>CM042674.1:10078529-10678529 GCA_023638005.1 Forsythia suspensa | reverse complement strand
GTCATTAATGTTTTGGGCGCTTACTATAATGGTCACCATGATAACACCATTAACCCCCGTAGATGACGTGGCACTGTTTAATGTGAATGTGGCATTCACCTCGTCAATTGGTTCGCCACGTTGGATAAGTTGCTCAACACGCTGTCAAAAAAGATATTCTTACCTTTAATTTTTAACTAAAAACAATAAACAAAAGAAAAAGACAAAAAAAGAAAGAGAAGGGAAAAAAAAGTTCATCTTCTTCACCCACCTCCACCCACCCACGCCGCCGTCGCAACAACTACCACGCCCCATTTCTCAAATTTTGCCAGTCACCACCACCACATTTATGGAATGCCTGCAACCATCACCATAGCAAAGCTACATTCGGATAGAAACTGGTGGTGGTTCTCCACAGGTGCAGAGGCAATGGCGGTCGCAGTGCAAATGAAGAAAATTGGAGATCCATTTATAGGATAAAACTTCTTGAGGTGAGCCAAAAGAGACAGCGAAAGAAGAATTGGACTGAAGGGTCCCCTTGTTGAAGCCTGCAAATCTGGAAGATTTGATGGTTGTGGTGGTTGGGAAATTTGTGGTCCCCTTTTTGTTGTGGTGGCTGGTGAGAAAGAAATCTGGAAGATCTAGATCTATATTGGTGGTGGTCAGAAAATTTTGGGAAAAGGAGTCGTAGCGGTGGTGGCTGAAAAAATTTGGAAGATCTAGATTTACGGTGGCATGGCAGTGGCCGTGTGTGTTAGATGGGTGCTTGGCTTGGCGGGGCGACCAGTTCAACCAGAAAAATCGATGTTTAGAAAACCACTACACAATGCGGGCGGGGGCAAGGGCGAAGAAGATGAACCTTTGTTTTTCTCTCCTCCTTCTTTTTTTCTCTCTTTCTTTTGTTTATTGTTTTTAGTTAAAAATTAAGGGTAAGAATATCTTTTTTGACAGCATATTAAACAACTTATTCAACGTAGTGGAGCAACTTATCCAACGTGGAGAACCAATTAACGAAGTGAATGCCACATTTGCATTAAACGGTGTCACGTCAGCTACGAGGGTTAATGGTGTTAATATAGTGAGTAAGCGCCCAAAACATTAATGACCAATTGAGTAAATTTTGAACTTTAGTGACCGTTTGTGAAATTAACCCGGTTATTTATCTTTTTATTGCTAGAAGTAATTTCAAATCAATTGATGGGCATAATTGTCATTCTCTTTGTTGTGGTCAACTGGGCGGTAAAAATAGATGTACAAGAAGCATTGCTACACCCTAAGTCCTTAATCTCCTAAGAAAATATATAATAATGTTGACCCCCAAAAATGGTTGCCAACAGGATCCCCACGCTACCTATGCCCACGTGTATTTTCCTTTCACTAAGACTGCCACGTGGTTTATTCAACCACGTAGATCACCTCCCGTCGGGATGGGAGGAAGACAAAAGGTAAAGAAAACACTCTCAAAACAAAGGTGAAAGCCTGAGGGCCTCCTTCTAACAAATTCCCATGTGGTTGTAACACTTAGAAGTAAATTTAGAAAGGAGGACTTGTTATATATGTGTGGTGATATCAATATTTTCAACATCCTTGTCTTGTGAAGTGAGTTCGGTATTTATAGACAAATTTTATGGGAACGATCCTCTTGATGTGCGACACGTGGCCCCATCTTAGGGGTTCTCAAGTCACATCCTTGGTGTCACGTCGTTAGCATTAATGGGAGAGTCATTTTCACCGCAGACTAATGGGGTATGATCACGACAATGCTCGCCTGGCGGTCGTCCCATCACTCTTGTCATGGTTGAGTTACGGGGAGGCTTCACAGGCACGCAACTAGGGTCGGCCAAACACCAATGAGCCTCGGTGACCGCCTCGTGGGTGTAGACCGCCCGGAGAAGGCTCAAGGTCGGCCTGCACCGCCCGGAGAAAGGTCGGGGTCGGCCCAAAACTCCCAGCGTGGAGCTACGCCCCGCCGGTAGGATGGCTAATGCACCGCGTAGCGCCACGGCCGCCGCAGTAGGATTGGTACGTAACAAATAATATGTCCAAATTTAATTTAATCAATTTTGTGTCAAATTAATAAGTACAACTTCGAAATATAAACATGTAGACAAATTCATATAAGTCCAAAAAAGCAAATGAATCTTCAATTTTTACTAACATTGAAGTTGAAGAGGTCCATTGAAAGTGTAGAGCCATAAAGTAAGAATGACAATGGGCAGAACAGGGCTGCCTTTACCATTATCGTTTCGTCGAAAATTTTTTAGAGGTGTGGATTAATATATTTCTATTTACAGTTTCGCTTAATTATTAATTTTTTAAACTACAAATTAAAATTTAATTCATATTTTAAAAATAAATAGATTCAAAATGAGTTTGAAACATTTGGGGGCGAGACATAACATGACGGAATATTTTGTCATTCCAGCTCAACTCGAACTAACTCATTTTGGTATGTAAGTAATCGCGCTGTTATGGGCTCATCTTTGGTTGATCAAAATCTCTGGACATTAATCACTATCACGTTATACATGTGTCCAGCTTTTGGGGCTTTAAAATGATCATATATGCTTGCTTGCTTTTCCATATCGAAGAGGTTGAGCCAGCCCAACTGCATCAATATAGCAACCACATGAACACCAATCATTTTCCCTTGTAGATCTCAAAATTTTGTCCAACAAGAATACACGTTCATCTACAAATTAAAAACAAAATTCCATATACAGGAGAAATAGAGAGTTGACAAGTGAGATGTCACATCACTTATCTTTATCAAATGTCATGTCGTTATCAATCTATAATAATCCGTCGGTCTATAGTTAACTCGACATATTACTTATAGCTTCGGATCGAATCGAAAGTCACTAAAATTTCATTATTTAATCAATTATTATGAGACTTTGTCTATTCACGTGACGCACCATAAATTATTGATGTAACACCACTAGTTGTCTCGATTATATCTCTTAATTTTAGGACTAATTAGTGCTCAAGAATGCTAGCTTTTCATCAAATGCCAAATGCACAATGCTGATTCCCCAAATTTTTGAACACGAAACCTCTGGGTGGTGGCAACCATAAACTTTTGGTATGTAATTTCTTGCAAGCAAATAATTAGTACCTCTGCAAAGTATCTCTTGACTATTAAGAAAACATTGGTTTTGATTCTTACAGAGAAGTGTACAGTTTTTAGATACAATAAAAGATAAAAAAAGGTTGATGATCTACTCAACTTTTATGACGTCTGTTAACCTGCTACCTTGGACCATTTTTCCTTTTATGATGTCAATAAATTTGAGACACCATGTTTGGCTAAGCTAAACAAGTTTTAAAATAAGCAAATTTTTTTATTGATATGAAAAACATGTATGAGTAAATTATTTAAAAGAACGAAAAAAATAAGCTAGTTTTTAATCGATCAAAAATACATACGAGTAAATTACTTAAAAGTACCAAAAAATAAGTAACAATGTAAAAATTCTCTTTATGATTTGACTATTCTTAAACTCTTAACCTCCGTTGGTATGTAATTATATTTTTCAACCAAACTCTATTCTTTCAATCAGGCCCAGCTAGCTACTAACGAGGTTGGTTAATCTCAACTACCAGTATTATTGCAACGTATTAAGAAACTTCAATAAGAAGCTATTGGTTAATTTTACTTGTGATCATTGCAATTTGATACAATTTTTAATTGGGTCACTATACTTTAATTTTGTTATATTGTCGAGCGATAAACACTTATTTGGCCGTTAATCACTAACAGCTGTCCTACGTGGACATAAAAAACTGACTCGAAAGAAATGATATGATCGAAAAACCTACGATTTGAATTATTTTTAGGTCTAATGTGTAAAACGAGTTTTTCAATTCTATCACTTCTTCAAGGTCATTTTTTTCGGGTCACGTAGGATGGCGGTCGCACTGCCACTTCAGGGTTTGACATTAAAAAAATATGACGAAATTGAACAAAGATGACTAAATTAATACAAACTAAAGTATAGCGACTGAATTGAAAATTGGATCCAAAGTCCAATTAATTAACCCTGGAAGCTAAAATATAGCCATTGAGACTTTATAAAATGATAATTATGAAGCAAACCATAAAAGTAAAACTTACATAAAGAAGATGGTTTATATTGATTCCACGTTTTAAATTAATTACTTGCCCTCCTTACCCAAAAATTCCTTTAACAAAACGTCAAACTTGTTAAGATCCTCAAAGTGCAAAGTTGGCAGGACACAGAAGAAAAGTTCAAGAGGCTTAGGTTTCACTTTCACACCCAAAAATTAAAACAAATGGACATCTAAAGAGAACCCATTCTCACAATTAAGGTGTGCTTCATCGTATGATGTCATTGTTTTATAACCAAAACCATATTCTATTACTTTTTAGTTATGCCCTCCTCTTTCCATGTCCACCATTAATTCTCCCTCTCCATATAAATATACACACACAACTCCCTTTTCTATCAAGACCAAACAGTAGATACAGACATGACAGCCACACGAAAAGCTCTAGCCTTATGCACGATAATAATCGGTATGGCTACTTTTCTCACAATTCATGTGCATGGACACAATGAGAATTACCGTGACCAACTACGGAAAAGCCAAAATTTTCGAGCTTCACTCATTCAACATGATTCAGTACTATCTAATTCTCCATCCCCGACTGCTGCTGCTTTATATGACGTGACATCATATGGTGCGGACCCGACTGGAAAAGTGGACAGTACAGATGCACTTCTTGGAGCAATATCAGATGCACTTAAGGGTCCAAGCAATGGATTTTTGTTGCAGGGAATTGTTAATCTTGGTGGTGCACGGATTAATCTTCAAGGTGGGAATTATCTGATCAGCCGTCCGTTACAATTTCCGGTGGCCGGAAGAGGTAATCTAGTGGTAAGTCTTCTCTAATACAACTTTTTAATCAAGATTACTAAACAATTGGAAAATGGTGACTTAAAAGTGAAATTTCTCATATCAGAATTTAGTATTGTTCTTATTTCATCAGCCGAAAGTAGGTGAAAATTTCAACGAAAAAATATATATAATACTGTTTGTCTTTGTTGCATCATGCAAACTAGAAGGAGAAAAGTATTTATATGACCAATTATAACTATATAATCTTAAAAAAATTGAAATAAGTTTTTATTTTCACCTTAATTATGGAAATAATTAGGGAGAAATCTTGAGATCCCAGTAATTAATTTAATTTAATTATAATTTAATTTATTTACACCTTCTTCACGGGCAGACGTGACTTTTGACTAAGCCCAAAATCAAACATATTGACCTTTATTTTTCTGTTCTATATAGCATACTGGTTACCTAAATTCAACTGCTTCAATGAACGCATGGCTACGTTTTCAGCGTTCTTGATTCAATATGTTGATCTGTTGACAGATACATGGAGGAACATTAAAGGCATCGGACAATTTCCGGCCGACGCCTATTTGATTGACTTGTCACCTTCCTCGAACAATGGATCCTCTTCGTATAACTACGAGTTTATAACACTAAGAGACCTTTTGTTGGACTCGAATTACCGGGGTGGAGGCATTCAAGTTGTGAACTCGCTTAGAACTAGCATTGACAATTGCTACATAACCCATTTTACAACGAATGGTATATTAGTCCAAGGTGGTCATGAAACATACATTCGGAGCTCGTATCTTGGCCAACATATTACAGCCGGAGCAGATCCAGGTGAAAGAAACTTCTCAGGCACCGCAATAAACTTGATGGGGAACGACAATTCTGTCACAGACGTAGCCATTTTTTCAGCCGCCATTGGAATCATGGTTTCAGGTCAAGCCAACACACTTTCCGGTGTACATTGTTACAATAAGGCCACTGGATTTGGCGGTACTGGTATTTACCTAAAATTGCCAGGCTTAACACAAACTCGCATCATAAATTCGTATATGGACTTCACCGGTATCGTTGCTGAAGATCCAGTCCAGCTCCACATCTCAAGCAGCTTTTTCCTAGGGGACGCGTACATTCTTTTGAAATCTATAAACGGTGTGATGAACGGAGTAAACATCGTGGACAACATGTTCGCGGGATCTGATAAAGGAATCGATATCGTTCAGCTTGATCAACAGAATGGGGCATTCAAACAGGTTGATCAAGTCGTTATAGACCGTAACAATGTGAAAGGGATGAAATTGAAGGCGACGGTTGCAAGAGAAAGCGTGCAAGGAAATGGTAGCTCATGGATTGCCGACCTGAATTCAGTTCTCTTGTTTCCTAACCTTATCAAACGGGTACAATACACATTCATCACGACGGGGAATTCTTTTCCTAATCATGCTCTGCGAAATGTATCGAGTAACCAAGTGGTGATTCAATCGGACGTGGCTGTTCCGGCAACCGTTTTTGTCACGGCGGATCAAGGAAATTCCTTCTGAAGCTAACTAACTAACTAGATTGATATACATCTTAATTGATTATTTTTCAAGAAAGTTGAAATCCAGAGTATTTACTTTACTTTCCACCAAAAGGAATTAATTCCGGTGGAAAAATATTCAATCAAGGCAAAATATATTTTCTTATCCCCGTTTACATTAAGCTTTTATATTCGATAATGTTGAAATTATTTTTTTAAGTGCTTATATTATAAGTTATGAGTGAATGTGTGAATAAAAAGTGGATTGTAAATTGTGGCTCTTATAAAACATGTGGATAAAAAATATGTTTCAACCAATTAACATTATAATTTAAGCATTGCATTAGAAAGATCTTCAACGCACTCCGCCTATAACTTTTTAGGCGTCTTATATAAGCTTTTATAAAGCGGAGTTATAAAAATCATCTCCAATGCATCACGACAAAGACAAAATCTATCCGATGTGGCACATTAAATTATAGACTCGCCTGAAGTCCGTCTATATTTAGACCGGACTTCTGATAAGAGTGAGTCATCAAATTTAATTTTAGGCGGAGTGCATTGGAGATGAATTTTAATTTGACCGTCTATTCTATAGACGTAGTTCCACACGGATTAGAAGTCCGTCTATTTTACTTGTCACGTAGACTGCAATAGACGAAGTGCATTGGAGATGCTATTAATATATTGAGAGTAATGTAATTTATCCACTAATGATAATCACTCGTTTATGTGGCATTAAATGATATATCAATAAAATTAGTATATGTTTGGTAGAGCTTAAATTTATTTATTTTTTCAACTCATTTTCAAATACATACTTCATGAGACCCATAATTTAATCAAATTTTTAACTATGCATTTTATTAATTTTTATTAAAAATCTCCTAAAAAACTACTTTTAAACTCCACCAACATTACTTGAATCTCATATTTCCATATTTCACAACACAGTTTTCACGTAGATTGAGTAGTGATATTCGGTGGATGGGTGGTTGGTCAAAAAATTAAACTTTTTTTTTTCTTAAACTCATTTTCAACTACATATGTCATGAGACTCATAACTTTTATCAACTTTTCAATTATACATTTCATTAATTTTTATTAAAAAAATTATTTTTAAAGTCCACCAAACAGCACTTGAATCTCATATTTTCATATTTCATCGAATATATCATTTAACGTTAACACAATTTTCACATAAACTGAATAGTGATAAATAGTATTATTTGGTGGATGAGTGGTTGGTCAATAAATTAAAGTGCTGTTAATTAGGTGAGTGTGGTTAGTTAGATGTGAAAGTCCTCATCCATGCGGTTATAAGGGTAGTTAGTTGGTAATCCCCACCAATGACTCGAAGCAAAATTAGCCAAAAATTAAGCAATAATATGTCACCTATTTAATATATTTATATGTACACTGATTGTGTCAATTCCCCCCCGTAAATTCACGAGCTGACTCTTCAATTAAAGAAATAATATAATGTGTTATGACTTTTTTTTTTTTTTTGATAAATTTTAAGAACAGTTAAATATACAATTTTAATTTCTGTTTATCAATAAGGATACATTTGGTGTGCTGCCGTAGGTTATTGCCAATATGAAAAATACTATAAATCAAAGTGCGAAAATTAAGAACACAACATTTTTTTTACTGAGATTTTACAACCAACGACCTACGTCTACGTTGAACTCCACCTTAATAGGCCTTTTTTGTACTAGATCAATCTTTAAGAATGGAGATTAGAGTTCATTGCCTTCGAACCCACACAAACGTTCTTACGTCACCCTTCTCATTACAATAATCATTGCACAAAGAAGAATATTCACTCTTTCACTCCTAATATACTCTAAATTTCTTCAAATCACTCAAGATCCACAGAGAAAATAGTAAAGAATTTAGAGAGCGCGTGGATAAATCGCATTTGGCCTCCAAGACAACAAAGTCTTTTCCTTCTAACAACTTTAGCTTTAGTTAAAATAAATTGCTTTAAATGAAATCTAAATAAAGATCACCTTTTAACAGTAGATGTTGTAGACGAAAACTAAATAAATAAATCTATTCACAAGTAAATTAGTAAGTTTATACATAAATAGTTTTATTGTTAATCAAAGTGAAAAATTAGTAAGTACTTATTTTGACGTAAGAATTAATTATTTTTTTAAAAAGTAAATTTCTTCCTTAAAAGTAAATTTTTTTAGCTTCCTAATATATTGTTTGTATATTAACTTCTAATAAAATTTCACCCCGGCATGTTGGTATAGGTCCGTCGTTGATCTTATACCTCCTAATTCTATCAATTTTAATTTAACAGTATAGTGTACCAAACGCACCTTCAGAACTTGTTCCATCATTTATTGTTCCAATTCAATCCCAAACCACTACTGACATTCAAGAAAATCACAAATCATTTTAAGAAAAAAGTGACGCCTTTTATTACGCCTAACTAATCTTGAGAGTATACCAAGTGTGGATGAATCTGCATCGAATATTTCCCAATATTCTCATTATTAATTATTTTCTTAAAATGGAATATCGATAAAAATCCAAATTTTGTTTGTGCATGTGGAATTGTAAGTACATATTTTTTTCTTCTCAGCTGGAGAAATGTTATATTTTACTCTTCTCGGATAGATAGGATCTCACTCCTTATTCCAAAAATATTTTTCATTATATGATTTTTATTATCTAGATCTAAGTCAAGAAACTCATCTTAATTGAGGGGAATTAAAAAAGACACTAAAAAAAAAAAACTAAAAATTGACCACGGTCTAGAAAAATATAAATATAGACTCAGTAAAAAACCTTTTATACGATTTTTAATGCACAAAATTATTTCCTTTTATGACGACTAATAAAAATGGAACATTGCAGGGGTTGTTGCCAACTTATCAAATTAAATAGAGTAAGTAGGTCTCATTGGACGGTTTCATTCAAATGAATAATGCTATTAATGCTATTGACTACCGGTGATGATAATTCATTAATGTGTTAGTGGGGTTTATTGCAATTGATTGATTTGAATAAACAATATATTTATATAGTACTAATAAATTGCAGTGTACGCCATTGACACATAAACTAATTTGCAAGATAATATTAAGTAGACACATAAATTGATGATTATCATCCGTGGTTACCGGTGACAAATAACATTTACTCCATCCAAATAGATGTTACCTGAATTGCACGATAATTTTAAAATGGACAACCACCTAATCTCAATAAAATAAATAAAAGGGTAAATTATATTTACGATTCCATCTTTTCAAGTTTGTAACAATTTCATTTACATTCAATTTTATTCGCAGATATTATTCCTAACGTTTTATTAATTTGCACTGGTAGTCCCCAAATGGTTACTTTGGATATTTTTGCCTCTAACTTTAATAAACTAAAAATTAAAAAATAAAATAAAAAAAATTACAATTGAGATTCATAATCTTTTCATAAGTACAAATAAATCATGAACTTTTTATTTTTTACAATTTTTCACTTAAAAATAATAAAAATTAGGTCGTTAACTCCCAAACCTTCTAATCTTATCCCATAATCTAAATTTGACAAATTTAACAAGTACAAAATCGTATTTTCATATTTAATTATTTAAAATAATTAAAAAAGAAAAAAAATGTCTTCTTCTTCCTCAACCAACACCACCCTCATACGGTCATACCCACCCACTCCAATTCAATGACCATAACCACCACCGCCAGCCCCATTTCTCCCACAACCAGCGATGGTTTCTCTAAAAAACGCGTCATTCCCAAAATAAAGCACATAACACATTGAATTATGTTTTGCTAAATTTTCTCAATTTCCTGCAATTACTCATCAATCAAGCAGGATATTTTTATCCATTTCATAACCGATTCAAATTTTGCATTAGAAAGAAAAAATGGGATCTGAATGCAAAAAAATGACAGATCACATCCATTATCCAAAATTTCATCCCATTCAACAAAATTCAATCACATCCACAAGGAAATGTGATTACTATGTTCAGGAGACTTGTTAATCTCATTCGTAATTGTCGTCTTTAGAAACAATAAAAAAGAAAAAAAAAATTATACGATTCAATTTTTTTCCCGTTCATGTGTGTGTGGTTGCCTATTTCTGTTAGTGGTTGTGTTTGTGTGGTGTAGGGGTTTTTAAATTTTGGGCAGTGGTCTGCGTGCATTCGCGACTTGTGGTGGTAGTGTATTGGTCGTGGCTGGTCGCAATCTTCTTTTTCTTTTTTTCTTCTTAAGGGCTTGTTCGGTAGAGTTTTTTTGGGGAAAAAATGAGTTTTTTTTGTTATTTTTTGACTTTTCAAAATTTTTTGTAGTGTAAAAAGGATTGAAAAGTCAAAAATTGTAAGCAAAAAAATAGATTTTTTTGAGAAAAAACTCTACCGAACATACTCTAAACTTAGGTGTTGATATTAAAAAGTTTAGGATTTTATTTTATAATTTTGAAAGATTTGGGACCTTTGTTGCAAATTCGTCTTTTATTTTTCTTTTTTGCTTTTTAGTTTATTTAAGTTAGATGTACAATCGTCAAAATAGATTATCTTTGCGAATTAATGAAAGATTATGGATGATATTTGTGAATAAAATTGAATAGATGTGAAATTGTTACTAATTTAAAAAAATAGGAACTATAAGTGTAATTTATAAAGAAAAAGACAAAAAAACATAGGCACAGAACAAGAAAGCAAACTGTCACAAAATTTTGCATATATTTTGCATTTTCTCTTTTCGAATAAGAAAAGCGAAAAACAGTTCTCAACATTTTCTATTTTTTTTTTGTTTTCTTTTTTCTTCTTTTAATTAAGAATAAAGGTCTATTTCAGGTACTTATTTTGAAATATGGCAGATTTGAAAACAATTAGATAAATGGTGGTTATATTTATAATATAATTTTTATTTGTCATACTATATTTTAATTGTATTTGAAGTATTCAACATTTGTTCATTATAGTATTTATATTCTTAAATTTTTTTCGTCGAATTTTTATCATCAACTTTTATTAATTAGCACATCCCATTCTTAATGATGGCTTCTGTCAAAATATTCTGTTTGTGTGCTTTGAAATGAGAAAAAATATGTTGTTGCACTTATATAATTATTATTTTTTTTTTTAATATGATGAGCAAATAAGTTATTTTACACCTTTCCAATAGACTTTTTGGACAGAAAATGTTATTAGAGATAAAGTATGCTAATTAATAAAAAGTTGAGAATAAGAATGTAATAATAAAAATTAAGTACATGAGTGTTATTATAAAAAAGATTGAGAACCTTAAGTACAATTAAAATGTGGTTCAACTAATAAAAATGTGGTGTAAATATAATTATTCTTAGACAAATGGTCATTTGAATTTATTTTGGACAAAAATACCCTATCAACTACCTAATATCATAACCTATCTTATTCAAAATTTGTCAAATACAAATCCCACCAAAGTTCAGATCGACAACAAGAATCCACCAAAATACGTTGCGCAAGCAACCATTGACTCGCACCACTGTCTTTGCTTATTCACTGTGCCATCGCTACCCACCATCGAACTGAAGTTAGTTAATTTTTTGTTAGATTAATTCGGGTTATAAAAGAATAAAAAGTCTATATGTTTTGTGGTAGATTAATTTGAGCATGTTTTTAGATGTAATTCCTGTTATTTATTTAATATGGTAGCAAAAAATTTGTTAAATGAAGTTGGGTTAATGTGCGGTTGAAAGATGATGAAATGTCGCTGAAAACGACTGTGGAAATAACAATAGAACTATCTATAAAAAAAATTGTTGGTGAAATTGGTGCATTAATTATATTCTGATAATTTAATCACGTGCATGCAAACGAGCAAAATGACGACTTACAAAAATATCGAGAAATGAAGAATTAAATTTGGAAGAGGCAAGAGTTCGACTATTTCTCCTTAAGACGAAATTGCCCCCGCACATGTGCTTATATTTTCTAGACAATGTCTCCCAATATACAACGACCACTTCTCGTAATAAGAGCACTCCAAATTACGAGAACAACGAATCAGACAACATTTTGTTCTCTCTTTAAATGAAAACTAGACTTGAACTTTAAGCATAAATTATTTCTATACTAAAATTATTTATGCAAAAAGTGCAGCGATATTTTGTGTAAAGTGAAGTTATCTAATTTCAAATCATATGGGGCCTATTTATAATATCTAAAAATTTGTGTATCAAAATACACAACTTCATAAAAAGGCACGTCCAAAAGACATGTATTGTTGAAAAGGCACACGTCCAAAAGACGTGTCTCTAAATTGAAAATATATGACTATTAATAAATTACATCAAAAAAGACACGATTTTTCATCCAAACGGATTCTAGAATATTCCGCAATATTCTAATCCCATTTTTAACAATATTCGTATATTTAAGCGATTTACTTTGAGCCTTAATTTCTCATTCACCCGAAGTTAGTTCAATCAACTAAATATAATATGTTAATCTACTCGCATAGTAGAACACATTTTAGCCTTACAATTTCCATACTCAACTAACGGGTTCCACTTATATAATTGGTCAAAGTTAGTCAAAACCAACATTACTAAACAAATTTCCAACAACCCCTACATGAATGAAAATTAATGCAAATGACTATGCAGATACTAAAAGAGAGTACAAGCGGAAAGCTATTACATCAAGATATGTGTCTTCTGGCTTTGAACATTCCTTAGTAGAATACTATCGGATTTACTTGATTAATCAGTGAATGTGATGTCTTAAACTGTTCAGCCGTCGTTGGTGTAAACCAAGACAATAGTACTCACACAATAACATCTCTAACACCTTCGGTTCTCATGGTTGTATTCATTTTGGCCCTGAACAACTCTTGGGTTTCATAAGTGTTTTAGAGAATTCAAGCCTTGAAACATTCTCATAGAAGCGGCCCTACTTCACACTTACATAGGTGATCTCCTGTTAAGAGCATTCAGCTATACTCCACTTGGTTTATCAAAGTTATAAGAATCATTAAAAGTTATTACTTAACATCATACACTCTGCAGATAGCACTTTTTCTTACAATATAAATGGGTAGGAGATAATTCCCAAGTGCTTAACCAAATCTTCATAACTTAGTTGTTTTATGGAACAAAGATCTTGGGATCTCCAGTCAACAAGGTTGGGTTACCATTACAAAGACTCGTGCGTAATAGGCTTTTAATCCCATTTCACTCGATACCCAGTATACTTGATTTATTGATAAACTTTTAGAAAGCGGATCTGCGAGATTTTCCTTTGATTTCACATAATCAATATAAATAATACCATTTGAGATTAACTGCTTAATGATATTATGTCTTCAACGTATATGTAGAGACTTACTATTATACATACTATTTGTGCTATTTCGATAGCCAACTGACTATCACAATGCATACTATACTGCAAGCAATGGCTTAGGCCAATACGGAATGTCGTATAAGAAATTACGAAGCCATTATGCTTCATTTCTAGCTTTATTTAAAGCCATGAATTCAGATTCCATTGAGAATCGAGCTATACACGTTGGTTTGAGGATTTTTACGTAATTTTAATAGATCATACTTCCTTCTTGCTTCATTTAAAGCTAAAAAATTCAGATTCTATCACGATCTTCTAATACACAAGTTAATTGGGTGATTTTCAAGAAACAAATGCTCTCTCAATAGTAAAACATATCTACTAGTTGATTTTGATTAAATTGCATTGGACATCCAATTAACAACATCGTACGATTTTCAAATTTAACAAGAAATTCATCAAAGTGCAATTCAACATTTTAATGTTGTTTCAAAATTTCAATACTCTAATTTGAAGACAGCAACACTATCTCCCACAAATCTCGAGTTAAATCTAAACTTAAGTTGAGTATATAATACAAACAACAATCCTACCCCGCAATTATAAGTAGAATTGTGCTTAGCAACATAATTTCATCAATATCATGAAGCACAAACATTCCATTCATATTAAACAATCCATTAGCAAAATACCCCCTGCTCATGTACATCTTTTTGATGAGTACATGTTTTTTTTTTCCATACTCAAAACTAGTGCGAACCCACTATTGCTCAATAAAACTTTCCACTACATAGAATATTAAATATGCACTTATATTAACAATATAATTAAATATTCATAATTTAAAATAGAATAACATGCAGAAGATATATATTCTAGAATTTTAGAACATAATATATATCTAGCACATCCAATCAGATAACCTTAATGCAAAAGAATTGTATAAACACAATCTAATTCCAATCTATATACAATACGTGAATCAAATTAAGAATGCATGATCAATCACATGTTGAACTATCTATTCTTAAACTAAATATAAAATGCAATTAGAATTAAGCTTATTCAAGCATATGATTGTTTAATAACTTAATGCATATGATTAAAACACTAAATGACAAAATTGGCAAATGATCCGAAATTGACAATTAAATTACAGAGAACTTTAAAACAATTTAATGCATATGCAGAATTCTAAATGACAGAATTTGCACCCAATTCTGAAATGATAATTAAATTACAGTTAAAACAAAGAAAAATTTAAAACATGGAACATCAACTTATTTTTATTTTTTCCTGTATTGCACATTGTTTTTCAGAATAAATAACGAACGCGTTGAAATGCCAAAATTAAATAATGAACACTGTTTCAAAATTTATTATTTCAGAATAAATAATGAACACTAATTCAAAATTAATGCACTCGTTGAAATGCCAAAAATAATGCACACTGTTCTAGAATATAAATGCAAAAAATTCGTTTTAAGATTGTAGTGAAATTGGTACATTAATTATATTTTGATAATTTAATCATATGCATGTAAACGAGCAAACTGATGACTTACGAAAATATTGAGAAATGAAGAATTAAATTTCATCGAGGCAAGAGTTCAACTCTTTCTCCTTAAGACGAAATTGCCCCACACAGGTGCTTACGGTTTCTCGGCACACATTTTTCAAGATACAACGACCATTTCTCGTAATAGGAGCACTCCAAATTATGAGAACAACGAACCGGATAATATTTTGTTATCTCTTTAAATGAAAACTAGACTTGAACTTTATGTACAAATTATTTATATACTAAAATGATTTATACAAAAAAGTGCAGCGATATTTTGTGTAAAGTGAACTTATCTAATTTCCAATCATCAAGGGGCATATTTATAATATGTGAAAAGTTGTGTATCAAAATACACATATTCATAAAAAGACACGTTCAAAAGATATGTCTTGTTGAAAATGCACATGTCCAAAAGACATGTTTCTAAGTTGAAAAGATGTGACTGTTAAGAAGTGACATAAAAAAAGACACGACTTTTCAACCAAATGAATTCTAGAATATTCCGCAATATTCTAATCCTATTTTTCAACAATATTCGTATATTTAAGTGATTCACTTCGGGCCTTAATTTTTCATTCACCGAAATTAGTTCGAGCAACTAAATATAATATGTTAATCTACTCGAGTAGTAGAATACGTTTTAGCCTTACAATTCCCGTACTAAACTAACGGGCTCCGCTTAAATAATTGGTCAAAGTTGGTCAAAACCAAAATTACTAAACAAATTTCCAACAAAAATGACAGTTGATAGCTTTTATTGGGAGCCAAAAAGAAAAACTTGTCATTTTTGTAAAGATATATATAACTTTTTGTATCTAAAAATTGTCAAATTTTAAAATCAACATAAAAGGATATGATGGTCTTTATACAAAATTTGACTTTTTAATGGGCAGACGTATGATTATGTTAATTGAATTAGGAATGGCAAAATAACTTGTCCCTGTTAGGTAATCAGATGGTGATGGGAATCATGGTATCTTCTCCAATTTTTTTTAATTAATTTTATGTTTATGTTTTAAATTTTAAATCTTATTTTTGAAAAATTAAAAAAAATAATTAATTAAATGAGACCGCAAATAGAGATATTTTAATTTCTGCTCTAGCTACTTCCCAAAAATCTCTGACAGGAGGGAGACGGTGAGGGATCGCTCCGGCCCATCCTCACCCTATTGTAGTCTCGACATCGAATGCTATAAAGGTGAAATATTAAAGACTTAAGTACTCCATTTTAAGAGTTAGAGTTCTACACGTTCTATTTTGTAGGCCATTGAGGACCTTGATTGTAGTTTTAGCATCAAAAGCCTTAAAATTAGAAAATTTGGCACTAATAGTCTTCAACTTTTGCCTTCAATGCAAAAATGGTCCCTAATATTTTTTTGACATGAACGTCCATAACGTATCTGTTTTGTTCAAGACCAATATGCTATTAGTTTTTATTAGAAAAATTGTAGTTGAATTCTTAACTTTTACAAAATGTGCAAATTAATTTGTACATTTATTAAATAATGACTAATTTAGTGTACTAAATATATTGATATAGTCATGTTAATTAAATTTTTCATAAGAAAAAATGTAAAATTATTGTGTTTTAAGTATATGTAATTGTTAGGTGACGGGAAAAACTTGAATGAAAATTAAAATAAATAAATAACAAAATGACGTATATAATTTTATAACGTTGAATGAATTTTATTATGTTTTTTATTTAACATAAAAATACTAATAAAAATTAATTTAGATATTATGTGTTTTTGTTTTCGAACGATAAATTAAAATATGAAGAATACAGTTCGAACTAAAATATTTGTAGTTAATAAACCAATAATTCAATTAAATAAAAGTATTTGAAGATCAAATTTGTGACAACGTTATTTTTCTTTTTTGGTTATAAAGATAAAATAAATGTTTAATTTTAAATAATATAATTATTTAATAATAAAACTAATAATTTTATTTAACACATTTGTTAATAATTATGAGCTTAAATTTTAGTTATTTTATAATATTAAATAAAATAAAACAAAACAATTTAATATATTATCAATTTGGTCAATAAAATCTTAATTCAAACCAAAAAAAAAAAAAGAGCTCGTTAATTTCTTTTAATTTTTTTAAAAAATAAAAGTATCGGATCTGTTTGCACTTTTTACAAAGTTAGCATCCCAACAACAAATTTTTCTTATTAAAATTAAAGACATGTTTATTTTTTCCATCAAATAAAGACTAATTATGCACAAAAACACATATGTTAAAGATGTCTGTGCTAAAAAAATAAAGTCATCCAACCAAATTGGAAGCCAGACTAGGATGGTATTTCGCTACGCCTACCTCTTACAATAAGATCTGGCATGAGAAAGAAATGTGGGAGAGCACAAATCTGATGAAGTCATGCAATGAATGAGTTGCCCTAGCTTACCCCCATTTTATACGATTGTTTACTCAAATCATTTATGTAATGAGAACAAAATTTAAGACGTCAAATTCCCTTAAAATTACGACAAATCATTTATACTACTTCTAAAAGTCTCTTAAATGGAGAAATATTTTTGAACGATATTGCCCCTCAAATAACTTATAATTCCTAAAATCATCTTTCAATTAATATAATTTATTTTGACTTTAATTTAAACTATTTAATACAATATAAATATTGTATTTTGATCAATTTGTCTCTTTAAATTCCATTATATATTGTAATTAATGAAAATAAATAAAAATATACTAATAAAATTTTTAATATATTGAAATTATTATCTTTAATTGTAAACAATCATAGAGTCAATCTTATTATGTACGATAATTTAAGCAAATTCCTTCATAACATAACAAAATAAAATGAATTTGATTTTGCATTTCGACTTTCTTATTATTGATTCATACTTTCTTCCTCTGTTCCAAATATGGGAGAAACATTTATGAACGATATTGCCCTCAAATAACTTATAATTTCTAAAATTATCTTTCAATTAATATGATTTATTTTGGCTTTAATTTAAACTATTTAATACTATATAAATATTGCATTTTGATCATTGAAAGTGATTTGTCTCTTTAAATTTCATTATATATTGTAATGAATGAAAATAAATAAAAATATACTAATAAAATATTTAATATATTGAAATTATTATCTTTAATTGTAAACAATCAAATAGTCAATCTTGTTATGCACGAGAATTTAAGCAAATTCTTTCATCAACATAACAAAATAATATGATTTTGACTTTGCATTTCGACTTTCTTATTATTGATTCATACTTTCTTCCTCTCGTTATTCGCCTTTTGTTTTTTATTATGCCAGGAATATTTTTTCCTCGCAATGACGATTTTTAATTTTTGATAATTAGTTTGATAGTAATGTGGTAATAATGGATGTGTTAATTTTTCATGAATGATTCACTAATTTTAAGAATATATATAATGGTAATATTAATTTAAATTTTGATTTATATATTTTTTTTTCTTGATTTAGAATATTTGTTCGATGTAAAAATGTTAATTATTGTGGTAGTCTTGATAACAAAGGGATTTATGCTCGAATGATGTTTTATGTCATTTTGTAAGCAATTAAATGTATATTTATTGTGGAAGAACGAGTTAGAACAAGGAGAATTTGTAAGTACTCTAACTCTTTCAAGACGAGCGATTGGCGGAATATATAACTTAGATAAAGTGAGTCATGTTATGTATAAAATAAAGGTAAATCTCGCATAATAAGTAGTTTTATGTGATGAGTTAAAATCATTATTCAAATATTTGGTTGTTTTGAATTTTCTTGAAATTTAATAATATTTCAAATAGAATTACGGGAAAGAATGCATGAAGGAACAAAAAAAAAAAAAAAAACCTATTAATTTATGGGTGCATTAAAACCGAATGGATATTTAAGATAGAAAATTCTTCTTTATCTTATGTCAAAGAATTTTGAGATTCTTTTTTTCGAGAAATAATTACCTAAAAAAATTTAAATATTTTGTTTTCGTGTGCTTTTTATAATGATATAAATACGTAAAATCAATGAAAAATTATGTTATATTTATATCTACTATTTTCATGTATTTTAGAATTTGATACTAATTTTATAAAAGAAAGTTGCCTTTTCTAATACGCCATTAGATATACGCTTTAAAATATAATTAAAAGAGTATCAATAATCTTTCAAACTTAACATTCACGTAGGCCATGTATTTTTTAATGAACCACATGTTTTACTAACAAGTTAGAATATAATTCCTTAGTTGGTCATAATCATTAATGAACTTATGATTGAAAATGAGTTTCATTTAAGTGTTATATTCATTGATAATTTTAAAATAAAAAAAATCATAATATTATTACAAAATCACGTGCAACGCACGTATTCTTAACCAGTATCAATAAAAATAGCAACAAGTTTCCGTATTGCAATAACTTTCCATATTGTGATTAACTTCAATTTTAGCAGACATTGAGGACCTCGATTGTAATTAACTTCAATATGACAAATTGGCAGCAGAAGACAGAAGTTTCCTAGAAATTTGACAAGAGCTCCACATTTTGTTTAAAAATTGATTTTTTTATAATAAATACCTCATTTTCATTATTTGTATTTAAAAAATATTTCATTTTCATTTTCATTAATATTTGATAACTTATCTCAGTTTTATAGTTTTTAAAAAAATACATTATTTAATTTAAAATCAATATTTCAATTTTTTCCCATTTAAAACAATATTTTTTACACGAATAACATGTTACTTCATCATTTTAATTAAAATTAATATTTTACAACTTATCTAATTTTATAAACTTTTTAAAAATAAATTAATTTCATTTAAATCAACATTTCAACTTTTTCATTTGAAAACAATATTTTTACATGGTAACATATGTGTTACTATATGTTATTTTTTTGTCTTCATTAAAATTTATATTTTACAAATTATCTCATTTTTATAGCTTTTAAGAAAATACATTGTTTACTTTAAAATTAATATTATAATTTTTCATTTGAAAGTAATAATATTTTTATATGTCGTTACTGTATTTGTTATGATATGTTACTTCATCATTTTCATTAAAATCAATATTTTACAATATCTCTTTTATATATATTTTTTAAAAATACATTATTTTCCTTTGAAATCAATATTTTAATTTCTTAATTTGAAAACAATAACATGTGTTACCATATGGCTTACTATATGTTGTTTTTTCTTCGTCTTTGTTAAAATCAATATTTTATAATTTATCTTATTTTTATAGTTTTTAAGAAAATACATTATTTTCATCTAAAATTAATATTTCAATTTTTTTTTTCATTTGGAAACAACATTTTTACATGGCTGACATATGTGTTACCATATTTGTTAGTCTATATTACGTCCTTATTTTCATTAACATCAATATTTTTTTATAATATATCTCTTTTTATATATTTTTTAAAAATATATTATTTTAATTTAAAATCAATATTTCAATATTTCATTTGACAACAACATTTTTTTATATAGGTAACATGTGTATGTTAGCTTATGTTACTTCCTAATCTTCATTAAAATCAATATTTTATAATTCATTTTTTTATAAATGTTTAAAAAATAAATTATTTTAATTTAAAATCAATATTTCAATATTTCATTCAACAACAACATTTTTACCGGTTAACATATATGTTATCATATGCGTTATTATATGTTGATTACCCATTTTTATTAAAATCAATATTTTATAATTTTTAAAAAATATATAATTTTAATTTTTATTTGACAACAATAGTTTTTCACGAATAAAAATCATTGTGCCAGAAAGAAATTCAAATCATGTAAAAATTGACCGCATAAGGCCAAATTATACGTGGCCCTAGATTACACTGATTTTCTCATTTATTGTCATCACGTAGAATTTGAGAATTAATGGATCATAAAACCATTAATTGGGTCAAGCAGCATAAAACCTTATCTATTAGTTCATTATCTTGGATAATAAGGTTTAATTCATTAGAGTTTTGTCAAAATGGGGGTAAGTATTAATTAAACCAATCGTTAATGAGGTTTTTTCACACCCACTCATCCTAAAATCTTATATACATCTGTCTGAGGTTAAAATCACTTCTTATTCATCACATCTCTTCTTTCAAATTCATTCTCTTCAATTCCAGAGTCGAATTTGTCTTTAACATTTTTGGATTCCATCTCCACATCAGTTCAATACTCTTGGAGAACGTTTCAAGCGGGCCTTCATCATCACTCTTGGAGATCGAACTTGAAGCCTTGATTGATTGGTGATATTGATTTTCAATTGAATTTGAATCGTATATGGTCGGATCCCACATCGACTAAGCGGTATATACTAGTATTTTAAAAATAAGAATATATTTAAACTTTTAAAAAAAAAAAAAAAATGGATTGGAGCTAAATTCTCTAAATGTGTGTGTTGATTGCAACCTATTTTTCATAGAATTTTTTTTTCACCTATTTTTTAACTGATACGTTTGATAAGAAAAATATTTTCTTCGGTACGATGATGTTTTATTTTTCAATTAATATTTATCTTTTAAATTGGTATTTTCTAATTAATAATTTCTTAACAATTCAAGTAAAATTTGCAATCAAACACACCAACATATCCATTCCCGCATATCCTAACGGGCTTGGAATATAATAGAAATACTTGGGCCTAATTCATCACCGCCTTAAAAAAAAGCCATTTGAAATAATTTCTCTCCCAAACTGCCAAACCCCAAACGAGGGTTTAGTCGAAGAATCTGGACCGTAGAAACCCTTGTTTCCCATGGCAATCCACTAGACAAGATCGATTTCTTCCCTGTAACGTACTCGCCATCGTATGTTTCTCAATTTTTGCTTTCTATAGTTTTAATTTCAATTTTGAGCTAATACAAGCATCTGACATCATAGATTCAAATTTTGTTTACATAGAATGGCGGAGGATGTTGCGGTGGTACAAAACGGGCCTTCGGCCAACCCCTGCTGCACTGAGGTAACTACATTGTTTTCTCACTTTTGCTTTTATTTTAATTACCAGAATCGCGATATTCAATATTTACTAGATATATTGCCTACAGGTAATTTAATTATTGGCGTTATTATTTTAATTGTGGTTTACGTGTTTGCAGTGGAAAAGGCAGTGCTCGAAGCTGCATGAGAAGTACTCAAAGCTTGAACTCCGTCGAAATGCTCTTCGCGAAGGAATCTCCATGGTCAATGAAAAATTTGATTCGATTGAAAAAGAAAATAAAATTCTCAAACAAGGTGAAAACCAATCTTTATGTTTGCTCTTCATTTGCATTTTCTTGATAATTCTTAAATGTGTATGAAGAATAATAATAATTCTGTTCATGTGTGGCATTTCAGACACTAAATAAAAAAATAAAAATTGGTGAAGAATGTACTAAACCGTGTGAGGGTTCTTACATATCTACAACTTCAAACTAAGCAACACGCTTTTGGATTCACTTTGATTTTTTAAATTTAATATAAATAGTTATGCAACTGGTCCCTCTAAGGTATCTACTTTACGAGGAAAATAGAATAATTTTCAACTCTTCTAATATACAAACGAGTGAACTATTCTGTTAAAGTCTAATGTACTGAACATCTGTGATTGTTTTGTTGTATGTAATTCTTATAAAGTTTGTGAAGTTTCTACAAAGTGCAATGTATATTATGTATTTAACATTCTCTAATTTAACTTTGTAACATGTTTAGTGTGCTAAAACAAAGAGAATTGGAAAGGACTAATGACGAGAGACATAAAATGTTAGTCCATTATTGTGTCTGGTCCCGTCTAATGCAATTTCTTAATCATTTTCTTATGACTTGTTTGATAAGTTAGAATTTAAAGCAATAGATAATATTGCACAAGAAAAACAAGTAAATTTTTTATCAGTTATAACGTTCTGGCTTTGTGAGTTAATTAAGGTATAAGTCTAGATTATAGAGCATTGCTCCATTATATTATTTTTTAACTTAATGAAGGGTGTTGAAAATGTTGATTGCAATGATTTATTATTTAATTCTTCCAACAATTACAATGAAGTCTTGGGGCTTGGAATTCTGGTCGTGTGAAAAGACACTTCCCCCAATAGATGAATTGGTTGCTTAGGACCAACAAAATCAAATTTAAACATTTGGTGGCTACCCAATTATATTGACTATAATTTGAGGATTTACAATTGGAATTTTTGATACAGTTAAGTACTTTGGTTCCCCCCAACCCCCCAAAAAGAAAAAGAAAGGAAAGAAGAAAAGGTTTAATAAAAAAATGAAAATTATATAACTATATCAATTTAGCATTGTTCTCACTTAACATTGTCAAGCCTTTAATCGTATATATGCCCCTTGATTTGATTCCTGAAATTTCTCATTAATCAAAATCTATCCACCCCCTTCCCCCTTCCCCCCTTTCCTTCATATTTTCTTCAATCTCCTTCTTCCTGGTAATGAATTCACTAATAGAGTCTTATTTCTGTTTGATTAATTATTTGGATTTTGTTAGTTCTTTTATGTCACTGCATTGGATTTTATTCTCCTACTCGAATTATGGGTATTGTATCTCAAATTCTTCGTGTCCTGTCAACTGGTTGATTGGGTTTTTTATTCAATGAAATTGTCATTATTGCTGTTTTTGTCAAACTTGCTGCGTGTTATTTTTCGGTAATATTTAGGCGATGCAAGAACATTTTCTGTCCTCTATGAGCCCCCATCAATGGTCAAAATTTTGCCAAAAAAACAAATTGGGTTGGATTTCTTATTGATTTTCATTTATTTGACATGTGTATCAAGCGTGGTTGTCAGTATACTATCTAGGTTTCATCTGCTGAGAAGGTCAGGCTTAATATTGTGAAGATCGACAATCTTTATCTACTTCCATATTTTGTTTATGATTGTAGTACATATTTTAATAAAAAAGTTTCTGCAACAATGTTTTCTAGTCGTAACATCACTTTTCTTTTCTCCAGCATTGGAGGATCTAAAACTGCAGGCAAGTAAGGAGAGAGATGAGAAAGAAAAAGAATCTACAATGCGGGTTTCTCTGGAGAATGAGGTCTCTGCTCTGAAGGCTGAGTTACTTGTATTGCAGCAGAATGGTAATTCAGCGGCTGAAGAGGCAGATGGGGCAGTTTTGCAGCTTCAAGGACGACTTGCTGCAGCAGAGACAGAGATAAATCGACTTAGGGAACTTCCGGACATAGAGATAGTAAGAGCTGATTTGGAGAAAAAGAATTCTGAGAAGGAGAAGAAGATAGCTGATGAGGCCTTGAAGAAAATAAATGCTGAAAAAAATAAGGTTATTAAAGCAAAGAAGCTAGCTGATATTGAAAGGAAAAAGGCAGAGGAAAGTCGACTTCAGTGGGAGAAATTAAAAACTGAAACTGACGAAGCAAAATCAAAGTTGGCTTCCGAGAAGTCTAAAACTGAAGAAGCAAAGAAGAAAGTGGAGTCAGAGAGACAATACACAATTCAAGAAAGAAAACGTGCAGATTTGGCAACAGTCAAAGCTGAAGAGCTAAGGAAACTTGCAGAAATGAATTTGAAGAAGGCCATGGATGAAAAGGGTAGAGTAGATCAGTTGTCTCAAAAATTGGTAGAGGAAAGGAAAAAGGTTGAAAAACTAGAGAAGGATGTATGCAAACGTGTGCCCTCCAGGACGTCGGTTATGCCTCCCTTTGACCTCTCTGAGAGGCAAATAACAGCAAAAAATGTAGAAGGAAAAGGTGAGCATTGTTTGAAAACAATGAATATAAGAGGCTTAACATATGAAGAATTGGAGAAAAAACTTTTGGAGAGAGAACATACCATTGTCAAGGGAAAAAAAGCGAGCAGATTCAGAGATGAAGAAAGCAGAAAAACAGAGGAAAATTGCTGAAGCACATAAAAAGGAGGCCATAGATGAAAAGCATCGAGCCAATCTACTATCTCGAGAACTAGAAGACAATAAACAAAGGATTGAGCACTTGCAGAAGGAGTTGCAGGAACTTGTTGCTTGTAGACAATTTGCCAATTCTCCCCTTTCTGAATATCATAAAGTGAGTTCTGAAACTGCTACTACAGAACTGTTAAAGAAACAACTGAAGTTTGAAAAGATGCTTGTAAAGCATGCCAAAAAAGTTGCAAGAGCCGAAATAGGTCGCAGCAATATGCTACGCCAGGAATTAATTCAACTAAAGCAGGAGTCTCTTCATTTCCAACAGCGCTTGGATATGCTGAATGATTGTTTCCTACACAGCGATGAAGGTATAGATGAAATGGAAAAGGTTAGTTTCCTTTTACCACAATATTATTCCTAATTTGTTTTGGAATTTGGGGTATCTTCTTTTAATATGTAGCTCAATAGTGTTTATAAACTGCTCCTAGTATATTCAAGGATGGAGCCTTTGGATGGCTAGCCCAGGGCAGAATTGGCAAAAGAAATTTTTTTTGATCCATTTCCTGCCCAAATTTTTTTTAGCCCACTTCAAACTGTTCAACCCATAGCCCCTATACTGTAGAATAAAACTCACAAAAATGAAATTCATCTCATCTTTCCGACTCTCTGCCCTCTGTGCAATTTTTTTTGCTATTTGATTCAATATTTTTTCCTTTCTCCTGCTTTGTCTCTATATCAGGGATTTTTCCATGGATTCTTTTCTTCGGAGGAAGTCATTGAGTTTTAATTATTTTCATGGGGACAAGGTTTGGGCTTGGAAAATCTTATATTTCTGGAATTCAGAGGCGGTCCCTATAATTAGTTTATGTAAACTTTAGAGGCTTTTATTCGTGAGTGTACGTAAACTTTGGAGAAGATTTTAATCTGCTAATAACCTATAGAGATTGATGGCTTCTGCATTTATGTTTGTGCAGGTATGCTAGGTTTTTTATATGTTTGGTGTAATACAACCAATTTCAGTTGGAAGTGCTTGATTTATTTTGAGTTGATAATGAATTTCAGTATTTATAAATTGGATTTGTTTATAGAGTTGAGCACTAGATTCGCTGTTTTCTGCCTTGATTATGCAAAAAATATAATGAAGAGAAATGGAAAATAAAGTATTTATGCCTTTTCCTTAAAAAATCTGCAATTTATCAGTTACTAAATTCAACAAACAGTTTCTCAAGCAAATGTCAATAATCCCTTTTTATCTGAATTTTTGTGAAAATCCCCCAGATTGACCATACAAATATCATGCCTAACTAGTGCCAATATTGTATCTCATTATCTGTGTTTTACTTTGCACCCTGTGATTTTCTCATTTTTAATTTATTACAATGTGCAGACAATAAAGAAGATATTTCATATTAATTTAGTGAGACTTGCTGTCCTGGTGGTAATAAGATCTGTGATGAAGTAAAATTTGAAGAGTAGTATTTGCATTGATTATTGATGGCATCTTCTTAGCGTTATCTGTTGCACCTCAGATTTCATTACAATGACAATTGATCTGTCATATACACTGGCTCAGATTTCATTACAATGACAATTGATCTGTCATATACACTGGCTGTCAAGAAAAAAAGTGCTGCGTTATAATTGTGTAGAAAACACTAACAAAATGAAATCAGAAGAGGATAATTGTTATTGCACTTCAATCTTGGACACTCTGATTGATTTGCACTTCAATCTTGTTATCCAATTAGGGATGGCAATGGGGGCGGGTCGGCCCGCCCCTCCCCGTGACCCGCGAATTCGGAGGGCAGGGCGGCCCTTTGGCTGTCCTGGTTACTTTTTTTTTGTTAAACCGAAAAAAGAATTAAAAAAAAAAAAAGAAATACAAATTTTTTAAATATTTGTACCAAACAAAACAAAAAAATTATAAAATTTGGGTTGTGCTTTGGTGGTTAACGTTGGTAGTTTATAAGTTTCAATCCGGGTTCGATTATTCTTTAATTCATTTTTAGTGAATATTATAATTTTACTAAATTTTATGATTTTAATTTTTTTTTTTTTTTTAGGGGTGGGTCGGGCAGGGCTTGCCCTGGTTCGCTGCTGGGCAGAAAATTCTGCCCCAAACCCGCCCCTATTACTCAGCGGGCAGGTCCAGGTCGGCGGGTTTTTTTGCTATCCCCATATCCAATGTAAGGGCAATGTATTAAGTAGACCATCTTCAGAAGTTATGGTCATTAACATTTTCTTTTGGGTTGTTTGCTGCTTTTGTATAATTTATTGTTTATTTTTCTTATGTTTATATGAGTAACTTCAAACAGATGTCTAACAAGAATGTTGTCATTTGTCTTTTCTTTAATATCATGCATCATTCATCTTTTAGGTGTGCGGTTACATTTTGAAATCACTTGTGAATGCAAACGATTCAGAGAGTTTTATCTTTTTTTCAAGCTATATGAAACTAAGCTTATCTAAATTACTGGTATTAGGTAGTCTCATGCATACAAAGGCTAACTAAGGTATTTTTTGCATCAGAGTTTGCAATGTTTTCTAAATGTCGGCCCACCCCTAGCATCTGATTTTAGTTTGTCCCTGAGTATATTTATGGTGTTTATAGTTCTTGTTAATTTGACTCCTGCTAGTTGAATCTAAGAGAAATCTGTCAGATGGTTGGTTAGAGTAGAAATAAATCACACATCTATATTGCAACTTGAACTTCCTCTGTTTATGTTTGGTATGAAGTGAAAGTGCTAGAACTATTTTTATTTATTTTTTATTTTTGCGTAATGAATGCTTGGGGTTGTATGCATATCTTAATTTGAAGTACTCAGCCTTTCTTCTCACTCTTTTTAATAATTTTCAATTAGAAACATTTTGTTTTTTGAATGAGAAGTAGAGTGTTTTTGTAACTGATGGAGGTGATCTTATTTTACAGATTGGCAACTTGAGCTTCACGAGAAAACATTTTGGGAGGAACCCCTATCAGATGCAATTTGATGGAAAAAACGAGCTTGTTACTAAGCCTAGCTCCACGGCCAGCACAGCTGTGGTGGGTTCTGAACCATTGAAGCAAAACATAGAATGCACTACTTCCTTGCGTCCTCTTTATGTATCAGGTATAGATTCTAAATTGGAGCCTCTGTGTAGAGTTCCCAACAGAAAAATGTTACAGACTTCTGCCATAAATTCCAGTTCGGCATCTTTTTCTGACAGACCATTCGTGGGATCACAGGACAGAGGTGATATTTCTATCACCACATCAGCTAAACTATCAGGGTATACATCGAATGATTCAAACCTAGAACCAACTATATCCAGATTGTTTGGTGAGACAAGAGAAAGGTACAATCCGAACTTTGCAGCAATAGCTGAAGACAGTGTTAGAAGTCCTATTAAGGGCAATGATGCTGAGAGGGGAGCTGGGCGTAGTAAGAAGAGGAAAAGAATTGTTGAAGCCGTTGAGTCCATTGAGAATTTGTATTCTAAGGGTCAGAAGTTGAATCAGGAGGTATCTGAGAAACTCTCTGCACTGCATGGTATACTCAATGGTCAAAAGGATGAACCTGCAGACGAGAACCTGCAAGGCAATTCTCGCGGAAAGCATGTTAGACGTCACAAGAAGAGAAAATCTTCTTGTGAGGAAGCAATAGCGATCCATCCTGTTCATGATACTAGCGAGGCAAAGAGCGTGATAGATAATTTAGACATTGAAGAGTTTGATGTCTGTATGCATGATTCTCCACCTGTCTATAGTCTAGCTAAAGCTGATCGAGATCGTAAGGATGGATTGGGTAATTTCTTAACAAACAATCAGTATATACAGCGAGATTTTGAAGAACTGGCAAATCACGACCATATGAAGTTGCTTGACTTAGATAATGATGTTGATGAAAAATCTTACCGTGCAGCTATTGCAACACCTCTATCCCCCACTTTACCCGAGATTGAGTTTCAGGAAAATGAGCCACTTGAAGTAGTTAATTCTAAGATGCCGGTGGAAGAGAGTTTGTACCAGGGATTATCAAATGTAAAGGATAATCTGACAAGAAGTGGTAGTGTTGATGTCCTTGACATGGAAATGGATTCCAATAAGTTAAAACATGATGGCTTTTGCATTTCCCAATTGCAGAAAAATGAATATCATGTTGATTTATCAAAACATCCAGCTGGCGTTGAAAATGGTGAATTGGATGTTGCTCACGTGAGCAATGCTTGTTTACACCAGATCAATGTTTTGTGTAGGAAGTTGGGGATATCGGATAAATCTAATTGTGGAAACAAGAAGTCAATGATTTTGAGTGAAAATATAGTTGCGTCTGCATGCAATGGTGGTCCAAAATATTGTGTTGTTTTTTCAGATAACAATGACAGCAACAGCATTTGTAGGATAATACGGACTATCAGTTGTTATATGTCTCAGTACTCGCTTCTCTTTTCAGCATATTCATTCCTTCCGAGTATTCTGCTTGCTCTTTTGAAGGCTGAAGGTCTTTCTTCTAAGTAAGTGACTTGTCATAAGTTGGTAGACAACACATTTTAGTTACTTTGATGTTTCCAAATGGTTTGTGCCTGATGCTATGTTGAGTTCGTTCTGATCTGTGGATCGAAATCATTTTGGCCCACCTTTGCAACATTTTTACATAAAAGTTTCACATTCATGAATACTTTGTTCATTCTCGGTCCATAAATTTATTAATAATTCCTGCAAAACATCCTTATTTCGTATGCTTACAAGATGCTTCAGTGATATGCTTTCACAAGTTCTTTCTAGATCATGTCTCATGTTTTTGTCAACTTCACGTTGTTTGAAGAAGTTGTGTTTATAAGGCCACAAAGAAGAAGTTGATTAATTTTCTTCCCTTTCTTTGCTGTTTCCAGGGAGAAGGTCTGTGTGTTTTTCTCATTGATATTGCATGGAATTTCTGAGTGTGAAATGAAAAACATCATGAACTTGGTTAGCAATGATTCAGTCACATCCCTGGATACTTTTTCAGGACACCTTCTCGCAGGTGTGTGATCTTGTCCTACCATTCTTAAATTTCTTGAACTCACGACATTGTTTCATTCTTTTAGTTCGTAGTAATAAGATTTATGGTTTTTCATGCAGTGCTGTCAGATCTGGACTTAAGAAGGATATTTATGGAATCATGTAACTTGTTTGAACTGCTTGATCTTGTCGAGGATTTCCTTTTACAGAGAAAAGTGCTGGTGTGTGGTGAGTTATCTTCTGAGTCAATGCTTGAATGTATTCCAGAAATGAACCCTGTTCTGAAGTTGTCTGTTGAAGCTGCTTCATCTCACTTATTGGTTGCTGGGGCAATTTTATTAGCATCATTGTGTCAGGCTGTTGACCACATTGGTTTCGTTTGTGAGACTTCATGCAACATTTTAATGATGGAGAAATTTGACCCCTCAGTGTTACTGACTATTCTTCATGTTTTTGCTCATCTATGTGGGTCCAAATATTTTAACCTGGATCGGTATAGTGCTGCAATGAAAGTTGTAAAATCTCTGGTCGTGTTACTTGAGAAGCAGAATTGTTCAACTGGTTCCACTTTATCTCCATCCCTAGTTGGCACTCCATCTGAAATCTGGTCATGTAGCAAGTGCCCATTTTCTGAGGGTGCAGTTTCTATGGATGATGTTGCATCGCTGCTGTTGGAGAAGCTTCAGAAGCATGCTGGAGCTTGTGTTTTGCCAGAGGAGTCGTTTAAATTTGCGAATTTGATAGCTCCTGCATTATGGTCCCACAAGGAGAAAGCTGAAGAAGTTTCAATCCATGGAGATGCTGTTCTCTTAAGTTCAGTTTCTGATGAAATTTTACACAACTCCATTGATATTCTTTCATTATTCGAGCTCATAGCTTTTTACATGGTAAGAATCCTCCCACCATTTCTTCTGTTAATCTCTTTGATTTTCTTAATGTTTTTAAGGTATTTCGGCTTCTTCTGAGAATTACCTGCAATTTGATAAAATTTTCTTATAATAATGATTGGGCTTCACGTGAATGAGAGTATGAGACAATGTACTGCATCCCAATTTTTCTGATTACTCGTGAACCTAATTTTAGGTGTTGCATTTCTCCTGTGTGTGAAAATTGAACTTTCGATTGTATCTTTTCCGGACTATAGTCTTTTCATCAGGAGTCTCGTCTGTTCACAAAGGAATATATGCTTCAGGATTTGGAATTTTTTAAGTTCATTTTTGTACGATGGTACATACTGTCGGGGTCATGGATAGAACGGAGTGTAAAGAGAAATAAAAGATTCCTTGAAAGGATCAAAGGACAAGATGAAATAATGTGCACGTACTCATAAAAGAGGATGCAAGATTTCTGTTAGGTGGTGTATTCATGTGTTGATTTCTTAGCTGGCTTGGCCTTGTTGCAGTTGACAGGAGAATCTTATGCATAAATTTTTGGCTTGCTCGAGAGAGGTTGATCTTCATTCTTTCTCTCTTCTTTGAACTGGTGATGGAATCATTGAACATTTGTTATGGATAATTGTAGTGTCAATAACAATGAATCCAAATGAATGAATTCTGAAGCTTTGAATGGAAAGATGATGGTACACAAAAATGATTCAGATATTGTATTGTTGTTCTTTGGAGCACATTTTGATGGTGTGTTTGATTTTGATTAAAATAAGAGTTTTTGAAAAAGTTGGTTAAATTTGATGAAATGTGTAGTTGAAAAGTTGAAAAAAGTTGTAGGTTCTATGAAATGTGTGGTTAAAATTAATGGTTGACTTTGACTTTAGCTTTTTAGTAAAATCAAAATCAAAATCAATCTAACCTTGAATTTTGTTTCATGCATGAAAGTTAAAACTAAAAGATTTTCCTTGTGATGGATGGTGTAATATGAGGTGTCGTATTCCTTGTTTTCTTTCCTTAATTTTTTTTTTGTTTTTTTGTTTTTTGGTGGATGTGTGTGTGAAGATTCTCATGGATTTGGGGAGTGTATGTTGCTTGGTAGGCTGATGACCTTAGCACAAAATTTGTTGTATGATTTGCAACTCTGCCTTGAAATATATCAGTCCTATTATTATCTCTTTGACCATATAGGCGTTCATGATTTAGGGAAATGTTGTTTGGTAGGATGATCTGATTCTTTGAATTTAGTTGCGCTTCTATTTCCTTTACCTCCTCCTTTCTGTGGTGAATCCCTAAAAGATTTTCCTTGTGACGGATGGTATAATATGAGGGGTAGTATTCCTTGCTTTCTTTCCTTTTTTTTTTTTTTTTTTTTTTTTTTTTTATTTGTTTTGGTGGATGTGTGTGTGAAGATTCTCATGGATTTAGGGAGTGTATGTTGTGCTTGGTAGGCTGATGACCTTGTAAAAAATTTGTTGTATGATTTGCAACCCTGCCTTGAAATATATCAGTCCTATTATTATCTCTTTGACCATAAGACCTTGTACAAAATTTGTTGTATGATTTGCAACTCTGCCTTTGAAATATATCAGTCCTATTATTATCTCTTTGACCATATAGGCGTTCATGATTTAGGGAAATGTTGCTTGGTAGGATGATCTGATTCTTTGAATTTAGTTGCACATCTATTTCCTTTACCTCCTCCTTTCTGTGGTGAATCCCTTACTTTTTCCCTTTATAGTTGAAAGGGGTAGCTGGTGGAATTAAGCATATATCCATATAGAGAAAAGCTAATATTTTCCTTTTAAATTATACATACCTTTTCAAATGATACATGTCTCACTATGTGCCTATTCTCTCTTGATATGCAGGGCTGGGATTGGGCATTTGACAACATTGTCCGTCAACTATGGGAATTTCTGGAAGCCCATGTCCTGGGACTGTTTTCTACTGCTATCATCACACTTCTTGGTCAACTTGGGAGGTATTCTGTTACATATGAATGTGAATATGCAGATATGACTGATTATGTCCTAATGCATGCATCGTGGCAATCATGCATGATTGCCAACGGTTATTTCAATATCTTTGTCGGTGAACCATGGATTCAGATTCTAAAATTTGTGCATCATATGCTGTTTTCAATGCTAATTGTCATCTGTTAACTAATACCACACTTTCCTATCCCTACGTACCACTAGCCAGGAACCACCATCCTGCTCTCCACTATCACTCCATCCAACTCCCTCCTCTTTTACCTGAGTTATTATATATTTCACCTTACGTTCTTCAAATCCTCAAACTAGACCCAGGTACCACTATAAACTACCTCCCACCAATTCACTTGAACGAAATATTCTTGATACGAGATGTGTGGATTACCATGTAGGCATGGTTAAAGTTGCTTATGAAAGACATTTTAATTTGTTAGCAGAGAAGCAATTTCTTAATGAATGTTGTGGTAGCGTTGAGAATGTTTTCCTTTATGGAACTAAGTTACCATTTCATTTTTGCATCTTATAAAAATATATACTTAGTTGATTACTGCAACGCAGGCTTGGTGTCAATACTGGTGGATACGAGGACAATGGAGTTGAGAAATTGAGAGGCTGGCTATCTTCTTTTTTGTGTAGTGCTTCTGATAAATTGAGCATTCCGGTTCAATTTGCTATTGTCAATGCTTTATTTGGTGTTATTCCTATCAAGTTTGAAGAACTTATTGAAAATAAATATGAAACTGAGGCAATTATAAGTCGATTCAATGGTGCCAATTGTGTTAGGAAATGGTTTTTCTTGCTGAGTAGTGAGCAACAGTCGTCCTTCAGGCTTCAACAAGCTGCTAGTATGACGAATTGTAAGGACTGGGTCTCCTTCTAGGCAAGTGTTTTTTGATTCGACTTTGGAATCCAATGCTTAGACTTTCTGCGACGTCTTTCTGTTACTCGAGTAGTAGAAAATTTTGTTGCTGTACTTGAATTTATTGTGCCATTCTTCAGAAGAATGCTGTTTACACTTAGTACAAAGTAGCCGGTTTCATGGCATTTTGTGGACAATTCAATTTAGCTGTCAATGATTATCTGAATCTGGTTTTGGGATATAAATATATTTTTCTTTCAGCAAATCATGAATATCTGAAAATAGTTTGATCTTTTGCTCGATGCTGTCTCGTCTCTCCTTTTCTTTTTATTAGTATTTTTTCTACTTCATCTTGTGGCACTTTCTTGACGTTTTATCCCATCAGCCGAGGCAATTTATTCAGCTGGACCTATCTGTAAATTTTTTTAAGCTGCACCCAGCAAGAATTGTGTCCGAAATCTGAGCAATAGCTGAGTTCAAATTTTCAAGATTTCACATGTACGTAGCATCAAAGAATGTAAGTGTCCCTGCAATTGATGAAATTCTCTTTCGAGAAGAAACTAGGTAACATGGACTCATTTCATGCAATTGACGAAATGCCCATGATTTGAGAAGCTAATTTTTCATGTAACTTGCAAATCTGGAAAGTGCGGCCCTTCTGGAAGCCTGGAGGAATTTGTCTCTTTTGATGTTTTTTTAAAGCATTTGCAACCAACTAGTTACGCTTGTGCATGCTATTTGTTACTTGTCTTAATACATCATTTAGTTTAGAAATGTGTTATCATTCCAGAGGTAGGAAAACGACGCTTTTACCATGATTTGTTTGATCATTGCTGTGACTTCTCTCTCTCATTGAGCAGCGAAGTTTAAAAGGCCCTAATTCAACAAACCCAACTGAGCCTGGAGGAAGCGCTTAGAAACGTGTTATCATTCCAGAGGTAGGAAAACGACGCTTTTACCATGATTTGTTTTATCATTGCTGTGAGAGCGAAGTTTAAAAGGCCCTAATTCAACAAACCCAACCGAAGCGCTTAGATCACTTTCTGTTTTAATCAATATGCTATGAAGGATGTATGATATATCTCTTAAGCAGCGATTCAAAGAAAATCCGGTGCTGGGGCTATGAGGGTTTCAGCACAGTAGGAGGGAGTTTATTTTTTGGTTTTTATTTATTTATTCATTTTTATACAAAAGTGGTCACTGAACTTATATAGCTTGTTCCAGTTAAGGTGATTTGTCTGTCTCTGTTAATCTATTGGTGACATGACTGATGGAAGTTCCGGAAGTACCTATGAATCTATTGGTGACATGACTGACGAAAGTCCCGGAAGTACTTATGTGGCTGACAAGTATAATGATAAGAGGAAGTGAATTAAATTGAAAATAAAAAGAAAATCTAGTTTGGAGGCTATTTTTACATGAAGAAAAGTTAAGTGACCAAAGTGAAACAAAACAATAAGTTCAATGATCAACAGTCTTTTCATCCATTTCTGATTTTTATTGGAGGGAAGTTGATGTACCGTGAATATGAAAGGAGTTGATAATTTACATGTTAAAAAAAACAATTCTAAACATCGTACTTAAATCCAACAAAGACCAAGAAATTGTACAGTACCCATATCTCCAGGCGTTGCTGGCTTTTTTAGACGTTGAGCTTGGTTTGCCGACACCACGCTTCCCTAGATGGAAAAAAAAATGCTCTGTCCTTATGGCTGATTACCACAGAATTGGACAAGCCAAGAATTTCACCAGTGTGGGGCTCCAAAATAAGCTCCGAAAAGTTTCACTGTTATGTTTTAGTTTTAATTCTTCTTGTCTTGTTTTTGCTCTTTAATGTAGATTTTGGATTAACAATCGATTGTATTTAACCCATTTCGTTATGTAGAAGTTCTCGAAAACACATTTCTTATGTGACATATTGAATCAAATCCAACATTTTTAAGACCAAGAAATTGAACCACTTTTACAGTACCCATATCTCCAGGCGTTGCTGGCATTTTTTAGCCGTTGAGCTTGGTTTGAGAAACGACACCACGCTTCCCCAGATGGAAAAAAAATGCTCTGCTCATCTTCCTCATGGCTGATTACCACAGCATTCGAAAACGGAAAACCCCCTCAGCTTCTTCCATTCAAAAATGTAATTTTTCATAATTTTATTGGTAAGTAACATCTTGAAGTGTCAATCACCTTTTAGTGTGACAAAAAATGCAACCAAACAGAGTCGCCAAAGATTGAGTTTAAAGGATTGCCAATGTGTCTCGTACCCTATTTCCTCCAAGAAATAAAGAAAAAAAGAACCTTAACAATTAACACGTAGTGCAAGAATTATCTTGTACCACCGAAAATCAAATGGAAGTTCTATCCATCATTATTTGCTTCGGTAACCCATTTTTTTTCTTTACAATAGAAACACCTTCCAAGTAATACGTCTAAGTTCAAACTCAGATTAGAGTTTATGCTTAGAAAACTATGTTCATGCCCACTTTCTAAAAGATAATTTCACACGTAATATGATAGTGAGGACTGTTCTTCATCCTCATCGTAGTATTACTCTTCTTCACTGCTGTCACTGTAATAATATTCACTGTCGTCGTCCTCTTCTCTATCATACAAGAGTCCTCTTATATTCTTAGTTCTTATTTGTTCTTGAATCCGATCTCTGATGGCAGTCCCCTGATAAAAGCCCAATGTGAAAATAAATCAAAACTGAATTACATATGCCACCTTCTATGTGTGATCTAACAATTCTCTCTCTATTTTTTTTTATCTTTTTTTTCTTTTTGTGAGTGCGTGGATGTGTGTGTGTGTGTGTGTGTGTGTGTGTGTGTGTGAGAGAGAGAGAGAGAGAGAGAGAGAGAGAGAGAGAGAGAGAGAGAGAGAACCATCTTATGGCAGCGCTCTTCAAACATCTCAAGAAAACCAGCAACCAATCGATCAGCATTTTCCACCAAAATGTTACGCTGCATACTTGCAGATCTTGCTACTGTTTGTATCTGCAGTATCATGAACCGAAAAAAGCATTACTTGATGTTCTAAATATGTTCTTTTTTCTTTAATTCACAAATTGGTATAACAGATTACGCAACAGTTTGAAGTTTAGCCTCATGCGTGCAGCTTGCTATAATTCGGAGGAAAGATTACCTGTAAATCCTTCTTTTGCAGCCCAAACAACATTAAAATCCCTTCAAGACTTTTCAAGAGAACCAAGTGTTAATTTTAAAAATATTTCCAAAGAAGTGATATAATCTGAACGAAGTATCTTTTGTTCCCTTTTCACTCTTGAATTACTCAGTGAACCATGTTGCAACTTTTCTCTCTCTTTATTCCCATCTTTCACAATGCATATATCTTGTTTGCACCATGCTCCCATTTTACACTTTTACTCTACTACTTAATTCTAAAGTGAAAACTACATCAGCAGCCAATGACCATTACAAGGATTTGGCACCATAAAAGAACTATTATTAACGCCACAAAATAATAAAGATCAATGGTTAGTTCTTATTAGGACTAGGGTCAACCTTGTTAAGAGGTGGTCAAAAGGAGTAGTCCAAGCTCTTATATGTCGTTTATTTGTTTCATCTTTAATCAATGTGGGATATTACCCTTAACACTTCTACTTTCATTGAGTTTGCAGTCGGGGAGTTTTTATATTCCAATTATAACTTTGTAGATTTGTTTTTCTAATCTATTATTTAAAATAAGTACAACGTAAAAGGAGAACCTTACTATTCATTCCACATAGAAAGGTCAAAATAAATTAATAACCAGCAGATAGTTTACGTAAAATAATCTACCTAACTGCTGTTGGACAAAAGTGGACAACCTTTCAATGTAATTACGGTTTCTTTGGAATAATTATGAGAAGTGATACTTCATCAGCCTAAAAAATTTGATTGGATTTCACGGAATGGGATTAGAGGACACATTGCTTAATTTTTTTCCTTGTAAAACTCGATCTTCTATCTATCCCTATATTTCTATATTTGACATTTTGCTTCAGAAAAGTTTCATATTTCTTCCTATTTAAGACCTTATATTTTGAGCCGATCATGCTTATCTACTTCATATTGTGGCATAACACTGAGCTGTATTAATAACTCATAAAAACACGCCTACCTTTTCCCCCACTTTCTCTTGTTGTTTCTTCACTTTCTCATGCAACTTTTTCAGCCCCCTGTTAGCTCTCAACCTTTTTTCCTAATACAATTAAATAAATATAACGTCAATATTTTGCAAAGCAATTATGATATAGGAAATTATACTAATTGAAGAATATGAATGTACCTTCACGTAGCTAAGGCCAAGTTCCTTTCTAGTGTAACCTCGGTCCAAGTTGCGCATCACATATTCATTATAATCTTTCACAATCCTCATTATTATGTCTGATGTAGAGATCCCTTCAGTCCGCTTTGTCTCTTTGAATTTTCCAATGGACTTGACCTAGACAATGAGCACACATGATAATCATGCTTACATCATCAGGCACGAAGGTAGAACTGTAATCTGAGGAGGAGCACAAGTTCATAATCATTATTTAGTTTTAAATAATAAACTGAAAATAGAGGATCAGAAGGAATGGACTGTAGAGAAGTATGAATCCAATATGATCCAAAGAAGGGAGTTGGGAGATATATCGTGTTGATTGTTGGCATTTAACTAAAAACACATCCCCCAGTTTGCATCAGAAACAAAAAATCTACGAATAAAAACCAATCTGAACTCACATATTCGTAAACATCTTTGCCGGCCCCACTTGCATCAGCATAACTGACATGTAGAAAGAGGGGAAAATTTAACATATTCCAAATTGAACAGAAAAAGAAACAATAACGCAATGTTTCCATGGTAATACCATCTAATACCTTGCCAAAATACAAGAAAACATTGTACATTGTGCAAGTAGAAAAGGACCTTTTATTCCCACAGCTCTGTGCAAACTTTCTAGCTGAGACTTTTCCTAAAATTTCTCGTTAAACAATTATTAACATATGGAAGGACTTTGTTGAAATCACAAGACTTGCAAACTAAAAAGGGAACAAAACACATGGATCTTAGAGAAGAAAAAAAGATTTTCATCTTAAATAATACACCTTTGTATATGTAGGTTGAAGGGGTAAGCATATAAGAACAGTATTGAGTTCAGTATCCTTACGGAAGAGAATCGTGTGCCACATAGTCAATCTGATGCTTGTCAATGAAGTCCTGTGTAAGCACCCATGGTGCATCTGGAATAACTTCATCAACCCACCTTCAATAAAAATAAATAAGAAACCCAATGCTAAATAAAAAGTGATATATGAAGAGTAACTTGATTATATTATGTCAGACTGATAATCTTTGTTTACTTGGTCTCAAGGCAAAGTCTAGGCAGATGCTAAGTGCCTGCTTGGAAGCATTTCTGGATCCTGCTTTATGTGAAGGCAGGAACCAAGTACATTTTCCCCGTTTTTGAACCAATATAAACTATTGATGCCTCACGAGGGAAATGGGTTTTTCTTTTTGGGAGGTGTTCTTTCAGTTGATTGACTACCACGACAAAAGTCTATTTATGCATGGCATTGCCCCCTCAATCAATACTTTGTTTACATATACAAATTACTCATCCATACAGGTATTCTGAGATAAATTATATGGTATAAATAGAAAGCATCATTTCAGATCCTAACATATACAATACATTACACCAACCTGCAATGGCGGAGAGATTCATAACGCTCCTTGTCAGTCATAACTGTTTTGCCCTTGTATTTGTGGGTGAGTTCGTCATTGCAGCATCCAACAAGAAGATAAGTGTTGGGGAACCTATAAGCATAATTGACTATAGTCTCGCATCACAAAATGTACAAATTTCAGAAGCATAAAACTGAAAACAACGAAGGTTCCATAACTTCCAGTGCAATGGACTATATTCCAAAGAAAATTCAATTATACTTCACTAATTTGGCCAAAAAACATTCAAAACAAGGATTGCTAAGTTATCAACTTTTCTTCCAATTATTGAAATTCAGTTACTTCCTAACAGTTTTTCGCAACATATAATTCGAGAATCATACTGCAACTCATCTATCCACCATCGTCATACCAAAACACGTTACTTTTACGATCATTATTATCCCTTCAAACCCATTTAAAATCTTCCAACACTTTGCAGGCGGGGAAAAATTTCAATCGGTAGCAGATTTGTCAGACAACTCTGTAAATAACAAAATCTCAAAAACTTAAATTCACGGAAAGCTCCTCAAAATTCAAAGACTAATTATTGTCAGACTTGGATTTCCCAATTTAAAATGGGGAGTACACAGGCCCGCTTTCTTTAATTGGCTTCTTTATTCAAGTTCGTACGAGGTACTGTTGTAACATAGCAAATTTATCACACTCACCGTGCTAGTATGTATCTAATAAGTTTCACGAGCACAACAAAATAAGAAAACAAAAATACCACCAGATATGGACATCTGTACATACATACATATATATATGTCTTTATAGAGAAACAGAAAGTGAGAGAGAGTGAATATACAGCTTTTTGGCTTGTTCGAGGGAACGAGCATGGCCAAAGTGGAAGAGATCGTAAATTCCATCAGCATAGATACGAACCGGCCGATCCAACGGAGGTTCAGACTCTGATGTTGATTTTCCGTTAAGGTCACTACTCGCCATCCCTATTCGCTGAGTGTGCACGCATGCGTATTTCGGGGTAGGGGCCGGAATCTGTGGTTTACTTGCAAGTACAGCTTCTGTTGATGATGCTGTCTCCCATTCGGTTTCATTTGCTACAATTTTCTCTAGTGCGAATTGAGAGACAAGTACTACTAGCGACTTAGATAGTTATTTTGTTCGTCAAAATTTGGCTCTATAGGTAATTGTAGACAGTTTAATGGGAGAGGATTCGCAGCCCACAATTATAAATGCAGCTAAAGCGACGGTCTTTACTATTCAAAAAAACGGCTCCAAATAATTTTGTTCCATTACGACATTGTGTGACTATGTTTTGAATAAAAAATTATTTAGTTAAATTTATATTATAATTTAAATTATTAAATATATTTTTTATTTACATATTTAAAATATAACTTTAAAATTATTATCGTTCACAAAAAATAAATTTCATTTCTTTTTCGCATGATTAAGAAAAGCATATTTAATGTAATTGAAATTATAAATTTTTTTACACACTTTTATAATTATACCCCTATTTAATATTAGTCATTCATGAATCTAATAAATTTAAATCTTTGTTTTGGGTTAATAATGATGTAAATTAAATAAGGATATATTAGGAAAATGAAAAATTTAATCTGGCCCTCTATAAAGTAAGTTTTACTTATAATTTGAGACGGATAAATAAGAAAATCAAGTCTATCTTTGTGAGACGGATGGAGTAATTTTAACACTATCAAACATACATTAAATTTCTATTCGGCTTGCGACTGTACACGGAATTTCTAATGTTCTTAAACTTTCCAACTTTCCATGAAAAATTAAATAGACAGAAACAGATAGAGCCTTTTGGAACAAAGATTCAATATGCTTAAAAGTGGTCCCTTGTCTTTCCCTGCCTTCCATTGTTGGTATTCTAATAATAAAGTAATAAATTAGTATGATAGGTAATAGGTTGATGCTACTTCACATCAACTCAATCTCACCAAGATAAAACAATTTAATTTGCAGAAAAACTCAAAATGTTAAAAATTGATTGATTGACCATTCCAGCTTTGTTGGGCTACTTGACCATAGTTTTGGCCTCTCTAAGACTGCGAGGGATCCCAACGATATGGTTAAATTCTATATCGAATTAGTCTTTTCAATTGTGAATTTTTATTCATTTTACTATTTAATAACTCATAATCAGATCTTGGTAAATAACTATTGAGGAGAGATTCGAACCCCGACACTTTAGTTCGTAGCCACTTGCTCTAATCCTATAAGCTACAAGGACTCCACACCGTCTCCACTCGATCTGTTCAATACATAAGAGTTTAGTCTATTCCTCTTAACAAAGTTTACTTTTAGAAAAGATAATTTGAGAAAAAATAACTCAGATCCGTACCCTGCAAAACAGTCTACTAAATCAAGAATCAGCACTCACCAGTCTCAACTATATCAAAACGTACATCCTGTGTTTAACAGTATATAGCATAGTTGATTACACAGTTTACATTTTGAGAAAATTTATATATACAGTTTGCCGAAAAACATTTGGCAAGGTCCAACAACATTTTTTGCATTGCCAACGAGAGATATAGGTCCAACGAAATTCAAAAGGCCCTTGAGATATTGGGCTAGAAGACTCCACTTCATCCTCCTCAAGGGACTTACTAATATGCTTAGTGCTTACACTGAATCAAGAAGGTAAAATGATTTCCACGAACAAGCCTCAAATATGACTGGAGAATATGTTAACTTCTGTCTGCTACCAAGCACGTATATGGACATGCGGAGAAAAAGACTGGACTTTCTAAGTCAAACCTTTGTGTGGGAGAACACGGAAGGCATGATTAGAAGCAAATGCATGGAGAATCTGAACTGGCATAAGGGGCAAATCAGAAGTCTGATAGAGGCACTCTAGAGTGCAACGTTAGTAGCAGCTTCTGTCACTAGTCAACCTCATCGTTAGTCGTACTACTTTGCCGTTGAGGAGGGCCTGAGGTTTTTGGATACCCACCAAAGTCTTTCTTTCTAGGCTTTGCAAGTTCAACAAACAGTACCCTGCCATCAAAGTACTAAAAGGAGAAGGGGGAAAAAAAAAGGAGTTCCCGAGATCAAAATCAATATGCAATGAAGTCTTTAAAGAAAATAGAAATAAGCATGTAAAACCTTGTGATCCATGCTTTCTAGTGCAAGCATGGCATCTTCTTGTGAAGCATATTGGATAAATGCAAATCCTTTCGACTTCTTTGTCGCTTCATCCTTCACAAGTTTTACTGCCAGTGGAAGTATAGAAGACACCATAAATAAACTCAAAGCTTTCACTTTGAGCGAAGTAGAGAATAGAGACATATAATAGATATTCAACAAAGTATCCAAATGTACCTTCAGCTATCTGCCCAAATTTTGAAAATTCCTTTTGCAAACTACTTTCACTAGTGGATACTGGTACATCTGGGTTCATAATGTACAATCAATTATACATTCAATAAGTTACAAATACAAGTGGCTGAAGCATATTAGCTTAAAATAAGAAATTTAATTTGCTAACGTACAAAAGAACAATAACCAAAGCAACAATGAGTTTGAGAGAACAGGTGCAAGTGGACGCGCCGAATAACTAAGGATCTCAGAACATAATCTACCTCATGGGATGCTCATTGTATCAATGAAGCTAATATTAATAGCACATTAAGGGATTTTTAGTGAACAGAATCTGTTAGACAAAACCTACTGTTGTTCTATTTTAATTTTCCTAAATATTCCTTTAAATATTTATATTTTAGCACTGACTTATGACTTATGACTGACAATATAGAGATCCTCATATCTCCAATAATTTTATACCAGGCACGATAATGAAATTTAATTTTTATGGTCAACTTAAAAATTAAATCTTCTCTAAAGTTCTCCATGATTGAGTATTTATGTTAAATGAATTTATGCTGAGTTACAGTATCATGACTTGAAACAAAAACAAATTAACTCACACAACATTATTACAATTTTGAGACTTGAATTGCTAAGTTTCGTGCAATCCAAAAAAGTTCAATCACCAAGGTATTCCATAATATAATAAGCATTAAGTATGCTCAAATGCTATGATGCATGGACACTCTTACTAGGGTGGTTGTATCTTGTCGTACACCGATAATCCTAGGACATGGGTATGACAAGTCACATGCCGTGTCCTATTTTTTATATATTTTTTAAATTTCTTACACTCGGGAGATACTAAGGACATTCCTCGGACAAGTGTTCGACGGTCATGTGTCGGGTCCTATTTTAAAAAGTATTAAAATAAAGAAATAATATATAAATTTTAAATTTTAAAGAATTTAAATCGTTGTATTCCGATGTGTCCGTGTGCTACTTTTCAAAAAATCACAATAGGATCTTTCCCTCTTTTAGGAAGAGCAGAAAAAAACAGAAAATGACTACTCATAATAGGATCTTTCCCAAAAAAACTCATTTTTAGGAAGAGCAATATTTTTTTTGAGCATTAACTCTCATCTCACCTCATGGGAATAATTTTTCCCTCCAATGGACATACTACACGAAGCGACTTCATTACGGTTAAATTCTGGAACTGAATTGTGTGGGTCTCTTAAGGTTATTTGTGCCCTCTTTAAATCTTGATGCAAATAGCCGTTTAAGCAACTGTCAAACAATCAGTTGGATACTTCAATGCCAGCGCATTATAGTCTACATTGGCACTTCCACAAGTATGCAACAAGCAAGATTTTATCACTCTGTATATCAAGCATTTAGACTAAACAATTCATTCCATAATATGGCAAAAGAAGCAGCAACGGCAGCAACTCCCAAGTTCCAATGAAATCGGCATTTGCTATTGGATTATTGGATATTAAGTGAGTTTTGCACTTTTGCTTTTTGCTCTAGATTATAATTTTGAAGAATGAATTTATGATGTAATTTATAAAATTAGAATGTCAAATTTATGACCAAAAATCCTAAGTTTTTCATTAACTGTTGAATATGTGGATCATTTGTTGTGCACTTTGAAATTTGAATCAAAGTAATGGATTTTTTGAATATTGGCTTATTTTCATCTTTTTGTTGTGCATGATTTATTTGAATTGGATTCTTTTGTTGCCTTAATTAGGACCGTGTTCATTGTTAATGACTTAATTGTGTAATCATTTTACAATTACAATTTACAAGCTTTTAGAAATGGTTCCACGCTTCTAGATTGCTTGTGGTTCCGTGCTTCAGTTCAGTACTTGCTTGTTTGTGGTAATTGGTATAATATAATGAGACTAGGAATCGACCTGATCGTGTTTTACTAGCATTTATTGGTCTTGTATTAATGTTAGCCTTTTATTTATGTTTAACCAATTGTATTGGATTTGAGAATAATTTCTTTAGTTCTTTACGCAATTGATTGTTTATACAAACTTTGTTTGATTTGTAGGAAGATATGTTGAGATATTTTAAGCGAACATCTCAAATTTCGATGAAGAAAATGTTGAAGCAAAGAAATCGCGTATTGAGGAAATTACGTAGAAGCAAATGTCGCGCAAAGGAAGTAAATAAAGCTAAGAGCTTAAGTATTAATGAAACAAATTGTCAAGAAAATTGTGTGGTAAATAGAGCAAATATTGAGCAAGTAGATGTTCATGACTTCCTACGGATCCGGATTAAGAACTCCGATAATGGATTACAATGCTAATCTTGAGATCAAATAAGAAGAGCATACTTGCGAGAGGGCCGTGTCGACCTCGAAGTCGTGTGTTTCGCGCCCAATCAAGGCGATTTATTTCGCTTGGTTCGATGAATATGGTGATTGGTTGGAATATAGTATAAGTAAAAATCTTGCATTTTGCTTATTTTGTTATCTTTTGGATCAAATAACGGGGAACAAGGAGGTGGTGATGCTTTTGTGAAAGAAGGGTTTCGTAATTTTGGAAAGAAGAATAGACTTGGAGTTCGTATGGGAGGCGTCGATAGTGCACACAATCAAGCTCGAAGCAAATGCGCCTTGATGAATCAAGAGCAACATATTGAAACCGTATTTTTCAAGCGATCAAAACAAGCACGAAGTGCATATCGAGTCGTTTGAATGCATCAATTGATTGTATTCGATTTCTTTGACTGTGAGGACTTGCTTTTCGTGGTCATGATGAGTATGAAGACTCGAACAATCAAGGTAACTTTCTTGAACAATTGAAATTTCTAGTTGATCATAATGAGGGGATTAAATGTGTCACTTTGAAAAATGCTCGAAAAATCATAAACTTACATCACCAAAAATTCGAGGAAGGATATTGTAAGTCTTCAATTAATTGAAACAATTGATGTTATTATCAAAGATATTGGTGATACATTCTTCTCGATTCTAGTTGATGAATCTCAAGATATCTCGGTGAAAGAGCAAATGTCTATTGTTTTGCGTTATGTGAATAAGTTGGGACATGTAGTAGAGCGTTTTATTGGAATTGAACATGTTTCTAGTACTACGACTTTGTCACTTAAGGCGGCTATAGATAAATTATTTTCTAGATATGGGTTGAGTATATCTAGATTGCGAGGCGAGGGGTTATGATGAAATTTAGTAATATGCGAGGTGAATTGATGGTCTCAAAGCACTTATTTTGAAAAGAGAATGGAAGTGCCTTTTATGTTCGTTGTTTTGCTCACCAACTTGAGTTAGCTCTTGTAGAGTATGTGCAAAAGAAGCACAAGAAAGTCCAAACACTCTTTAATTTGGTTTCTAGTGTGGTGAATATTGTTGGAGCTTCTTCTAAGCGTTGTGATATTCTTCGAGCGAAACAAGAAGCCATAATTCTCAAGCGCTCATTAATGGTGAGATTTCAGTGGATCGGGTCTTAATCAACAAAGCACTATTACACGTTTTGGTGATACACGCGTTGGGGATCGCATTATCGTACTTTGATTAGTTTGATTTTGATGTTCTACTTTATAATTGATGTCGTTGAAATGATTTACATTGATGGATCAACACGTGAACAAAGATGTGAGGCGAGATAATTTATTGGACTCAATGCGATCATTTGAGTTTGTATTTAATCTACATCTATCGAGAACCGTCTTGGGGATTTCAAATGAATTGTCTAAGGCATTACAAAGAAAAGATCGGGATATTGTAAATGCCGTGAGTTTAGTGACGGTGTGCAAAAAAAAAGACTCCAACATATGAGGGAAAATGAGTGGGATTCTTTTTGAATGAAGTAGTTTCTTTTTGTCAAAAGCATAATATTGATGTTCCAGATATGGATAGTGTGTTTGCTCGCACGGGTGCATGCGCGGCGTATCTTGAAGAAGAAATTACAAATTGTCATCGCTTTCGTGTGGATTCATTCTCTGTTGTCGTTGACATGCAATTGCGAAGAGTTGAATGATCGTTTTTCCGAGGTAAGTCTGAGTTACTTCTTTGTTTAGCATGTTTATGCCCAGATGATTCATTCTACGCTTTTGTGAGGATAAATTAATTCATCTTGCTAAGTATTATCACGAAGACTTTTCAAAAGTACAACTCACGGCACTTGATGAAACGAAACTATATTGTTGATATGCGCTCTAGTGAGGAGTTTGGAGAATTGCGAGGAATTAGTGAACTTGCGCTAAAAGCTGGTTGTGACGAAAAAAAATAAAGTGTACCCATTAGTTTATATGCTTGTAACTTTGGGATTAACTCTTCCAGGTTGCACTCTGCTACGAGTTGAAAGAGTATTTTACGCTATGAACATTGTAAAGAATCATTGCGTAATCGGTTGGAGACGATGGATGAATGATAGTTTAGTTATGTATGTTGAAAAAGATGTATTTAATGAAATTGATTAAAATCCTGGGTCCGCCGTCCCGAACCGCCCCGCCCCCGCCCCGGCTGCCCGCCCGGCTTATTCGGGTAATAGGGGCGGGTCCGGCAGCAAGTTTTTCGCCCGTGACCCGCCCACCAAGATTTTTTTATTTTTATTTTTATTTTTTATTTATTTTTTGGTAAAATCATAAAATAAAATATAAATTAAAACTTTGATAAAAATGGACTAAAGAAGAATCGAACCCGAGTTGAAATTATAAACTATAAATCTCAACCATTACACCACAATCTCATTCTTGAATTTTTTTTTGTTTTGTTTGCTACAAATATTTTTCAAAAAAATTATTTATTTATTAATTATTTTTTTCAGTTTTATATAAAAAAAAAAAAAAAATTCGTGGGGCGGTTGCAGCAGGTCGAAAGATTGACCCGCCCCGCCCCGCGAATTCGCGGGTCGCGAGACGAGTAAAAATTTTCGCGGGTCGGGGTGGGGCCGACCCACCCCATTGCCATCCCTAATTAATACAAGTTTTATTAGTCCCATCAGACAATCCAAATATCCATGGTTTACCAAGCATACCGAACAAACCAGCATGAGATTATGTGCACAGACAAATGGGAAACTTCATTTTCTAGGTTAGACAACCCTTCACAATTTCACGTGTGTAGGATTATCTTTCAAGTTGGAGAGCATATCTTGCAATTACTAGTCCACAACCAGAAAGCGTTATTCTTGAAATTCATATAAAACAACAAAAATCCCAAAATAAGATAATCTTAAATTCTCAATGCAATAGAAAAAAAAATCAATTAATTATTGGCCATTCAAGAACAAAATTTTTTAATTTAATTTCTTTTCTCCTCTCAACTCTTCGCTGTCAAAACCACACCTTGCTTCATAAAAAAATCATACTTACAAAATGGGAACTTAATTAATCAACCTAACTAGAAAACGACAGATAATATTTCAAAGCAGGGCAAATTTAAAGCAGATTACATGAAAAAACAAATCAAATTCTTGAAAATGAAATATACGTTGAGAGAAGTGAGGTAACTTACTTTTGACGATAATTTTGCTAGCGAGAGGGTAATCAAAGTAAGAAGCACGAAAGTTTAAAAAATTGGGATGCCTGCAATTTGCAGAAGAGGAATATGGAATTGCAATTGGAATTGAAGAGGAATAAAAACCAGTGCTTTTAGCCATTGCAAGTTGCAACTCAAGTCTTCCTCTCCAGTGTATATTGAAATCGGGGCCGCTTTGTATAATCTCTGTGAGTCTGAGATCGTCCTTCTATTGAGGTCGCGTTTTCGGTTCTTCCACGCTTCTTTGAAATGAAAGACGACTCTTATGTGATTTGACCCAACTATCTATACGTTTGGATTGGCTTATAAGATTACTATTATACCGTATTCGTGCAGTGGGATCTGATCGTAAAATTTATGAGAATTGGTTACTGAGATTTAAACACCCTTTTCCATATGGAGTTTTGATGGGCGAGAATGATGACTTGAGTTGCAATGATTATGGACCTTATGGTTTTAGGATTGAGATAGTAAGCAATGAGAAGATTTTTTGAAAGAGAATTTCATTTGAGAACGAGGTTGAAAACGTAGTGATACAAAAATGTATATATATTTTTTTTCTTTCAATAGCGGAAAAAACTCTCCACAATAAAGAAAGAGCGAGATCCAATAGTGGGTATCTAGTATAAAACTTTTATAATTTTAAAAAAAATCTCATGTAAACTACCATTTTTTCAAATTCTCACAAATATATTAAAGTTTTAATTTGAAATTTTAACAGTTAATTTTGAACTTTTCATCGTTAAGTATTATTTTCAATAATGATGAAGTAGTTGAATTAAAAAACTTAAAGTCACGTATATATCATTTTTAAATAATATTTTCAACATATTCCTATGTTTAGACGCAATGTAGAATCATTGGCACACTTCGACTCGAACTTAAAACATTTGTATATTTTGATACCGTGTTAACAACTTTATCCAAAATATTACACTACATATACATCATGTAAAAAATAATTTTGTTGTTAAAATCCAGAAATTATCAATTTTGAAGTGTACGTACATGCCATCCTAGACCTTCATCTATTGTTGTAACTTCTCTCCCACTTTGGGACCATTAAATCAATTTAAGCAGTAAATTATGCTTAACCTTATTCATTTTAAGAATACTCTCTAAACATTGTAATTGTTGATGTCATTTTTCTAATTGTAGTTTTTGTATAGCATGTCACAGGGAACACTCTAGCATGCCACTCAGGGTCGATTCTGACATTTTTGGAGACCAAGGCGAGTGGAAACTGCGCCCTCTACTGTCAGTTTTTAAAATAATTCCACTTCTACTTTTCATGTTTTTTTATTCCAAGAATACTAGGTGAGGTGTAATTAAATTATTATTTTATTAAAACAATATATCAAAATAAAATCTCTTCATCCCCAAAATAACTCTCAACAGAATCTCAATCCCTAATCATCCGGCTGCAACCCAGCGACCAAATCGAACCAAGATCTTTAATTTTCTAAGGTTCTTGCACTATCATCCATTATTCATGTATATTCAAAAACATCACATACAATTCTTACTTCTCATTGTCTGTTACCCATTTCGCAAACCCTAGCCACGATTTTTCAGTTTATATAAGCACATGCAATCATCGATTCACTGTTATTGAAGGTAAAATCCGACCCATGGTTACTCCAACTAGAAGATTAACTCGGCCTCTCACGAAAATGGAATCGCCGGAGTAGGGGAAGAAGACGAATTTACAATCCAAGCAAAACTTCATATGTCTGCACACGTCCACTCTAATCAATGTTACTAACTTTGATCAAAATAGGTAATATATTTACATAAATCTGGGAGAAGTTATCATTGGGTGTTAATAAATATATATATCAATATAACAGAAGTCTGTATAGTTTCATCTTGCGTGTGTTACATTGCCTGATGCTACAAAAATACTAGTTAATGTTGGATTGCGAGTTTGATGTTACAAAATATGTGATAATATTACAGTTCATAAAATGTCTTCCTAGTTTGATGTTACAAAAATACGTGATAATGTTACAGTTCATAAATGGTTTGCGAGTTTGATGTTACAAAAATATGTGATAATATTACAGTTCATACATGGCTTGCGAGTTTGATATTACAAAAATTTGTGATAATGTTATATGTGATAAATGTTACAAAAATGCAAGAGAGAAAAAAGGAGAGAGAGAAAGATTGGATTCATGAGAGAGAAAATCTTAATCAGTTACATATAAATCCTAATTAAAATGGTAAATGAGATAATTAAGGATTCTGTTACATTATTTAATCAATTAATTAATTAATTACAAATTAGATGAAATTCAGTATTTTTGGAATAAAAAACATGTTACAGTTTTTTTATAAATAATAACATAAAATGGCTTAGTTGTAAAAATTTCCCCCAAGGCGAAGTCCAAAATTTAGGCCCCCAAATTAAGAAATCATAGTCGGCTGTTGGTGGGCTGGACTTTAATATTTTTTTTAAAAAAAATAGGCCCCTTCAATTTTGGGTCACTACTTAATATTGTTGGACTTCAAACTTTTGTACAAATATTTTTCATTGGGCAACTTCAAAAAAAAAATTTTTTTTTTTTTTTTACCAAAATGGGCCCTCTTCGGTTTTGGGCCCGAGGCGGTCGCTTCACTCGCCTCAACCCAGAACCGGGCCTGATGCCACTACGTCACACAAATTACTAAATTATTGCCTCTGCAATAATTTAACCCCATAGAGAGAATAGTGAAAAATAAATAAAAATCCACATATATTCTTATACTAATACTAAAATAAAAGTGTCAATAGCCTATTTACTATTCACATTTTTGTTAAAAATGACACTCTTTTTTTCTTTCATTTTTTTCTGCTTGCCAGCTAAAAGAATCTGTCCAACTCTTTGCACTCACACTCCTCATTTCTCATTTGGAATAAAAACCTTGGAAATCCTACATGTGCGACGTTCCTTCCTCTGTCTCTTTCCCGAACTTGTGGTGAGTAATTTCTCCTCTTCTTTCATAAAAAAAACATTTTTTGCTACTCAGATTGTGTATGGATGTGTGTAGATTGTTCAATTTAGCCTTTAGAAAAACTCAGAAACCCTACATGTGAGCCGTTTCTTGCCTGTAGTTGTGGTGAGTATATTTTTGTTCTTTTGATGTCAAGTTGATATGGCGATGCTCTTCAGTCCGCCTCGTCTTGCGGCATCCTTCATAAATACCTCGCAGCCGTAGGAGCCTTCATTTTCCGATCGACCGCCTCGTCCAGTGTCCTCAGCAATTCCCTTCCCATTGTCCTTTGGATGGATGGAGTCATGGGGAGGATGGGAGGACGGCGGCGGAGGTGGAGGGGGAGTAGCCTGACCTAGAACTTGGACATCAGATGTCGAAGGATGGATTACCTTCAAGGGCGTAGCATCCCAGACCTCTTGCGATGAACATGGCATTTCACGTGAAAGAGGTTGGGCCGAGGAACCCTCCCCGCCTGCGGGACAGGCAAGGCGAAGTGAAGGAATGTTCTTAAATGTGAAAGTTGCTGACACAATAGCCAAGGTACAAAGTATTAGAGAAGCTTATCATAACGAAACCAGTACGGTTCAACTTATGAGGCTTACCCATTAGTCCGTAGCAAAACAGTAAGTTATCGTCCTTAAGAAAATTGCTGAGGCTCTTGAAATCACTATCGAGCGCTCGAACCTTATCCCACTTCGATCTTAATTTGCCTTGATCCCTCTTTAGAATGGGTGGCTTCCCACAGTCTGCAAAAATAAGCAAAACATTAAGTCAGGAGCAATGATAAAAAAATCCACACAAAGACAACAAGATGTACCAAGTTCTCCAAATTGACGGAGAATAGACACGTTGGGGAGAGGATCCTTCGACATAAACTCTCAGTCCCCTCCAAAAAAGATGAACCTCTTTTTCCAGTTATGCACTTTGTTGGGATTTGTTGGTTCTTTGTTCTCCATTTACGGCCGCCGCGAGGAGATATTAAACCAATCCATGCGAGGCCGGCAGTGGTCGAAGAATCGATTCAAATTCCCAGGAGGTTAAGTCTCCGCCAACCTCGGCAATCTTCCACAATAAAAACCACGTCACCATATGGCCCCAGCCATTCGGTGTTATCTGGCAGGGGGCCAAATTCCAATCTCTTAGAACTTCTCAGAAGAAATGGTGCATGGGCAGGCGAAGACCTTGCTGCATCACCGGTTCATAAATCACGACAAACCCTTTAGGTGGGTTGTCGGTGCCCTCCTTAGGATCGGGAGCCGTGAGCTCTACAGAGACAGGAATATCGTAGGATAATCTTATATCCTCCAACTCCGCTTCCTTGATCTTCGAACGAGCCATGGAAGCTTCGGAGGCTGAACGCTTGAGCTCCTCGTCGAGAGCCCGGGCTGCCGGGGTATCCTTTTTGTCCAGCGACCATCTCATTTCGGGTACCCCGACGCTACGCCGTCCCTTTCTTACCATCACCTTTGGTAATCTAGCTGGGTTTACTTCTCTCCCACTTGTGGATGCAGGGGGCAGGCGAGCGACGGTGGGTGCTTGATCAACTTCTTCTAGACCCTCGGCCGAAGGTGAAGAAGAAGAGGAGGACGACACTTCACCTCGGATGCTAGGGTTTGTCCTAGCGGTCGTCTAGTTCTGTGAATCATCATGTCCAGACGACATCGCTACCCTTCTCAATTCAAGAAGAAGATACCTCAACAATAGTCGAGAAATATGATAGAAAACGGCGTCCAAACCAAGAAACCACAAAATAAAAACAAAGGCAGTTTATGAAACAAAGCACAGCAACTTCCGCAGTGCTTACCTCAAGATTACAGTTGAATCAACGAATACGCCATGAAATTTCTTGATTATCGACGGAGTACCCTACAAAGCCTGAAATGCGCGTAGGAGCAAGAAGAAGACATGTGTGGAAGAACACGGGTTTATATAGATTGAGGCTCTTTAATCCCCGCCATCCAAACTCAAAACATGGCATTTGAACCATCGCCTAGCGGACGCGTGTTCAAAGAAGGGCAAAAGGCGGGAAACAGAACCCAAGGCATTTATTGAAATGAAAAGATGCGCCCCACGCGCGCCCACAATCGCCCATCACGCGCCATTAGCATTTAACGCACACACTCTCTCACCCATGATTACCTGGCCAACAGATTGACAACTTTGATTGACAGTTTGGACAAAAATCACACCAACCAGGGACACGTCACTGGAAGCCCAACCAATCAAAGCCCTCACCCGTCATAAATAATCGGCTTTGGACTTGGAGGACTATATTGAGTAAGAGTCCAGCTAAAGCTCCGTATATGCCTCGTTAGGGACCCATGGGCCCAACGAGGGCCTTCCAGATTCGTCAAGGCCTCACATATTCAGCGAGGGCCTCGCGGATACGCTTAAGGCCCGGCAACACGTTAGTACCCCCCGAGTTAAGTGGAGCGAAGCCTACGAAGGGCCTTGACACCCCTGGCCAATCTGGAGTGCTTCGTCGGTCTTTGCATTCTCGTAGTTTGATATTTTAGGATAATCAGATGAGTAGTTAAAGACATATTGTGTTTGATTGCCACAAAGATTCTCACAAGAAAACCAAATCCCGATCTCCTAAAGATTAGGTAACGTGATCAACTCAAATAAGGGCTGAAATTTTGGAGATTGCTTTGACAACCAATTGCCTTTATCTCATAAGGAAGGAAGATCCAATCAGATATCTAATTGATTGTTTTCCTAGATCAATTAGGACTCTGAGGCTATAAGTACAACATCTCCAGTTGCTCTAAGATAGGCTCTCTTTATGCATTAATTTCACCTCTAAACTCTGCTCAAATCTCTGCCTGATTGTCCATTCCACACCCAATTGTTACTTCTGTAAGGAATTGATGTGAATACATGCACAGAGGAAATTAAATGTTCAATTCCTATAAGCCCGGATCAACCTTGTACTTAGATAGAGTTCGTGATAGAAGATTTACCCTTTTGATGAATATTGTGAAATCGATTTCTCATTAACTTGGATGTGCGATCTTCAATACCACAAATTGTCCAAATGTCCGACCTCAATGGTGATCCACACAAGAAAACGGATCCGGACTTCCACGATCATGAGCAGATGAAAGCGGAACTTTTGGGAGAAATTGATTGGGTTGTTTTTTTACAAGTGCTAGCAAGTAATGGAGAACAACTCATGTGATTAATATGTTGTGGCCTTGTATATATAGGTAGGGCTAACCACAGCCCTAGTTCTAGTCCAACTAGAACCCATCAACAAAGCAGGCCCAATTAATTAATCTAATTAATTAATTTGGTCCAATAAGTAATTAAGTCCGACCCAACTATTTGGACCTTGAACATTAATTCTTACAATCTCCCACTTGGACAAGGTCCAATTCCGGATGCTCAATTCTCACTTTATGTGTGTGACCCATTAGGTTCCCTTTCACGATGGCAAACGCGATGATATTCTCATCGATTCACCAAGATCGATCAATTCACGTCGCCGCCCAAGATTGACATCTAGCAATGTGTCAAGGCAATCCATGTGAAGGAAAATGTCATGTGATATGCGAGAACCAATATATGTGCGATTCTGGTGGAAATATAATCCCTTCATCAATATAACCCAATTGGTTAAGAGATATGGATCGGCGTCAATCTCATTTCAACCAATTATGTTATTCACCTCAACTCTTCGTTGATCTAATCTAGTTATGATTGAAACATTTTCAACTCATAACTCCACCCGCCGAGGAAATTTATATCAACTTAAGTGGGCAAAATCAGGTTATAATCTCCTACTTTCCGGAGTGACGAATCCTCATATTGGACATTCACAACCTTCATACGATTCTCATTTGAATCGTACGACATCTTCACGGTGACTCAAATCTTGAGCCCCATCAAGCGCTCGCCAAAGTACAATGGTCCTCATATAAGATTCTATGATGTTCTCAAGTCAAAGGACCAAATCCACAACCGCCAAGCATTAGAGATTTACCATCGGCGCTTGGATAGTTATCCATGTGGAATCTCTAAAGCGGATCATCAATGTCATGTTCTCATAACAATGCATTCATGCGTTCATTCGGATGTCCTCTACATCTTAGCTCATGAGATCGACTACTTTCTTTCAAAAGAAATGCAACACATACTAGTCTATCCGCAATAATGATATCCGTATCTCATTATTACTATGACTAGGGATATTTCAAGAATAAGTTATTTATAACTTGTATCTCACAATCACAACACCTTGTGATTAACAAGTTACTTTGAACTTTTCTTCGGACTCTATTATTTTAAATAATAAAATTAAAAAAAATAACAGATCTGCCATTAAAATGTAGACTAGCATTTAATTAATCAATTTGTTCATATACTTCAATGTCTAACAAAAAGTATATCACAAAATGTCTCATACAAACTAGATCCAATCACTCAGGTATCTTAATACCATCAAATTTAGCATGACCATCATGCTTGTGCTGGGACAATAACTTTGTCAAAGGATCTGCTACATTATCATATGTTAGGACTCGTTCTATCTTTATATAATTTCTTAAGATTATCTCCACGATGAGATGATATCGCCTCATATATATATCTCGGATCATTGATGAGACCTCGGTTCCTTCGCTTGTGCGATGGCTCCATTGTTATCACAATACAAGTTATTTGATCAACAATGCTAGGAACTATTCAAGTTCGATAATGAACTTCTTGATCCAGATTGTTTTTCTTTCGCATACAAGCGACTATATATTAAACTTCGTAGTTGAATTAGCGATCGTTTCTTGTTTGGAACTTTTCCAACTGACTGCACCATCATTTTGAGTAAATACATATCCAGAACATGTCTTTAGTTCCATACACCAAGAACATGTCTTTATCAGATTGAAAGCTGACATCGGCATAACCTTGAACTCTAAGTTCATTTCTTCCATATACCAAGAACATGTCTTTAGTCCTTCCTAAGAACTTAATGATGTTCTTGTTGCGATCCCATGTTTCTCGCTTGAGGGGTTCGCTTGGAACACGCTTGTGACACTCAAAGCATATGAAACATCCTATCGAGTACATAGTATTGCATGCATGATAGATCCTATTGCTAATGCATAAGGAATTCTATCCATGCGATCTCTTTCAATTTATGTCTTTGGACACATCTCTTTTGAGAGATAGATCCCATGCCCGATGGGGATGAATCCTCTCTTGGACTCTTCTATGCTAAATCTTCTTAAGATTTTATCTATGTACATATCTTGAGATAGGCCAAGCATTCTCTTAGATCTATCTCTATAGATCTTTATCCGAGAATGTACGTTGCCTCTCCCATATCCTTCATGGAGAAATTTTGGATAACCACAATTTCTTGATTTTAGCATTGGGATATCATTTCCTAATAATAGTATGTCATCCACATACAAAATTAGAAATACGACTTTATTTCCACTAACCTTTTTATACACACATGGTTCATCTTCATTTTTGATAAAATCAAACATTTTGATTGTCTCATCAAAACGAAGATTCGACTCGAAAGGCTTGCTTTAATCCATATATGGATTTACGTAGTTTCATACCTTGTTTGACTACGTGAATTCAAAACATTCGAGGTTGTGTCATGTACACATCCTCGCTAAGATTCCCTTTAAGGAATGCAATCTTGACATCCATTTGCGGATATCATAGTTATGGTATGCTACTATCGCATAGCGGAATCGAATTAACTTAAACAAAGCTCTTTGGTGAGAAGGTTTCGTCAAAGTCAACCTCTTGTCTTTACTTGTAACCGCCCGCAACCAATCTCGCTTTGTAAGTATGAACATTACCATCCATGTCGACCCTTTTTAACGTAAACCAATTTACTGACTATAGGTTTTACCCCTTGAGGCGGGTCAAGCAAGGTCCAAACCTTGTTTTCGTACATGGAGTTCATCTTAGATTCCATGGCTTCCTGCCATCTCTTTGAGTCAACACTTGACTTCAATTCTGCGTAAGTAGTAGGTTCATCTTCCTCGATTAGTAATACATTACTAGTAATCAGGAGATCGTATCTCAGAGGAAAATGAATGACTCTGCTCGACTTACGCGGGCTGGTGTGTCCTGGGAGGCCGGTGGTTCCCACTTTCTCAATCTGTGCTTCATCAGATGCAAGCTCAGCCATTGGAATATCTAATTGGTCAATTTTATTTGTGGTTTCTTGAACCTCTTCAAGATCTACATTGCTCCCACTGTCTTCTCTAAGAATACAACAAGTCTCGATATGATGACCTTCATCTCGATAGAATTGTAGAAATAATATCCAACACTTTCTTTTGGATACCCCACAAATAAACAATTATCAGACTTAGCTCCTAGCTTATCTGGTTCAACGCGCTTCACATAAGCGTCGCATCCCTAAACCTTCATGTATGAAAGATTAGGTAATTTTTCCTTTCCATAACTCGTATGGAGTTTTATTGACCGATTTAGATAGGACACGATTTTAGTGTATAACATGCGGTGTTCATCGCATACCTCCAAAAGCGATTTTTGGAATAACTACGCAACTCACCATTGATCGCACCATATTAAGTAAGGTGCAATTTCTCCTTTCAGATACACCATCTTGTCATGGTGTATACGGTGGAGTCCACTGCGAGAGAATCACATTCTCTTTTAGATAGTCTAAAAAACTCACCCTTCAAATATTCTTCACCTCGATCAAATCTAAGTGTTAGAATATTTTTCTCGGTTTGCCTTTCTACTTCTTGCTTGAATTCCTTGAACTTTTCAAGGGCTTCACTCTTGAATTTTATCAAGCATATAAAACCATATCTATAATAGTCATATGTAAATATGATGAAGTAAGAAAAGCCACTTTAGCATCTTTAGACATTTGTCCATATACATCAGTATGTACAAGACCCAAAATGTCTGCAACTGTGTCTCCCTTTCCTGAAAATAGGGTCTAGGTCATTTTGCCCAACGGGCATGATTCACACTTATCAAATGATTCATAATCATTTGAATCCAAGTATTCATCTTTATGTAACTTGGTGATGCGTTTTCATTTATATGACCGAATATGCAATGCCAAAGATATGAGTATTTTAGTTTTATCTCTTTTATGCCTTGTGGTTCCACTTCTAATGCCATTTGTTTCCACCTTGAAAACACTGATCATCAGATTTAGATTCGTCTTTGCTTAACTGTTTTTCCAACAGATTCGGCCTTCTTGGATCCTTTCTAAAAGGTCCATTTAGATTTCCTCTTAGTGCCCTTAGAGGTATCAATGGCCAAAGTTTACCCATTTCCTTGGAAGCCTTGGTTTTTAGCACGTTTAGCGACTTAAGAGGTCTGTTGAATCTTATTCATATTGAAGTTCATAATGAAGCTGCGAAAAGTTATTAGGTAGGGATTTGTATAACTAAGTCGACACTTAGCTCGTTGTCCATGGTAAAACTTAATTGATTTAATTTTTCAATATAATCAATCATCTTCAATACATGAGCAGCGATTGAAGATCTTTTACCATCAAACCTCTTTATAACCTTTTGGATGTCTCATCTTTATTCGGTCAGTGACATTCATCATTCAACTCCTTGAAATGATATATTTTGGTATAGGCATCCAAACCCCGTCACGCTTTTCTAACTTTCAGTGACATCTGCAAGCATCATATGTTGCGGTGTTACTATTATCCTTTGTGTTCTTGTAAGCTGCTTGCGTTCCCCAACATAGCCTCCTCAATAGGAGCTTAGGCATTAGGCGCTTATTGACATATCCAATTTTTCTTTTTCATGCTTGAGAACAATTCTCAAATTACGGTGGCGATCCAAAAATTTGGTCCGATATGTTTGTTGGCATCAATATGCCTCTCAAACTTATATGGTTACTCATGATTCAACTATTAAATTACAAGATAGAACAATTAATTAAATGAGAAAAATTAATTTAACATGGACTTATATTAAATTAATTATACTCCCATTGTTTAAATTGAATTAATGACCTCAAACATTAATCAATAGAACCAATGAGATTCTCGGTGGGCTAGGATCCCTTTGTTTTATTAGAACCTTGGTGACTCAACAAATCCTAATAAAGCATCCGGTAGATACTTCTATCAATCACATCTCTATGTGACTCCTAGATCATCAAGTAGACAACTTATTGTCGCACACATCTTATGTGTTTACTTGATTGTGCCCCTAAAATTCTATTTCCTTGGTGACTCAACAAAAATAAAATTTTAGTTAAATTCGACCCATTATTGAAACATCAAATGTCTCATAGTGATAAACATATCCATGAGCGAAAGCGACCTTGAGTGACTCAACAAAGCGACATCGATAATGGACTACGGTTTTCACTATAACAATGGAAGGCGCGTTGTATTAACCATTTAATACAATTTAATATTTTGATAAAGAGGGTTTGTCTCATCACATTTATTTATATATTAATTAACATCTAACATGCAATCAATCATACATAATAACTCGTGGATGATTATGGACTTTATCTATCTAATCTTCACGAGCCATAAGGAAGATTAGTCGGTCAATTCTAAGGGGCGTTGCATTCGTTCATCGAATGCTAAATGCAATATCTCCATCTCCTAACGCAACATGTATCATATACTAGTTGCTTCATTATGGCCTATCTGTAACAAGTATCCTATACTAGTTGCACTTGAGCCGTGATAAATGGACACCTTGAGCCCATAATAAATAAATAGCTTAAAAATTTAATTAAATAAATAATAGGCACGCATGAGACCCATTTAATTAAATAATAGGCTCATGAGCCCAACCAACAAATAACGAGGAATAATTAACCATACAACCAATCACATGGGTCGGGTCCATAATCATCCACTAAACATGCATTTTAATATCTAATATTAAAATTCTATTAATTTCTAAATTTGCGAACTTTGTGGTATAAGTCTAAACCTTTTAGACACTTTGGAACAGACTAGACGGAATTAAATAATTAATCTAATTAATTACTTAATTTTTCAATAATAAAACTAATCAATTAATCAAATTAATCAATTAATTTTATTCATAAAGGGGATTTTTCAAAAATTGTTTTATCTTCCAATTTAAAGTCATATCCTAAATTGAAGATAAAATTTGTATAGGGTCAAAATTGTAATTTTATAAAGTAAAGTCAAAATTTAATCTGGTCAAAATTCAAAATATGGTTTAAAAAGAATTTTAGTCAATACTAAATATTTGACCAGCATTAAAATTTAAACAATTTCAATTTTTCCATAAAAATTTAAAATCACATTTGAGACCCTAATTTCTTTTAAAGCTTGAGGACCCAACGTGCAATTTCTTCAATTGCATAGTCAACCTTTAAAAATTTTAAAAAGTGAGTCAATGCATTGCAATTTCTGAAATTGCAAAAAGGTCCAACAACAACCTTTGAAATCAGAAGGGCCTCTCATGCAATTTCCAAAATTGCATGAGAAGCCCCCGTCTCCAAATTGAAAAACCACGTCGAAACCCTAATCTGTGCAACGATGCAATTGGCGTTCTCTTCAAGGCGGCGCCGGCACAACTCGGCGCCGCAAACATCTGCAGTGGCACGCCGGTGTCTAACACCGGCGTGCAGTGCCACTGTGCGCTGTTCTGCTGTTCGACGCTGCATGTGAAGGCAGCGCCACTGCTAGCAGCAGCGGCGCTGTGGTTCGCCGTGGGTCGCTGCCGCGAGAACAAGCGGTGGCGACCGCTGTTCTGGCGGCGGAGTTCGCTGCCTTCCAAAGGCAGCGGGACTCCGCCTCTGGTTGCCATCTCCGGCAGCGGACTTCCAAAGTGCCGCTGCCGGTCGCCATCTTCGTCTTTTATTATTATTATTTTTTTTTTAATCCAAAAATAAAAATCAAATCTAAATCAAATTCAGATTTTACAAAATTCACAATTTTATTTACTGTCAAAACTCAAATCAAATTAATATCTGCCAATAATGATTATTGTTCGATTTATCAAAGATCTAACGAGGCTACAACAGTATGAGGTGAGAACACGATACCACTGTAAGGAATTGATGTGAATGAATACACGCGTGAAATTAAATGTTCGATTCATAAGCGGGATCGGCCTTGTCTTAGATAGATTCGTGATAAAATTACCTTTTGATGAATATTGTGAAATCGATTTCTCATTAACCGGATGTGCGATCTTAATCTGCGGTGTCCAAATGTCAAGTACCTCCGATGGTGATCCGCACGGCGAAACGGATCTGGACGCGATCGTGAGCGGATGAAAGCGAAACTTTTGGGAGAAATTGATTGGGTTGTTTTTTTTACAAGTCTTTGTAGTAATGGAGAACAACTCATGTGATTAATATGTTGTGGCTTGTATATATAGGTAGAAGGCTAACCCAGCGCTGGATTACAGTCCAACTAGAACCCGTCAACAAACAGTACTGATTAATTAATCTAATTAATTAATTTTATCCAATAAATAATTAAGTCGGCCATTATTTGGACCTTGAACATTAATTCTTTACAACTTCTCCCATATATTGTTCTATATCCGAGCAGTTGACTTGATCATCGGAGTACCAACGATGGCCGGACCCTTTTTCCTCGGTGATGTTGGTGTCTAACGATTATCCTAATGTGCAGGTAACATACAGGTTAGCAGATGATTGACTGAAGATCTGTTGACGCGTGGACAGTACAAAATCCGACGTCAACACATTACTCTATGTATAATTACTCGAATAAAAAATAAATTGATGAAGAATAAATCACAGCCAATAATTCCATTATTATAATTTCAAAATTCGATGAACATCTTTATGTACATGGCACAACATAATGAACTACTGTTTCCTGGTGATGCATGCAAGCTTGACGTGGAAGCGGGTAATTAGTTGATCGAGGAACACAAACCTTAATCTTAATATCCCCAAAATTCATCATTAATCATGTTTCCAGGCAGATCTTGCAAACAAATGTTGTCAATATCAAAATCGTCTAAAGTCAACTGATCATCCGAAGTAGGGTTGCTGAAAGTTGATACAAATGCATCATCACTAACAAAATTGGTGTCGTATGAAAAGAAAACTGCTTCATCTTCATGAAATTTCTTGTCTTCGAGTTTCTGCTGTTGCTCGTGAGTTTTCTTGGTACAGTAATTGTAGCCAAGTAGGGAAATCGTCAGACTTTCATTAAAATCATTTTCTTGTGTTGGAACCCCAAAGTTCAAGTTGATGGGTCCTTTGTAACCCCCTGCACTTCGAAAGCCGGTGAATTGTTGCACCAGGGCACGAAAATTGGTTGTGTTGGCATTGAGGTGGGTTACGGGTGTCTTCTTAGATGCTTTGAATCGTTTTCGGATTGGTTTGTCGATACTTCTCAATTTAGGAAATAATTCACTATTAGTAGTTGGACGAGACGAACGTTTTGTGCTCACAGTGCTATCGGATCGTTGCATTGTGACACTTATAATGATAGAAATTTTGGGTGCAAATCAAGTCACTCTTTCCCTTCCCCCTCCACCCCCTTTTCGAGGAATTTAGGAAGATTGGAAAAACCAACATTTGCTCAACTCTGCTATATAGTGTCCCTAGTAACATTGAAGGTTGACCAATTAGGGTCATGTCATGTGTGTCAAGTGCCATATGTGTGAGAGAGAGAGAGATAAAGACCAAGAATTAAGCTGCTTCCAGGAACTTCATTAATGCTTATCTCAATGACATAATTCTAAATATTTGATTAAATCATACTTTGACTTATCTTTGGTTATTTTTTGGGAGGTTTTGGCCTCTCTTGACAGAGACTTTGACTGGGAAAGGTAGTGTCCAATTAGAATTTGTAGACTATAGTATTGATATAAACATACTAAGAGCTTGTTTGTAGAGTTATTTGTGCAAAAAATGAATTTTTCTAGTATGACATATTTGACTTTTCAAATATTTTGAAGGTGAAATGACAAAATTGTCCTTACTACTTTAAAATAAAATTGTGTTGATTAAGGACTATTTTGTCATTTTACTTTCAAAAATTTTGAAAAGTCAAATATATCATACTAGAAAAACTCATTTTTTTTGCCTCTAAAACTCTACCGAACAAGCTCTAATTCAAAATCGTAAGAATATATTTTGAAGTATATGTAAATCGACATCCTTAACACCCATTATGAATATTGTACCCGTTGAATGTCACAGTAGTATTTTTAGGTTCGAATAATTTTTTTTTCAACGTGTGTATCAATCAAGGTTATATTATAATAGAACAAAATTAATTAGTTGTGTTAAAAAATGCATTAAACATAAAATTTAAGCCTCTTTGGTTCATGAAAAACCAGCACTGCTAGTGTGAAGACCATTAATTAATTGTTGGGTAAACCTCTATATAACGAGTTCAATTATGCTATCCCAAATTTGTTGTGCTCGACTCAAAACATATTTTACACATTACACGTCATCTCTTCTTAGTGAATGAAAAGACATCGACATAGTTTTTAACAGTCTTATTTGTTAAGAAATAGACGTCAACATCGACAAGTTAAACTTTGTTTTTATTAAACTTATTTTTAATTACATATTTCATGGGATTTACAAATTTTATCGATTTTTATCAAAATCTCCTAAAAAATTAATTTTAAACTTGGTCAAACAAATACTATGAATAATGATCTAATGCAAGGGAGGCGTTACGTATTCTTGCTTTCTTTGAGGGTGTCGGTGGGTGGGCGAATCCAAGATCAAACAATAGGTGTCGGTGGGTGGGCGATCCAAGATCGAAGCAATGGGTGAAGAATCCGATTGTTTGATCTTGGATCTTCACCCACTCGACACCTCAACAATGGACAACATATAGTGTCCCTTGGAGATATTAGATGGGTACTCACTATACTATTGCTTCAAACAAAAAACTATAATTGTAAAACATTTGACCGTTGAATATTTGACCAAGTAATCCAAAAACTTCACTCAACTTCAATCACAAGTATGCAAGTACAAAGCGCAGATTGTACTTCAATTTATATTAAACACAAAGGAAACTGTACATTAAAAAATGTCTCCCTTTCCTCCAAGATTGCCTTCACATTAATCTCTAATTAGTTATTGATGACTGGGTCGATGAACTCCTACGTTCTGGAGGCAGAGATATGGGGGCGAGATTGTACTGTAATCAAGTCTCGTTCTAGAAAAAAATAATTTTTTTCAATAGTAGTATCTTTTAAAAAAATCTTAAATTTATTCTTGACCGTACCAAAGAAGACGACGAAGAAGAAATAAAAAAATAAAAATGTAAAAATCGATCGTTGTAGGATAAGGATCGTCCACCTGCTACACATTAATTTTTAAGAATAAAAAATAGGATGGATGCTGAAAATATTTTAATTTCTAGCTTTGATCAATTATTATGGGAAGTTAGTGAAATTGAGAATCCCAAAGCTTGACATATGGCTCTAACTACATGTGAACACAATTTTATTAATTAATTTTCACATAAACACTAGTTTCGTTTGGGGTTTCGCCTTAACTACTGAATGTAACAGGTAAAAATAATGCCACGATTTAATTAATTATAATATAATAAGGTCCCTAATACATATATGATGTGAAGTTGACGAGTATTTAATTGGACCAATTGTCATATGAAAACAATTCATATGTCATTTACTTGGGGGAATTAGCTTGCAAATTAAGCAATTTGCTCACATGTCATTTACTTTGACTTTGCCTCGTTTCCAACAAACGGTTTGGTACACAATATTAATCAGTATTATACGTTATATCTTACAAAACGAAGAATCACTATACTATGTGTGTGTCTATAAAAATAATGAATCGTAGGCAAAACATAGTTGGAAGAAGAAGAATATGACGTGCCTTTTGATAAAAATTGATCAAACGTGTAGTTGAAAAATTGATAAAAAGTTGTAAATCTTATAAAATATATAATTAAAATTAATTGTTGATTTAGACTCAATTTAAGCAAAACCAAACAAGTCACCCTAAATTTATGAAAAGGAGGAGGAGGCGATGAAAGAATTTTGCAACATTATTAATGACTTGGGATTATTTATGGGTCAAAGTATTGACTTTGAAAATTATGTGTGACATATAACCAATCACGAAACGACAAATGTCGACAAAAGACGGTATACTAATCACTTTAGTTATTTTCCTTTCCCACCAACCCAATATTAATAGAATTGAAGTAGAATTAGACAGATCAAACCAGATCCTTTTAAGAACATTAATATTCTTAAGAGCATGCATACTGAGTAACTATAACAACTTATAAATCATAAACCATATTTTTGAATTATTTTTTAAGTAATTATAAGTTGTAAATCCTATGTATATGTGTATTAAGAGATGAGTAGTAAATTGTGGGTCCTACAAAATATGTGAATACATTAATTTGTTTGAGATGATACATTAATGTTCACACCGAGCATAAACCCTATTAGGTTGTCGTGGGAGCCTTTATGTTGGCTTTGGTTGTTGAAGATATGCATATTTGATATTTTTTAATGTATGAGATTACTTTCTTTTATAGTTGATTGTGTAATTACACAATCTTTCCTTTATACTTTGTAATAATTATTCATTCATTTGACTCAATCTGGTATTTCTATATGAGATGATACATTAATGTGTACACCGAGCATAAACCCTATTAGGCTGTCGTGGGAGCCTTTTGTTGGATTTGGTATTAAAGATTACCTATGCTTGGGGTGGGAATGAGAAGGGACCTCAAAAATTTGGGGGTGACAACAATTGATCAACCTTACCTTATCAATATAGATCAAATATATAACACCAATCTAAGATGAGATTGATTTAGTTAATTAATTATATTACACAGTAAGTACTAAAAGATATATAAAGATGAAGGAGATAAATCAAAATTAGTATTAATTGTTACAGAATTAAAATGAGTGATGGCTTTGGAACTGTTGATGCTGTTGGTCGTAATAATATTGCTGATCTTGCGCTTGATACTGAGCTTGTTGATCATGAAAACTCCGGCCAGAAACGACCTCCATTGAATTATTTATTTTGGGAAGTAGAGTACCATTGATCTGCTGATGATCAGCAATTGATGATGATCCAAAACACAAGGTGATTGGCCCTTTCTCAGTGTGGCTACAACCGGTGTGTTTTTGAACTAGGGCTCGGAAATTTGTTATGTGAGCATTCAGAAAAGTCGTCGGAGTTAGCTTTGAAGCTCTGGACCGCCTCCGTTTTGGTGTCCCTGGGCTGGTTTTGGGCTTCAAATCAGTCCCTGCTGATGAAGTTGAATTTTCTGGGCTGTCACAAGAAAGCTCTACACTATAATTAGGGGTGAACAGAGTATGATCGATATCAAAATTAGTATTCATTGTAGTCGAAACTGTAGTTGCATCGGAAAATTCTGGACAAGGCATGAGCAAGTGATCATCCATTAATATTGATTGTTGGTAGTATTGTTCCCAGAGAGAAGAGATTGGAACATGGTCACTCATGGTGGCTTTTCTATATATCCTTCCCTCTTAGGCCTTAGCCCTTTTCAGTGTTTGCTCAAACTCACTATATATATATATAGGGACAATCAAGATAACAGGTTTCGATTATTCCTTTCAAACCAGACATGTTGCGTGCATGCTGACCATTTATGTGATAATGTGAAGAGAGAGAGAGGAAAATAAAAACATCATGTACTACCTCAGTCATGATGCATGTGGAAAAGGAAAATAAAAACATCATGTACTACCTCAGTCATGCTACACCTCTCTACCTCTCTCTCTCTCTCTCTCTATGTAAGATTGTTGAAGATGCAAATAAGTGTATGTAGACGTCCCAATTAGATTGGTACCTCTTTAGCCCCCTTACCATCTACTATTCTAATATTTTATTAATAATATTAAAAAGACTGACTATATCCAAGTAAAAATAGAGTTAAAAATTATTATGATGTATAATTAGGTTTGCTATCAGAGAGTTATTCACCACCAAGTAGGAGAGACGATGATAGGAGCTCTTAATGCTGATAAATCCACAACATAGTTCACTCGATAGATATGAATAATAGCAATGTCCATTTGAAAAGTTTGACCAAGACATCTATTACATGCTCAACACCACCAAGGGTCATTTTGTGATCAAGACAATAAGATGTATAGCTTCTAAATATATCGAGTCACTCTGCAACCAAAACTTTCTCCATCTATACTCCCGTTCATAATTAATGGCATGAATCGCACCCATCCATATATATCTATAATAATTTATATCTTCTCCACGTCTCAGAATTAATATTTCTCGTACCTAATATTTAATATATTTAAAAGACATAACATTTAGGAAACTATTACAAACAAAATCTATATTCTTACACTTTGGAGAGTTAGTATTTTGTTAGTTCAAATAAATAAATTAATATCATTATTACATAGTGCAAGAGTGAAAATATAAATTGATTAAATGGATATTAAGAATTCGTTTAAATTTAATAGACTGTTTTAAGTGTTCGTATATATTTAGAGTTAAACGATAAATACAAAAAACGTACATTATTTTTTTCTTATCACTAATATATGAGATTTTTTTATTTGGGGGCAAGGTCTCCAAATTAGTAGTCATAGTTTCAATAAATCAATATCTTCACATGCTTGCTTGTGTAATAAGATTTTGAATAACACGTGAAATGACGAATTATATAGAAATTATATTTGATCTCGAAGAAGAGTAAAAGCAATCAAAATAGATGAAAACTACGGCTGAGAAAATTGAAGGCAAAATATGCCAATTTTTCTTATCCAAAAATAGAACTTTAATTGCAAATTACTTAACTTCTCTATGCAAGTGTAGCACTACTTTTCAAACAATGTTAATCAATGGAAAATGACAAAATTGAAAATCAAACCTTGACATTTAGCCCTTTTCCAATAATGTACATAGGCAAAGGACCTTAAATTCAACAGGGAAAACTACACGTGCATTTAATTCTTGTACTAATTTTAAGAAAATAAATAGAGAAGAGAGGCATTAATTCCACAGTCAACGAATGACCATTTCATATTTTCATTAGTGTAAGATACGGTCCATTCCATACTTCCATTAGTAAAAATATTGGACTTATCTTCCAAGAAAATGACTTGTTTTTTCTTGTGTAGAACAAGTCATGAATCTTGTGGTTTTGACCAACAAATTTTGTGACATCTTTATATGCAATGAACATTTACTATTCGACGAAATCGACGACCACATTATATTTTCAAAGATTGTATTTTGTTGCTTTATTGACGGGAAAATAATTACATGAATTCTTAATTTCCGCCCACATCAATTATTGCGTTTTTTTATGTTGGGACCGTGGTCTAAACATCACTGCTAGACTTTTTATATCCCATTTTAGAACACTCTCTAATTGTTGTACAATGTGATATTGAATATGGCAGGAATCAGGGGATGTAAGAATAGGAGTCCCGATGGGAGGCGAAGGCATGTAAGAGTCTATGACCGGATGGGATGGGGTGAAAGAGCCAGGAGTCCCATCTTGGGAGAGGTTGTAAGAATAGGGAACGAGTCCCGGGATGGGAGGCTGGGGAGGAAAGAGATCAGGAGTCCAGGCGTGAGGGAGGGTTCAAGAAGCGTTAGGTCCACGGATGGGAGAGGATGAAAGAAATAGGTCCTGGAGAGGAGGGAGAGGCTGGCAGAATAGTCCAGAGTCCCGTGTCCAGGAGGTTGTAGAATGGCAAGAATCAGGATGGCCGAGAATGGCAGGAGTCCATGCAGGGATGGGAGAGAGGGGATGGGAAAAGAGCAGAGTCCCATCTTAGGGAGAGGCTGTGGAAGCCTAGCAGGTCCCGAGGATGGGAGAGGGTGCAGGGAGGAGAAACCATGAGAGTCCACGTGTCTCAGGAGGTTTCAGGGAGAGGGATGGGAGGGTGAATAATAGAGTCCCATCTTGGGGAGTCCACACAGATGGGAGAGGATGAAAAAAGAGATCCACGAGGTCCCCACTGGATGGGAGGGAGAAGAGATCTGTAAGAAAAGTCAAGTCCACTGGATGGGAGAGGATGAAAAGAGTAGCGGTCCATGTCGGAGAGAGGGTAAGAATACCCGAGTCCCGTGTCGAGGAGAATTTTGTAATAATAGCCCTGAGTCCCGGATGGGAGAGGTTGAAAGAAATAAAGGTCCATCTTTGGGAGAGGTGTAAGAATAAGCTAGAGTCCGAGGGATGGAAGAGGTTTGAAGATATCAAGGTCCCATCTTGGGAAGGGTACATGAAATCCGAGTCCTGGATGGGAGAGTGGAAAAAAAGCGAGTCCACCCCAGTTGTATGTGATATTAAGCATGTCCGGGGAACTTGTCGATTGGAATTCTGGTATGTCTATTTAAGATTGTGATGAAAGGACAGTGCGGTGTGATGATACGCATTTAATTTTGGGGGCTTTGGTATTGCGAGGGGGAGCGGAGTCTGTGCGAGTGGGATATCTGTGAGCATCTTGACCACTTGATTTGAGTAATGAGTTGGATTTGAACGGCTTGGATGTTCTCGGGGGTTTACGGTGGGGATGGATCTTGTGACAAGATCCGGGTGGGATTAACGTTCATAAATCTATATATAGTTAGTGGAAGTTTCTTTTGAGAGATTTTGAGAGATTTTAGAACGATAACTTAGGCGAACACTTCCAAGCGGTAGTCTATCTTAGTATTTAGAATTGAAGATATAGTGTTAGAGTATGTAGTCTCTTTTAAAACCTTTTCTTTGCTAAAGCGAATACTTTATTTTATTATCATGTACGTAAGGGCGAAAGCGTCTCCTCCACGTGTCTCCGTCGATGGAGGGGTTACGCTTTATCCAGAAGCGTTGATGTCGACACGGGTGAGTTGGTGACCATATCTTCGGCTCCGAGCTTGAGTGAAGCAGGGAGATCCGATCTAACGCCGACCACAGCGAGATGAAATTTCTTTGAGAGCGTTCCATCTATCATGAATGAAAAGGACACCAGGTTTTATTGAGGGAGGCTTATAGGGTCCCTCTGGTATAAGATTCTTGTTCCCGGAGCCCCACGAGGAAGGCGTGTGCCACAGGGAAGGGGTCTGTTGCCTTACATTGAATGCCGCCGTGAGTGGGATCGTGCGCCTCTACACCCTTTTTTGGGAGGATCACTGTGAGGCTTATGGCCTCGCTCCTGCCAGTGGCCACGAATGGATGGAGCCAGGATGGTCGGGAGGTTGTACCTATGGTTAAAGCATTCATTTGGTAAGGAGATGCCCTTTGCATGTGTTCAAGCGAGATCTATCAACCGAGGAAGTTCTTGGGGAAGAAAAGCGAGCAAGAGGGTAGGAGTGGTATTATTTTTGTCCTTGGAGGTCTTACAAGCCTGATGGTGACGAATTTGCCCGTTGTCAATAAAGCGATGGAAGGAATCGTGGTTGCGGGTGGCGGGAGATTTGTAGAGGTCGTCAACGACCCGGAGCTGATGGGGCGATACCCGTACTTATGGGATACTTGATGAGTAGGATTGGTAGAAGCTTGAGATTTCTAAGTATTTTTAGGTATATATTAACGATCTATTTATTTTCTCTTGAGACGCTCTTCCCAGATTCTTGTTATCCCGGTGAAAAAGATTGATTTGCTTGATCCGTATATAAGCGTCCATACGACTTGTGGGTTTCTTTTGAATCGGTATAAGCTGTTTGGTGGAATTGGGCATTAGAATGGAGATAGATAGAAAAATAGGTGGGCAGGGGACATCAAAGTAGTTGTATGTCGACCCTTTGGGGGCGGAAGGCATTGGAACGATAAGGGGAGGCGAGGGCCCTCTTGTGTAGAAGGCCGCATAACTCATCCAGACATTTGGGTCGGATGGGTAGTTTCTCGCCGTGGATTGTGCTAAAGGCGGCTCTGTTGGGATTTTGGACATACCGGCTCTTGATCTTTGGGTTGGCTCCCAGACCGCCTTGATTCCTATGGAGGATCATATTCTCGTTGGTTATCTCCTCGGTGATCATCTCCACCAACTGGTCAAAGGTGGCGGGTTCTTATTGCTGAACATCTCTCCGAGCGGATGGTTCATGTCTGATCCCCGCCTTGAGGCGGACAAGGCCTCGGCGTCATTATTCTTTCATAGAACAACATTTCTTCGTTAGGCGGCCGGGTAACTGCGGCTTGCTGGGGGGGCTGCCTTACGTCGTAGAGGCGTTGGACGGTGCCTTGATCTTTTGAGATGAGAAGTAATTTATGAATGTCTTTTTAGCTCCGGCTAGCTGGAAATGCTTTCCGCGACTAGTTTGTTATACCATCGCTTCGCTCCCCCCGAGCAAGGTCGGTGAAAGGCCCCGCATTTCAAGGCCGAAGTGGCTCCTCGAAGGCTCATTTCTATTTTGTATGTGTTCACGTGATCCGATGGATCTCCCACACTGTGTAAGGGGTAATCTTAGGCAGCCTTGAAACTTGTGGGGATGGGCGCATTCACGATTCAAATTTGAAAAAAAGGTTCTCGTCATCGTCGTCCACTTCAAATGATCTCGTAGGCCTACGATATTACGCTCCGATGTTTTTATACGGAGGGAATGGGGGAGGCGTTGGGCTTCTTGTTCGCCCCCATAGTTACGAGGTTGGGGCTGTGGTTGCATGGTTGGGTTGGGGAGTGCGTGGGTTGGTAATCCGACTCTCCCTAGCCCGGCCTCCTCGCCTCCTTTTCCGCTTTATTCTAGGGGGACTTTTGGGGTGATTCCCTCATTCGCGAGATTCTCTTGTGGCCATCTCCTGCTCTCTGCATCGCTTTAGCCTTTCGAATACCTTTGGCGGACATCGTGGGTGGGGCCTTCTTTACGATGCGCTTTGGCTTTGGCCCTCCCTCGTTGGTTACGGCATGAGAGGCCTCTCCCGACTTCTTTGGTCACGGGGTACCCTTTGTTAACTTCTCTGTTCTTCCTCAAGATCATCTGGGTGGGACTCTTGAGGACTGTTCTCACCCCTTGCATGCATCATTTGGATATACCCTTGCATTTCTGGCGTGATCTTTGAATTGCGTTGCCTCGTGGCGACCATCGTTCTCATTCTCGTTCGAGGTTTGTGGGGAGGCCTCCTTCCTCGCCTCCGGGGAGCTTCTTCACCACGACTTCTTACGTTTGTTGCGGGCCCTGGTTCTTCTTGGGTTCTCTTCTTCGTTGCTTCCACTCATTTTGTGGGTCGGTGATCCCCTTGTTCGGAAATTCCTTTGCTCGAGGAAAGAGAGGCGCTTTTCGAATGGAATTGTGGATTGGAAAAATTATGGTACACAAGATAAGGAATGTAGATAGATTATATAATAAATTAAATAAAAAAAGTTTAATACACATTTGGATAGATATTGTAAAGAAATAAATAGAGGGAAATGGTGTATTAGACATATTTCACTTTTTTTTTCTTGTAATGTAAGTATTTTGGGATGACGTGACATACTTTTTAGTAGTGTTATTAAACTCGGAACTGGGCCCGGCCGATCCGACCGGCAACCTAGCACCCCAATCGATCTGCTTATCTTAATTTGACTATCCAGCAATCGCACCATTCATGACTCGAAAAAAATCGATTGTTTTTTAATTAACCCGATGACCCGCAATTTTATGACTCGTCCGGTTCATTACATAATGAAAATTTTCAAATTTTTTCTTAGTTTATTCTACCAAGAGGATGCACAACTACCAAGTACTCTTCCACTCTATTAATGAGATGCTAATGTAATGAACTACAATAATTTATATATTTTTTACATGAATTCACATATTATTAACATATTATTAGCTGATGAAACTGTTATTATTTGATGATATTGATAGTCTCGTACTTATTTTGCTAAATATATTTCTGGTGTTTTGTTTGATTTGGGTTTGCAGGTAGAGATGACAAAAATATCCGATCCGCCCCGAACCCGATGGATACCCGATCCAAATGGAGCGAAAAATACGATCCGCGAATCGGTGAGGCGGATCGGAACAAATATCTGTGATCCGCCATGGATCTCGGGGCATATCGGATCGGGGCTGCCCCAATCCGCCCCACTTGACCAATTTTAAAAAATGATTAAAATATTGAATTTATATTTTGTTTTATATGTAATTTGATAATTAAAATATTTTTTGAATAAAATATTTATCACTTTCGACATATTGTGGACCTTGCACAAGGTTTAGTGAGGAGGATGATGTTGTTTAAACTCTTATAGTATAGTAGTAAAGCTTGTTTCAATATATTTTAAATTTTTTAAATGCCAAAAAAAATATGGATCAGTATACGGATCAGGGCTCTGATCCGCCCCAATCCGTATCCGATCCGTCCAATCCGCCCCGAAAAATGATGGATCGCGGGGCGGATTTGGATCTCCTACAATTATTGCGAGACGAATTTGGATCAGGCCGATCCGCCCCGTTGCCATCACTATTTGCAGGGTGATATTTAGTTACAAAATTAATATAATGTTAATTTATTGGATTGTTATAATTCATGATTTTATGTTATATTTGATAAAAATTAATTTATCGGTTCAACAAGAATTGACTCACCGGTTCAATCATTGGATCACCGGTTGACAATCCATTGACCCGCCTCCTTGTCCGGATCGATGTTCGAGTCGGGTCTAATAACTATGCTTTTTAGTACAATTCACAGTTGCATTAAAGATGCTCTAACTGTGTGTGTACTTTGTCCAAGCTTTCTAAGATCTAGGAATTCGACCAAAGAGAGAGTTAAGAATCGGCTTCCATTTCCATTTGTCATCCTCTTACTAAAATTTTGACATCTCGCTACATTAGTTCTTGTTAACAAATAATAAGATGCTATTTCAAAGATAATGTCACTTGTGATGTTAAGTGTCGCGTCTTGCTATTTGTTAACATGAGTCCAGTGCAACAGCCAAATGAAACAACAAATCTCAACTCTCGAATATTTAAAGGATTTTTCAATTTTGAAATAACAAAAAATAAATACCCCCTTCCACAACAAAAGAAAATGAGTAAAATTTTGAAATTGTTCAATGTGAATGGAAAAGAAATGGACACTTTTAGTGCCAGTTTGGTTTTGGTAAAAATTATTTTTTTTTGTAAATTTTGATAAAATTTGATAAAATGTGTGATTGAAAATTTGATAAAAGTTGTGAGTTATATAAAATATATGATTAAAATTAATTGTTAACTTTGACTTCAACTTTTTAAATTTTTTAAAAGTAAAATCAAACAAACCCTTAATTAGTTTGGGACAATCTAAAAATAGTATCGGCATTATGAGTGTGGTATCTATGTATGCCTTGAACGTTATATAAATTGTTAAACAAATTTGACGAATCAAAATATAATAGAGAAAATGATTTGTTTGACTAAATTTAAATTATAACATATTTTTAATTTAAATATTTCGTAAGATTCACATTTTACTTTATATTTATTATTCACAAATTACTTGTAAACACTTAAATATATCAAACATGTACAAAAGTAGAACAATGATAATAATCACTATTATTTCAAAATATCAGCGATTTATATCAATAGTGGGACCTCTTCTAAGTTCAATCTTGTCAAATATAGACTTGGTAATATTGTGTCACATGGGTATCCATTTCAATTAAACATCATTGGTGATATTATAATATGAAAAAAGCGCATAGGTTATATGGTCAACTAAGAGGGATATAATAATTAATTCATTGACGACTTCAACATGAAAAAGATGGGTTGAACTACCTAACCTACTGTGACGTTGAAATTCATACTATTCACGTGTCAACAGATCTCCAGTCACTCTTCTGCTAATATGTATATTATATGCATATTAAGGCGATGAGTTAAGCACCAAGATCATCATAGAAAAAAATGTTAGGCGATCGTTGGTACTCCGACAATCAAATTAACTGTCGGTATATGGAATAATATACGGAGAATGAAAACAATTGGATGTGGGAGAGACAAGCAGGTAGAGATTTGAACAGAGTTTTAGGGTGAGAATAATGCATAATAAAAATGCGTGTTTATAAGTCCTTGTAGAGTCCTAATTATTCTATGTAAGCAATCAATTAGAACTCTGATTGGATTCTTCTTCTTTATAGGATGGAGGGTAACTGGACATGGACACAATCTCCCAAATTTCGATCCTTATTTGATTGGATTTTCAATATTGTGTTGCCTAATTATTGAGAAATTAGTATTCGTTTTCCTTGTGAGAATCCTTATGACAATCAAACACAATCTTTCTTTAATTACTTATTTGGTTATTCCAAAATATTAGATTGCATGTGGATTACGAGAATGCTAAGACCAGTGAAGCGCTCCAGATTTGCCAGGAATTTCAAGATCCTTCATGGATTCTGAGAATTTACAAGGCCTTTGTTGGGCTCCCGAAGCCTTCATTTGGTCTATGGAGCCTTTGCTAAGCTTTTGATGACGTGAAAGTCTTATGAAAATCGGATGGTAACACCTACCAACCACATTGTCTATTTGGTTCAAGTTATCAATCATAGACCTTTGAAAAAGAAGACATTAATTGTTGGTTCAAGTTATCAATCACAGACCTTTGAAAAAGAAGACATTAATTGTTACCTCGAAATACATATATTGTACTATAAGGTAAATCCCAAGGCATAAACTGTTTCCCAAACCGAGCAAACATTTGGCCGTGGGATACTGTTCATAGTCATCCTAGAGAGGGAGTAACAATCCCTGACAGGCCAACTCTAGACCCTATCTCCCGCATTAGAAATATTATGAACACACGGCTGCGCAAACACGGCGAGGGGCAGGATGATAATTATCCACTCGAAGGAGAACTTTTACAAATGAAAAATTATACAACAATCCATTTACACATATTACAACAGATGGGAGGAACAATTACACCCGGAACTAAATAGGAGGAAAAGACCTAGACACAGAAATAATAAGCAAAAGGATACACAAAACTGGGTTACCAGGTATCCCACATGCCACCATTGTCAATTTTCAAGTGGCTGGCTAAGCGATACCTAGCATCTACTCCCCATCCTCCTTTCTTTTGATCTATTACATTCTTATATTTGCTACTCTTCTACAGTTATTTCAAGTATAGTGGTAAGCCTTGGTTTTCTATATCTCCTGAGAAGCAAAGAAGAGCATACAACAGTTACAGATGACATGGCCATGCATGCGCCAGCTACCCACGGTGGCAACTTGATTTTCAGCGAAGGATATAAAACCCCAGCTGCCACAGGGATGGCAACCACATTGTAACCCATGGCAAAGACGTAATTCCACCGTATGCGGGAGAAGGTCTTTCTTGAAAGATCAATAGCAGTGATTACATCTTCCAAGTTATTCCTCATCAAAACATAGTCAGCAGCCTCTATTGCTATATCTGTTCCTGCCCCAATTGCCATACCCACATCAGCAGCAGCCAAGGCAGGAGAGTCGTTGATTCCATCACCCACCATTGCAACTACACTTCCACCTTTCTGGAATGAATGAATAACATCAGCTTTTCCTGCAGGCATCACCTCTGCCCTAACATCTGTAATGCCAACCTGCATACCAACAGCAGATCCGATTTCTACCTCATCAAACCTTGGCTAAAGCATGCTTAATATGTCACAAGTTCATAAAATTTTAGATTTCAATGCAAAACTGGGGCAGGGCATAATGAACCTTGATATGCATTACAACAGGCATAGATATTGAATCATGCCCCGAGTACCATGTTTCAATTTTGTCATGCCGATGTATCTATGTTCCATCCTACCTGTATGTGCCACCTTCAGTGCTTTGTTGTCCCTTGTTACTCTTGGGCATACAATATACATATACAAACATTTTGTTATACAATGCCATCATTTTTTATTTCTTGTGTTTGCGCGTCCATTTATCATACAGTGAACTGAGCCTTATGTTTTGCTAATTAGTCAACTCAAACGTATGAGGTCTAGTTGCCTCCACTTCGTTCATGTTCTCATGATCCGCACCGTTTTCTTGCTCCGTACCGTCTATTAATTTCACAAGAATTGAATTAGTGATGTCAAGGACACATTAGGATTCACTCTAGCTCAACCAGACGACTCGTCTCAGGAAGGATATTTTAAGCGCGCTTGGTTTGTTCACAATCTCTGAAGATTTCAGACATTTGGAAACACCATCATTATCACAGAACTCTAGGGGACGAATGTGAGGAACATTCACAAAATAGACGGGGACCTAACATGAGATTTTTTCCCTTCTCTTGTAGAATAGATTTGTTTTACTTTCATGTGATCTAATTCTCATCTTATTGTGGATGGCTATATCATTCATATGTGGAACACCATTTATTAGATGTTGAATAGTAAAACTCTATCCTACTGTAGATACACACCCCTCTTCTCTTCCTCCCTCATTTTTTGATTAGACAAAACCACAATTACCAACAAAGAAGAGAAGAGAAGATATATACCTCCTTAGCAACAGCCCGAGCAGTTCTCCAATTATCACCAGTAACCATTACAGGATTCACGCCCATTTTCATGAGACCCTCTACTACAACAGCAGCTTCCCTCTTCAACGGATCTGCTACCCCAAGAACACCAATTAGATCGTTATCATATGCCACAAGTATTCCAGTCCTGGCACTTTCTTCCAACTCTACAACAAAATTCTCCACGTGGCTTGGTATAGCAACTCGATTTTCGGTCAGAAAATTTCGGTTACCAACCTGTTCAATGGACACAAAATCATGAGCAAACATGAAGTACGAAGAATATTTATTTTGGTTTTGATCTTCACTAAAACTAAATCTTGTTCCGTTTTGTGATTAAGGTATCTAAAATTATCTCAGGAACTCACCAAAATCTGTTTTCCATCTATAAAGCATTGCACGCCTCTTCCAGGCACAGCAGAAAAATCCGCAATGTCAAGAAGCCATCCGGAGAAATTAGACTCCATCCTGTGGCTTTGAACATCCTTGGTAGCAAAGGGTTCGTCAAGAAAATGGAAATGGCGGGCATATTCAAGAATTGCCTTAGCCAGAGGGTGTTCGCTGCTAGCCTGGTTAAAAACAAAAACAAATAAGTTATAGAAATTTATAAATCATTTTTCCCCTTAATGAAAACAATCAAATAACTTTGTTTGTGATTCTACGTAGCCAGTACAAGACCAGAGGAGAGTCATGATAGACTGCCAATCACCGTAAAGAGTGATTAAGCTTTAGATAAGTTGTAATTCAAAGTTATCATAGAATTAGTTTAGTTTTATGATGTGAACAGCTAAATGGAAGTTGCATACTTCAGTCATTGATCAAAAAGGGTATAGATATTCAGCGGACCCTGAAATGAATCCAATCCACCACCCTGGTGGAAAGGCATGCTATCCGGAAGGCTTACAATGCTTAGAGATATTAAGCCATGAACCGTATATGATATTTACTGAAAACATATAATAGGGTGGGTGCTAGAGAGAGAAGAAGAAGAAGAAGAATTTCTGTTGAATATATCAATATTATAAAAAATGTGAACAGTTGCATATCTGATATCTAATGAGAATAGTAGAAGACAATTTCTTGTTGCTATAGGCTTGTGAGCATCAGGCTCTACTCTATTGGAGAACCAAGCTTAGCTGCTTCTTGTTTCAATTGACAACAATGAAATGAAGCTCCGAGTGGTAAAATTCGCTTCTCAATCAACTAGAGAAATTACAAGGTTTGCTATCAGAGAATCAAAAGTGATGCCAATGATCCTTCCCTTAAAGAAAGTAAAGATGAAAGCATAAAGGTTTCTCACAGGCATGTCCTTTTAGTTTCATGGGAAAAAGGCAAGGAGAGTGGTGTGATAGCAAAGATCAGTGCATATTCATTGAGGACTCTAATTAAATTAGAAAAACCACATTTATGAGAAGGATAGTCTGGTTTTTATTTCCCTTTATGATCCCTCTACCGTCTTTCATCAATCAAAAGCATTATAAGCAATAAGAAACCCAGAGAAGTAAACCGAGCTTGACATCAGCCTTAGCAAGGAAGTTACCTCTGCTGAAGCTACTAATGTAAGGAATTCACCACGATCCATTCCAGAGAAAACTTTTGCAGTTGTAACAGTGGCTTTTCCTTGGGTTAAGGTGCCAGTCTTATCAAATACGACATGCTTAATCTTCTGTGCCCTCTCTAGTGCATCTCCACCTTTTATCAACACCCCATTATTTGCTCCAACTCCTGTTGCAACCATGACAGCAGTTGGGGTGGCCAATCCAAGTGCACACGGGCATGCAATTACCACAACTGATATTGCAAACATGAGGGCAAAAACAAAATGATTGCCGTTTTCTAGCAACCACTCACTGGGGTAGGCTCCTAGCACACCAGCAAGATACCTGTGAATTGATGGCAAAACAAAGAGACTCAGCAAACCTAGTCCATTAAATAATCAATGACCATTAAAGAAATTAAGTGAGCTTACCATCCCAGTAATGTAAATAATGCCAGCGTTATAACCACTGGGACAAAAATGCTTGCAATCTGTGAGTAACAAAAATTCCCAACATAAGGAAATAGATCAAAGTTGAACAAGAATTCCAGAGCAAATAGATAATTTTTAACCCAATAAACTATATATAGGAGATTTTCTTATTTTACTCTTTTCGTCAATATCCTCCAGGATAACTCCATTGCTCAAGCCAAGCAGGTGAACTTCAACTACCTCGTGCTTGATAGTTGATACAAATTAATAGAGGAGCAAGCAAAAAAATGATAGGACATGCATATAACATGTATACATGGAGGTTTGGAGGCTGGCAAGCATTTTTTTTCTTCTTAATTCATCTTCTTTTTTTCTTTTTTTGAGGGGGTGTTAACAGAAACAGCTCGCTGTGGAGGACGTGTAGAGTGCCTTCAGAAACTAAAATTAAGTGAACAACATATTGACAAAAGCCAAAAGCACAACGTGATAAAGGGGAGGAAGGGGGGAACTCACAAAATCAGCAAACTTCTGAATGGGAGCTTTAGACATCTGCGCTGTCTCAACCAGGGATATAATCTGGCTCAAAACTGTGTTAGACCCTACTTTGTTGGCCTGTATGTGAAGGGAACCATGTAAGTTTATTGTTCCTCCAATAACTGATGAATTCACCTCTTTCAGAACAGGCACGGATTCACCAGTAACCATACTCTCATTTACATAGCTTGAACCCCATACAACTAAACCATCAGCAGGCATCTTTGCACCAGGAAGTACTTTCAGTACATCACCAGGTTGAATCAGCAAGGCATCAATTTCTCTTTCTCCAACAATTTTTCCACCTGCAACGTTAAGCATATTCAAATTCTATTCAATAACATTTGTTTGTTCCAACTTGTGAAAATAGCGCATTGTCTTCCCTGTGTACACCAAAACTACATTAGAAAACCTATACCTTTGTCTTGCACAAGCAATGTAGCGGTTGCTGGTGTGAGTTCCACGAGCTTTCTGATGGCATCTGATGTCTTTCCCTTTGCAAGACTCTCCAAGTACTTACCCAAAAGTACAAAGGTTATTAGCATTGCACTCGTTTCAAAGTATGTTGGAGACCAGAACCCTGTGATTGCGCCATATAATAATGCACAAACAGAGTAGAAGTATGAAACTGAAGTTCCCAATGCAACCAAGACATCCATGTTTGTTGAACCATTTCTAAGTGCTCTGCCAGCCGCAATATAAAACCGCTTACCAACAACAAATTGAACAATAGTTACCAAAGCCCACTTCAGCCAGTCACCCATTTGGAAGGGACCACATCGCCAGAGCAGTAAAGAATATAACAGAGGAATGCGAGGGCAGACTACTCGCATGAGCAGGACGGGAACCTGGCGCCAATTTAGGAGGAGTCAGAAAAAATGATGAAGAAAACCCTTTATGGAAGGTAATGAAAGTGCAGCTCACATTTTTGTAGAATTCAGTAAGGCGTTACCCACATCAATCGTTTTCTTATTTTCTCTCCAATTTAGAGTGTAAACCAGTCAAAATTGTTCTTAAAAGACTGATGAAAAACATATTCCTTAATCAAGATACCAGTAGCATCTTCCTACTGATATCAGAATGTGCAGAAATAATATGTCTAAAGACTTCAAAATAAATAGGCAAAGCAGACCTGACAAAATAATAAAATGATTCTTTCCCTCTTGGAGGAGTGACCAGATTAAAACTACACCAATCATGCATGCAAATACACTAACTTACACTGAGAAACAAGCTGGCAGTGAAAAGTCGAAACATGTTTGAAGATTCTTCTAGATCCTTAGAAGCCATTCTTGCATAAGGGTTCTTGACGAGTAACTTGAATTTTCCGTAGCTTCCATCTTCAATTCCATCAACTATGGATCTGGAACCAAGAAGCTCTGGATCGAAACGAACTTCTAAATCTCTTGATGTGCGGTCAAAATAGAATTGCCTCACTCCCTTTAAATTGCTAAGAATGCCTTCCAACATCTGGATATCCATTTCACTTGATATCCCGATAACCCCTAGCATAACTTTGTTCTGCTCACTGCTCTGCACAAATGAAGCTTCAAAACCAGCATCTTCAATTGCATTTACTATTTCCTCCTTATTGATAACAGCTGGGTCATATTCAACTTCCCCTAATGAAGTAGCCAGAGCAACTGTGGCCCTTTTCACACCCTGAAGCTTTCTTAGAATACCTTCCACAGAATTGACACAAGCTGCACACGTCATTCCTCCTATTGTGAACTGTCCTACTCGGGTTCCATGTGGCTTAGCACTAGATGAATTTGGTTCAGGTAGGATCTCTGCATCAAATCCTGCATCTTCTATTGCATTTGTAATGTCTTCGTCCTGAAATAAAAAGAGAGACAAACTATAGTCCATTCAAAACCATAAACAAGATAACACAATGGAAGAAAAGTGGATGATGAGGGGCTAACCCAAATCAACTAGAAATTCCGGCAAAGAATGAAGCAATTAATATCTTAGTAATTATTCATACAGGAGACAATAAAATCAACATTTCCACCCTTAGACAAACAGATCAAATAGGAAATAATTGCGCAGAATTTCTCTCTTGAAGACAAAATTCAACGAGAATCATAAAAATAATATACAATGCCTATCCACATAAACACTCATCGGTGATCAAGAAAACATGGTGCATTAGGAGATATGCGAAAAGAGATTAGTATGTTATAATCTTGGAAATGATCCGTCTTCTGGGTTTGATTTACCAAGTTCTACATCCAAATCAAAATTTATCAATATGTTCCGACCTTCAAGTACCGTCGCAAGCCATAAACACTTCAAACCACTAACCCCTATCTCCAGCAATAGCCCACAGAATCATGTCTTTTACCAAATGACAGAAAATAAGAAGTAATCGATTAATGCTTTTGAGGCAGGACTTCAGAAGTTTGTCATTGCATCCTTTTACCACATTCACTTTTTCTCAACAAGCTTGTAACCAGTAGATGAAACAATGAAACATCAAAACAAACACGTGCAGATACGTTTATGGAAAAAGGTAATATATTTCTATAGTTTCCTTAATGATTTCTTTTACCTCCAACCAATGTAAAGATATAGGGTAAAAAGAGTTCCCAAATAGTACATTTAGCTCAAACAACAAAGCATTTGATAGATTTAACTCATGTCAGTGTTGGGAAGCTCGGTTGATCAGTCATAAATGTCAATTGCAATCCTGGATATCACAAAACCAACCTTGTTATTATTAGTGACACTGCTAAATCTGTTCAGACTTCATTAATGAAGATTCAACAACCTTTTGGTCTACCTATAATTCCAGAATTCATTTATAAGAACAGACACATTTCTGCCATCTTCCCTCAAAATTGTCATTCAATACCACCAAAAAATTGAACAAAGAAACTCCGCTTCAGTAAATCCAGAATCAAGGAAAAATCCTGCTTCAGAAAATCTCAAGTACAATCAACTCAAAACCACTGATTGTACAGAAAAACAACATATACACCACAGTCCGCAGGCATTCATATATACTAAACATATTTTATATATCCAACAAAAGGAAAAAAGAATACTTGACCAGACCTTGACTATGATAGGATCAAAGGTGACATCAGCCTTATTCTGGAGCAAGGCGACGGAGGCTTTGACTACGCCGTCTAGGCTCATTAGAGCTGATTCCACGGAATTTGAGCAAGCGGCACACGTCATCCCCGTCACGCTCACCTGAATTCTCCTCAATTTCTCCGATACTTTATCATATCTTTCTATGTCGTCGGCGCCCAGCAACCTCTCCTCCTCGCCGGCGTATTCCGCCGACCCATTTCCGGCCGACGCCGTCAGTTGCAGGTCCTTAATACTCGGCGCCATCATAAACCCCTTTTTCCTCCACAATTAACCAAATATATATATGCGTTGAGAAAAAAAAAAGAATTAGTTATCAATATTATTCATGTGCATGTATAGATATAGAAATGTTTGTATATAACAAGAGAGAGAGAGAGCTGAACAGAGACGAGGGGATACAGCGCATTTGTAAGGAGAGTGGGGGAGAATTCTTTTGTTGGACAAAAAGGACATGAGAAAGAGAGGTAATTACGTTTAGGGGATTTGTACTGCATAGTTTTTGAAGTTGTACACAGATTTTTGATCGAAATTTTTTTTTTTTTTGATCGAAACGCACACAGATTTAGTATGGACGGATGGGGTTGCTGGGATGGACAAAATTCAAACAAAACCAAATAAGCAAAGAAATATTAATTAAATTGGTCAACCATTTGGAAACTTTTTAATTGAGGGTTGAACCAATTGGCGTGTTTTAAGGGGCAATTTGGAGATAATGTTGGTATTTTTTGGATAAGCCAATCGGTAATGTATTTTAGTTGGACTCTTTCTCCTAAAAAAAAATATTACTGAATCATAGGTGTATTTTATATTTTAAAGGATTCACCTTTATTTTTATTTAAGAAAATTAGCATATTTAGTACTATGAGATTGAGTGTATTATTGATAAAGATTTTTTTGTAGATTATAAATAGTGAGTCTTACGAAATATGTAGATAAAAAATTGATAAAAGTTGTGGATGCTTTATAACTTTTACTCACATTGAAATTTCATGTCATATTAATCACGTAGAAATCAAATCTCACGTCGACTAATAAATTGGATAGTCAAAACTAATGTTCTAAAAAGCTCGCATATAATTACGCCTCACATCTCTCGCGATTCTTTTTAGGACGAAAAGTTTAAAAATTGCCTCTACACGCTACCACATTTTTCGTCTTTTAAAGAATCTTTGTCAAAATCTCATTATCGAAAGTTAATGGATTATTTCCACATTACCTAAAATATTAAGGAGTCCTAACTCTAATTTTTCTTCATAATTCTTTTGAAGTAAAATTTGCAACAATTTTTATCACCCAAAAACGTTGAAATTTTAAAATATTATGGGCCAAGTTAAAAGTGACTTGGAAGTTCTAAATTTGTCAAACCTTACTTCACACCACAGGGTATAGATTAGAAGCTAAATTTCTAGAGAATGGTAATTTAGGGATCTGATAAAAACATAAGTAATGTTGTTTGGTAGTAGCGGACACGGCAGCCGTCGGATAAAATTGACGGATTGACCAACTAATAATCAACGTTATTCCCGAACGAAGCTTCCCCAGTTTATACATATTTGGATGTTAATGTTTGACCTGCTTTGTTCCTAGTTGGAAACCCAATAAATATTAAAACCATTCTTCAATTCAAAGGAAAAAAAAGAAAAAATCCTTTTGAATTTGGTACCATATGTACTACATAGATTTGATGGTTCTTCCGTCTTTAATTTTGTCAAAGTAAATTGACTTTTCGGTGAAGACAGATTTTAATAAGTGTTTTATTGTTTTTGAATTTATTTTAATTGTCATTGTTGGTTAATTATTGCGTGGCCATTTTAGTCTTTATTTCGTTGTAGGGTTTTCACTATTTTTTGGTACAATTTTTAGACTTTTACGGGAGCATAGTTATTTTTTTATCATTGAAAAAGCAAATTAAAATTTCGTGTTTCAAATAATCAATCTATCAGTATTCTACATACATGTGTCAACGAGAATGTATTTGTGTTTCTTGTTTCTCACACTTTCTTGTTGTATAACACTTTTGCATGATAGTTTTTATTATAAACGTCTATTTAGTGGTAGTTTTTTAGGAGATTTTGATAAATAAAAAATGATTAAATGTAAAGTTGAAAAGTTGATAAAAATTGTGGATCCTATAAAATATGTAATTCAATAATTAAAAATTGAGTGTAGAAAAAAAAAAGAATTTATTTCAAACTCCACAAAACATGCGCTAAATTACTATAATATGTGTTTCTTGGTTTTAAAAAAATTCTCAAATTTTCTTGTTGTGTAAAAATAACAATAATAAATAAACAATTTTGCATGAAAAAAATTGTTTTACTTATTGTGCATCCAAATTTAATTAAACAAACAATTATTTGCATTTCATGTAAGTATTAGAAAGTTCAAAATTGAAATTCAAACTTTAGAAATTTCAAAATTCGAGCGTGGATTTGAAAATTTGTTGATCTACTATTTAGTGTTGAAATATCATTTTATTTTCTAATTTGGTTGTAATAATTTCGTTAAGAATGAAACTTACTTGTATGTCGTTTCATTAAAATAGGAAAATATAATTTTTAAACTCTAAAGAGTTTAAATACATCGACTACATAACATAATTTTAGATAAAAATATATATAATATATTATAAAACAAATTAATTCATCAATACATAACAATTTTTGTTGGGAAATACCTTGTTAATAAAATAAATATGCTATTATATCAACTACAAAATTTGAACTTTTCTTTTTTCAGATCTTGAATATTTTTGTTTAATGACTTATTGTAACATTTTAAAGGTTGTCTTATAAAAAAAAAATTATCTAAAATATCAATGAGTCCATTCCCATTTTTTTCTAGTCAATTTATCAAAGCAATCAATCAAAAGAGTTTCTATCTCATATCAAAGTCCATTACCAGATTCTAGTCTTTAAAGCAATAAAAGAGTTTCTGCAAATTGAAATAGATTCCACTAAGAAAATTAAAGTTTGGCTTACACGCAATTAAATTATTTTATATTTAAAAAGATTCAACATGGCAAAACGCGAACTTCCTAAATCTAAAATATAATTATATCGAGGCATGATTAGTTAGGGCAGTTTAGGTACTTAAAAGAGTTAGTTTATCCACATCGTATATCCTAAATGACTTAATTAATGGAATATCACTTAGGCCAAAAAGGCAATTAATTAAAACTCAAAGAAATGATAATAATAGTGCAAAAAGACATTTAATAAAAGAGGTAGTCATTGCACTAAAGCCAATATATTTATGGAGATTTTATTGTTGGAAAGATGACTGCATTTCCACTAGGCTGGGACAAAAGTTACAAAGATAAAGAGACCAACTAATATTAAAGCAATGTGTGACAAGATTTCATGCATGTAATAGCAATTTGTCAATGGTTCCACCCAATATTATTGAGGTTGTAATCCACCAATCACTTTGCAGTGTTTTTCTGATCTGGAAACCTTAAACTACTCTCAATCATACATAGATTTATCATTATGCACAAGTTCAATATAATATATTTCTTAATCATATGCATGTTGGACATGTGTTACTCTTATTGAAAAATGGCGTGTAGTGCATTAATTAATTTAAATGATTCATTATTATTTTAATCATTAAGTGCCATTAAAATTCAATATTTTTTAAATATTATGAATTCGTGATATTCGATTATTGCATGAGGATCGATTACACTTATCAAATTGTCTACATGAATATGCATTCGAATTTCATTGTTATGGTTAGGAGTAGGGACGGACTTAGTGTCCTTAATTTATAATTTAAGTTAGTCGAACATACTTTTATCTACAAATTTTGTAAAATTCGCAATTTTTCTATTACCAACTAATTCTTTCTTTAACTTTAAAAAAAATGTCCAAATTTTTTAATTTTACTTCATAAAATTGGCATAGAATATATTCCTCTACTCTAGTACTCCAACGTCGGACCATGATTAGAAGTACGATTTATGGTTTCGACTTTATTATTCACATTTATGACATTAGGTAAATCAGCAAATTTATCTACCAAACTTCAAAGAAGAAACTTCCAAATGAAAATTTTGATACTCTGATCTTACAATCTTTATAATATGTTGGATCAAATATGAAGTACTACATATTGTGTACAAAATGTTAGGTGTAGTATTTGGTTTATAACATCAAGCAGTTGTGGTTTATTATTACTTATTAGAATTAGGTGATCAAAAACATATAAATCATATATTTGAGACTGTTAGTACAATAAGAATATGTCCTGTCCAAATCGAGAGTTGATAAATTCCTTTTTGTTGCTTGGGCAGGTGAGCTAATTTGTTGGTGCAACGTCAATGACCTAATTTTAGTTATAGGAAACCAAAGGTTGCTGGACCATGCTGCCACTGCAAGGCCGCGCCAGGTTGATGTCAGAGGTTGTCCACCTTCATGTTTATTTAACTTTTCTTTTAAGAATTTTTTAGATATGTCAAATGTTGTTCTTCCGTTCACGCTTTCTATTTTGTGCTGATTTGCATTGCTGTGGAGTGTGGACACAAATAATTCAGTTGAAAAACGGGTTTTAACTGTTTTTTTACTTAGGCTCAATTTTTGCACTTATTTTTTATTAGCATGTTTTAGAACAAAAGATTTAAGTGGTCACACTATTTTTGTCTTCTATTACACAAAACCTGTTTTCTATTACTTATCAAAGTTGAGATTTATAATGTGTCATAAACAAAGAAACTCGAGATATTGACAATGTAATATTTTATAACATTAATTCAACCGAACACAAAAGTAGTAGAACTTACTTGAAAATTCAAGATCAATAGGTTGAATCACTTGCTTTGTTTACTTTTTTATAATTCGATCAAAATGCTACTCTTTGATCCAAAAACTCAATCACAATAGAAAAAGTTTAATCTCTACAATCCAATAACCGAATATAAGATATTTTCAAGTCACCAACTTCATCTATTCTTCTCTCAACACATCCGAATTTAACTTCCATTTAAAATGATTATTTAGATGTGTGGGAGTTGCATGGAAATTATATGTAGTGGGGAGTTAAAATTCAAATTAAACCTTAACTCCTCCCTTCAAAACCATTTCTATATAACTTGGGTCGGGTCAATTCACATAGACAATCCGTTTTATTCCAACAGACAAAAATGGAATTTTGTTGAATCAAAAATAAATTTTTTCTTAATTTTACTTTGTTACATAGTTTATACTTTATATAAAAATGTGTTGGGAGTAAAAGCCCTATTATTATAATTTGTTTAGAAGAAGAACAGTTTGTGAGTCTTATCGTGTCTTGTTAGTTGCATTTGAATTATTATTATAAGAAAAGACTTGTAAGTTGCAACTCTTTTTCTTATTTTTTAATTGCATTATTGAAATATTACACATCGATGTTTAACTATAATTTCATATACATTCAATCACCCATTATTGTTTAACTATAATATCATATACATCGAGTCCCTCTCAATAAATGTTAAATCGGTTGTCCTAGGTTCAATATTTCGCCCCCATTGGTTGGGCCTTGAGAAATTATAAGGTCTTGAAGTTTTCTTGGTCTTGATCAGTAACATTCATCTTTGATGTATTAAATAATAATATACTACTTAAACAGTGGTGATAATATACTATTTCACGCGCTGGCGAGGTGTCGGCGGTGGGTGGTTAATAAAATAATATATACATTAACCATATTGACACCTCGGCAGTGGTGAATTAATCTGCAAGAGATGCTACTCAACAATACTTCAAATATTGAGTAAACAAGGATGGTGTGGGAAAGTTTCTCGTTGATGGTGCCTTTGTAGCAGTGTACAACCAGGGGTGGATATGGACCTCCCAACTTTGTGGAATTTTTTTTTTTTTTTTAAATTTTTGAATATGTAATTTAACTTTGACATAATATTAATTTAATAAATGACAACTAGATCAATTAACCTAATATCAATTTAATATAAAATAATTGGACATATTAGCCTAATAAAATTAATAATACAAAATTATAAATGATTGACTCATTCATCAAATGATAATACAAAATTAATAAATGTATTTTGCTTGTTAATACATATCGTGTTCAATTGATTTTTTTTTTTTTTGATTTTAAATAATATTTAATTTCATTTGTGAATCGGATCTTCCTATTTGGGAGAATAATTTTATAGAAGACAACGTAAATAAGAAGAGTTTGACTAGTTTTAGATTTTGAATATTTTTGTGTAATGACTTCTTTTAAGTATTTTAAAGACTATAACTTATAAAAAAATATTTGATTATCATAAAAATAGACTCAGTAATTATGGTTTGAGAAAAAAAAAATTCAAATGCATCGCCCCTTTCCCAACCCACCCCATAGAAGATTCTACAACTTAAAACGTCGACTCGCTACTACTATGTACAACGAGCTTCTTTCAATTGTCTCACTATGATGATGTCCAGGATCTTGAAGCAAAATTTCATGTTTGGTTGCAGCAGATGAGTTGGAGTTATTTTATAACTAAAATAAGTATTTTATTAAAAATATATATATTTTGATGCCATATACTTAACTACTTATAAGTACAATAAATACATATATTTATTTTTAAGTGCTTATATTATAAGTTGTTGGTGAATATGTTGATAAAAAGCACTGTTCTAAAAAACTCACCTAAACTTTGCCTAGGCTTGAAGCTCGACCTCAACGCCTAACTACGCCTCACACTTCGCCCTCACCTTACCCTTGTCTCGTTCTTGCCTAAACCTCGCTTAAGTTCGAAAAGCTTGAAGCTCGACCTCCGCGCTTAGCCATATTTTACGCTTTCTAGAACATTGATAAAAAGTGAGTTGTAAGTTGTGAGTCTTACAAAATATGTGGATTATAAAGTAACCAAATTTGAAATTATAATTTAAGCGATAACAAGTTGTGCTAAGCATGTTTGGCTAAGCTTATAAATTGGTCAAACTATGCCCAAATTTCAGATAAATATGCATTTTAATTTATAAGTTGAATTTAGAATAATCCAAATGTATAACTTTCTAACTTATAAGTATGATTGACCATGACGATCAATTTATGCTCCTATAAATGAATTCGATAAAACACCACAAGGGCCTTTCAGTAAATTGATAAAAAATAAAAACTTATAAGCAAAGTTAAACCATCTAATTATTTCTTAAGTAATTACAATCTTTGTAATGTGCATCTACTACATAATAAGCATAGACAAGCATAATTTATCATTGTCTAGAACTCGATACTTGGAATTAGTTTTCACAAATATTATACATTGTATTTAAAAAAATAAGTTATTGACTCCCTTATTATTTAGAGAATTAAGGGACAAGCAATCGGGATGTTACTTTTTTTTGTCATTTTTTTATGTATTTTATATTTTTTGAAGAAACTAACTGAAAATCCATTAAACTCAACACAAAATCCAGACATTTTATTGCTCATTGTTTTTTCTTCTAGATTATGTTATTATGTTTAGGAAATAAGTTATTGACTCCATTATTATTAAGAGAATTAACCCTCAAGATTCAATCGAATTGTTAACTAAATGTATTTCTTTTTTTGTCACTTATTTTTTAACGTTTTTTAGTTTTTCTCAAAGAAACAACTGAAAATCCATCAAATTCAACATAAACTCAAACATTTCACTACTCGTTGTCTTCTCTTTTAGATTATGTAATTATGTTCAGGAAATTACTAATTGACTCCTTTATTATTTAGAGAATTAATTGACAAAGATTCAATCGGGTTTTGAACTAAAGTTACTTCTTTTAACATTTTTTAGTTTTTCTTAAATAAGAAAATCTATTACATCTAACATAAACTCAAGTATTTCATTGCTCATTTTTTTCTTCTCCTCTTCACTATTTTACTTTCTCAACACCTGACAAAATTGAGAGAGAGAGAGAGAGAGATTAATGAAAATATGATGATTTCATTATCAAAGTCTAGCTGTGCTTGTTCAACTATAATAAAATATTAATGGTTCATTAAGTCTGCAGCTTTTAACATTGTCTCAATTTTGTTTTTATTAAATTTTAATGCTATGCAGCATCTCAATATTTCATTAATTTACACAAATCGTTTTATTTTTAGATTAAACTTGTCATGTGTCTTTCACAATGACTTCTTGTTGAAAATTAATTAGAATTTAGAAAGATGTTGATTTTGACTAATTTTGACTAATTATTTAAGCGATACTCATTAGTTGAGTACGAAAATTATAAGAGCATGTGTGTTCTACTATGCGAGTAAATTAACATAGTATATTTAGTTGCTCGAATTAATTTTGAGTGAAATGAAAATTAGACCCAAAGTTAATCGCTTAAATACATGAATAATATTGAAATATGGGATTAGAATATTACGGAATATTCTAGAATCTATTTAGATGAAAAGTCGTGTCTTTTTAAACATGTCATTTTTTAACAATCATATCTTTTCATCTTATAAACATGTCTTTTGGATATATACTTTTTCAACAAGGCATGTCTTTTTGACATGCCTTTTTATGAAGTCGTGTCTTTTGATACACAATTTTTCAGATATTATAATAGGATCCTTATGATTGCAAATTAAAATCACTTCACTTTCAACCAAATATCTCTACACTTTTACATAAATCATTTTAGTATATAAATAATTTCGACATAAATTTCAAGTCCAGATTTTGTTTAAAGAGAACAAAATACTATTCGATTTGTTGTTTTCGTAATTTGGAGTGTTGCTATTACGAGAAGTGGTTGTTGTATCTTAGGAGACGTGTGCCGAGAAACTGTAAGCACCTGTGCGGTGCAATTTCGTCTTAAGGAGAAATAGTCAAACTATTGCCTCAATCGAATCTAATTTTCATTTTTCGATATTTCTGTAAGTCGTCATTTTGCTCGTTTGCATACACATGATTAAATTGTTAAAATATAAATAATGCACTAATTTTACCAACAATCTTAAGATGAAATTTATCTCATCGAGTGCATTTTATATTTTGTTTAAGAATTGGTAGTTCAACATGTGATTGAGCATGAATTCTTAATTTACTTTACATATTGCATATATATTGGAATTAAGATTGTGCTTATGCAATTCTTTTGCATTAAAGTTTTATGATTGGATGTGCTAGATATATATTATGTTATGCAATTCTATAATATATATTTTCTGCATGTTATTCTAATTTCAATTATGAATATTTAATTAGATTGTCAATATAGGTGTATCTGTAATATTCTGTGTACTAGGAAGTTTTATTTAGCAAGAATGAGTTCAGACTAGTTTTGAATAAAAAAAATGTACTTATAAAAAATGAGATGTACATAAGCAACAAGTACTTAGCTAATGGATTGTTTAATATGAACATAATGCTTGTACTGCATGATATTGATGAAATTATATTGCTAAGCACAATTCTACCCTATAATTGTGGGGGTATGATTGTTGAATTGCACTATGGTGAATTCGTTGTTAAACTTGAAAATCATACGATATTGTAAATTAGATATACAATGTAAGGATTCGAAATCTACCAATAAATATGTTTATTTAGAGTGCAGTTGTTTCTTGTAAATCTTTCAAATAACTTAAGTATTGAAAGATCATGATATAATTTCAAATTTGAGCTTTAAATAAAGCTAGAAGGAATATGATCTATTCTAAAATTCCTAGAATCTCTCAAAGCAACGTGTATAGCTCGATCCACGTTGGAATTTGAGTTAAAATTTGAGTTAATAGCTTTAGATAAAGTTGGAGAAGAAGCATAATGATTTCATAATTTCTTAAAGGACATTCTATGTTGGTATAAGTCAATATTTTCTATATGTATACATTGTGATAGTTATTAGGCTATCAGAATGGCACAAAAATATTATATATAATGGTATGTCTCGACATATACGTCGAAAACATAATATCATTAAGCAGTTGATCTCAAATGGTATTATTTCTATTGATTTTGTAAAATTAAAAGAGAATCTCGCGGATTTGCTTTCAAAAGCCTTACCAAGAGATCAAGTATACTACTTATCAAAGAGAATGAGATTAAATGCCTACTACGCATAAGTCTTTGTAATGGTAACCTAACCTTGTTGACTGGAAATCTCAAGAGCTTTGTTCAATGGGACAAGTAAGTTATAAAAATTCAGTTAAGCACTTAGTAATTATCTCCTATCTATTTATATTATAAGAAAAAGTGTTCTCTATAGAGTGTATGAGGTTAAGTTATAACTTTTAATGATTCATATGGCTTGGATAAACTAAGTAGAGTATGGTAGAATGCTCTTAATTTGAGATCACGTATGTAAGGGTGAAGTGGGGCCCTTCTATGAGAATGTTTCAAGACTTGAATTCCCTAAAGCACTTATGAAATTCAAGAGTTGTTCATGACCAAAATGAACACAACCGCAAAAACCTAAGGTGTTACGGAGGTTATTGTGTGGATAAGCGACGATATAGAAGAAGAACGAAAAGAAGTAAGACAAAAAAGAATCGAGTCCGATCAAGCTCGACGATCGGGAAAAGCAAAACGAAATCAGGAATTGGCCGAAAAAGAAGCAAGGCTATAGATGCTTTGTCTTGGTTTACACTAACTACTTAACAGTTTAAGATATCGCGTTCACTGATTAGCCAAGTAAATCCGATAGTATTCCATTAAGGAAGGTTTAAAGCCACAAGTCACCTATCCTGATGCATTGACTTTCCATTTGTACTATCTTTTAGTATCTGCATAGTTATTTGCATTGATTTTTATTCATGTGGGAGATTGTTGGAAATTTGTTAGAAAGATGTTTGTTTTGACTAACTTTGATCAATTATTTAAGCGAGAGTCATTACTCGAGTACGGAAATTATAAGACCATATGTGTTCTAATAAGCGAGTAGATTAAAATATTATATTTATTGCTTGAATCAATTTCGGGTGACTGAGAAATTAAGGCCCAACGTGAATCGCTTAAATATACGAATATTGTTGAAAAATAGGATTAGAATATTGTAGAATATTCTAGAATCTATTTAGATGAAAAGTCGTGTCTTTTTTGATATGTCATTTCTTAAGAGTCATATCTTTTTATCTTAGAGATATGTCTTCTGAACATGTACTTTTCTAACAAGACATGCTTTTTGGACGTGCCTTTTTATAAAGTTGAGTCTTTTAATACACAACTTTTTAGATATTATACCCATTATGATTGCAAATTAAAATCACTTTACTTTTAACTAAATGTCTCTACACTTTTGCACAAAATCATTTTATTATAAAAATAATTTCGACATAAAGTTCAAGTCTAGTTTTCGTTTAAAGAAAGAACAAAATACTATTCGGTTTGTTGTTCTCGTAATTTAGAGTGCTAATATTACGAGAAGTAGTATTACGTGTGCTGAGAAACCGTAAGCACTTGTGCGAGACAATTTCGTCTTAAGGAGAAAAAATCAAATTCTTGCCTCGACTAAATCTAATTATTCATTTCTCGATATTTATATAAGTCGTTATTTTGCTCGTTTGCATACACGTAATTAAATTATCGTAATATAAATAATGTAATAATTTTACCATCACTTCTTGCCAAAGGAAAATTTGGTCAAGTGATGTAAAGAAACAATTTTATCAATTACATTAAATAACAAAAACAAAAACAAAACCAAGGAATAAGAAAAAAGAAAAAAGAAAAAGGAAATGCACAATTTTTAAATAACCTTAAATTGGGTAAATTTAATAAATGACCACTAAATTAATTAGAAGTTACTATTTGTTCACTCAATTTGAAAAGATTTTCAATCGCTCACCAAATTTCTTGAATAGTTTATCTATTACTCATTGAGAAAACGTTAAACTGAACAGACATAAATTAGTATATGGCGAATAAAAAGTTGATGTGACATAATTAAATTATTAAAATTGTCCACGTAACAAAATTATAATAGCTAAATACGTCTTTAGATTGTTTTAAATAACGTTTCTCCAACTTTGAAAAAATATTTTTAACTTAGAGAAACGTCTTTTAAAACAAGTTAAATACATGTTTGGTATTGCAATTTAGTTACGTGGACAATTTTAATAATTTAATTATGCTATTTCAATTTTTGTTCACCGTGTGATAATTTTTGTCAACTCAACTTAACGTTTTCATAATGAATAGTAAATTATTTGGGAAGTTGAGTGAGTAATTAATTTTTTTTTAAATTGAGTGAACAATTAAAATTTTTTTTAAGTTGAGTGAGAAAGTAATAATCCTAAATTAATTGGGTGATTCTTTATTATATTTACCCCCTTAAATTTGTTATAATTCTAAAACTCCGACATTCATTTTCTTCCTCAACTTCAACTCCTGACTCACACCCGCCCTATCCCTCCACTCCCCACGCCACCCACCTCGCCTGCGCCATTTTTCAATTAAATTCCTCTTTCTTTTTCTTTTTCCCTTGCGCAAGGGTTAAAACATCAGACACTGTTAACGAATACTTGGAACTGAGAAAGGTTCGATTTTATTTATCCAAGTTTTCATTATTCTACTATTGTTACTTCACTTGTAAGATGATTCTTATGTATGGTGTAATCAGTGGTTTTTATCTATCTGATGGCCCCAGTTCTATTTTTGTATTGGGCTTTTCTTTTTTCTCAATTTCTATTGCCATTAAGAAAATTTTGTTAATATATAGCCTTTATGTTTTTGGTAATGTTATTTCTTTCGTGAAAAGTTATATGAAATTTATGCCCGTATCCAGTGGCTTTATTGACTAAAAACCATGCCTTCTATTTTGTCTGGAAGTTGTTTATCTGAAGTTCTGAAAATTTTAGTGATGGCTATAATCAGAAATTGTCTCAGGTGCAACCCCAGCTCGCACTGCAACACTACCCTACCCTACCCCACACCAATCAGCACCATCACTTCATCCCTTCCCTGTTGTTGTTTAATACCAGAATTAAGAGTTCCAGGAAGATGACATGATAATTGTTGTTTAAAAACAGAATTAAGAGTTCCAGGGAGATGACATGCTAATTAATAAACGGATGAACTGAAATGAAAGATGATCAAGGCGAGAACTAAGCTCTCTATCCTTAAGACGTTTTTACCCCGTCACACGGTGCTTACGGTATGTGGTAAAGCGTCTCCAAGATACAACGATCGACACTTGCAGAAGCAGCACTTCTACTGTAAGAATAGTGAACCAACGAAGCTGAAAGAAGTACTCTCTACTCTCTGAAAGAAAGAAAGACTGAATAAAAGAGGAAAAAAGGAAACTCTAAGCTCTGCAATTGCAATTTCGTGACTGAAAGCTTGATTAAATAGATGATGGAGGTGGCTGTTGAGCAGTTTCTCCAAGCACTCACCAGCGGTTGAGCAGTTTTCCCAAGCACTCAGCATTCACCTACTTAACGCACTACTATAAAAAGGAGACTTTTTCTTTAGGAGGAAATCAGATAAATTTAAATAAATTTTATTCAAAAAATTAATACTGACATAGGCCCGACCCAAGTCCAAGCACGAGCTCGGGTTGCCCAAGCCCACGACCCGAGCTCGTGCTTGTCTGTGCCGTCTTGAAAGCCGAGTTGTGGTGGCGGCAATGCTGCAGCGTTTAGACTTTGCTCGATTATGAGCATGCTTACGTCCTCTTTCCTCTAAAGACTTGCGGTGCCTCTGGGGCCCAAACCCATATCCAAATTTGAAGTTTATTAAGTGGTTTAAAGTTGAGTTTTCAACCTATGTGAGATAAATACCTTTCATTTATTTTCCATTTTATTCCTTATTTATAGTCCAATTTTCAACCATAATTTCTCATTCATAATAGAATAATTTTATACAATTAAATATACTACGTTCATCTACTCAAAACGTAAAATTTAATCGAATATTTATTTTGACAAATCAAAGTTTGGGTCCTACCCAATTATTATGCTAAAGTGGTCAATTTTCAACAATCTTCCACATGAATGAAAATTATCACGATTATGTTAAATGTAATGTAGACTAGATTCAGAGAGCACGAGTGAAAGCCTTATTGCATCAGGAAAGGTAACTTTTGGCTTTGAACCTGCCTTAGTGGAATATTATCGAGTTTACTTAGCTAGTCGTTGGACTTGATGTCTTGAACTGTCTAGCTGTTAATGTAAATCAAGACAATAGTATCCACATAATAATCTTCTTATCAATTCTTTGATTTTCATAGTTGTGTTCATTTTGGCCCTGAAAAGTTTTTGGGATTCATAAGTGCTCTAGAGAATTTAAGCCTCAAATTCTCATGGAAGCGGCTCCATTTCACACTTATATAGGTGATCTCCTATGAGGAGTATTCTGTTATACTCCACTTGGTTTATCTAAGCTATAGGAATTATTAAAAGTTATAACTTAATCTTTTACATTCTGTAGACAGTACTTTTATAAAAGAATGGATAAGTGCTTAACTGAGTCTTAATAATTTAGTTGTCCCATTGAACCAAGATTTAGAGATCTCTAGTCAACAAGGTTAGGTTACCATTATTAAGATTCATGCATATTAGGCTTTAATCCTATTCCTTTTGATAGATATTGATCTCTTGGTAGGTCTTTTGTAAGCGGATCCGTGAGATTCTCTTTTGATTTCACATAATCAATGGAGATAATACCATTTGAGATCAACTGCTTTATGGTATTGTATCTACGACGTATATGTTTAGACTTACCATTATACATACAATTTTGTGCTCTTACAATAGTCGACTAATTGTCGCAGTGAATATTAATTGTAGATACCGGCTTAGGCCAACACGGAATATTTTCTAAGAAGTGATGAAGCTATTCTGCCTCTTCTCCATTTTTATCTAATGCTATAAACTTCGATTCCATTGATAATCGGGCTATGCAAGTTTGCTTTGAGAATTTTCAGGACACAGCCGCACCACCAAGTGTAAATACGTAATCACTTGTGGATTTTATAATTTTCATATTAGGTATCTAATTTGCATCACAATATTCTTCTAATACTGCTGGATATCTCATATAATATAATCCAATTTCAAGGTATGTTTCAAATATCGAAGTACCCTATTCAATGTCTTCCAGTGATCATTGTTTAGATTACATGTGAACTTATTCAATTTATTAATTGCGAACGCAATATCTAGACGTGTGCAGTTCATTAGATACACATCGGACTTCAATAAATTGAGAATATTTTAATTGATGTATAGGTTCACTTCTATTTTTGGCTAAGTGTAGACTCGTGTCTACCGGAGTTTTGATTGGACTTTCATCAAAGACTTCAAATCTCTTTAGCATAGACTCAATATAATGAGATTGTGAGAGAACAAGGCCATCTGGTATTTTAGAAATTTTAATTCCAAGTATTGCATATGCTACACTCATGTCCTTCATGTCAAAATATTTTATTAGTATTTTCTTAGTAGACATGATAATATCATGATTGCTACCTAGAATTAGCATATCATCCACATATAGACACTTAAGACATATGTTGTTGGTATTTTTATTACACACATTTTATCGCATTTGTTAATTTTAAATCCATTTGACAATATTGTTTTGTCAAACTTTTTGGTGCCACTACTTTGGCGCCTGTTTTAATCCATATAAGGACTTAACGAGTCTACAAACTTTTTTCTCTTGTCCATGAGCAACAAATCCTTCACGTTGCTCTATGTATATTTCTTCTTCTAACTCACCGTTTAGAAATGTTATTTTAATATCTATTTGATGAATTTCGAGATTGCGTATCGCAGCAATTGCAATAAGAATTCTTATTGAAGTAATCCTCATTACTGGTAAGTAAGTATCAAAAAATCAAGACCTTCTTTTTTTTGTCTATATCTTTTTACTACCAAACGAGCCTTGTATTTATCAATAAATCTATTCAATTTTAACTTTTTCTTGAAAATTTACTTGCAATCTAGAGGTTTATTTTCAGGTGGGAGATCAACCAACTCTCGAGTGTGATTTTACATTATTGATTCAATTTCACTATTGATAGCTTATTTCCAAAAAGAGCATTTGGTGTTGACATTGCTTCACTGAATGTCTTAAGTTCATTTTCAATCATATATGTTAGAAATTTTAAACCAAAGGACGTAGACTTTCTAGCCCTTTTAATGCATCTGGGTTCTTCTTCATTTTCACCATCATTTGCAGTATTATAAGTTCATTTTGTTGAATTTACATCAATTTTGTCTTTACGAGGAAAGACATCTTCGAGGAAACTTGCATTCTTTGATTCAATGATCGTATCTTCATGTATATTAGTGATCTCAGACTTATGCACAAGAAAGCGATATGCACTATTGTTATGAGCATATCTAATAAATATGCAATCTATAGTTTTCGGTCCTATTTTTATTTGTTTAGGTTTTGGCACTTCTAACTTTGCTAAACACCCCCACACTTTCAAGTATTTATATGAAGTTTTGTAACTTTTCCATAACTCGTAAGATGTTTCATCCTTTACTTTGTATGGTATTTTATTAAGAATGTGATTTGCCGAGAAGATAGCTTCTCCTACAAATTCTGGGGTAGACCAGAACTAACAAACATAGCATTCATCATTTTTTTAAGCGTGCGGTTCTTTCGTTTTGCTATACCATTAGATTGACGTGAGTAAGGAGCCGTTGTTTGATGAATAATACTTTGTTCAGAACAAAATTTCTCAAACGGCGCTCCATATTCTCCACTTTTATCACTTCAAACAATTTTTATTGTTTTGATAAGTTGATTTTCAACTTTATTTTTATAATGTTTAAACATTTTCAAAGCCTTATCTTTGCTTTTTAATAAATAAACATAGTAGTATCGAGAGTGCAATCGTCAATGAAGGTAATGAAACTTTTTCCCACCTTTAGTTTATTTAATTTCAAGTCACATATATCATTTGTGAATTAATTTCAAAGGTGAAGTATTTCTTTCAACAAAAGGAAGCGGTCTTTTGGCTAATTTAGTCTCAACACAAATTTAGCATTTTTATTAGGATCGAAACTTAAACAAGGTAGCAAATTTAAGTTCATTAATTTGCGTCTGATTTAAAGTTACGTGTCCTAATTTGTTATGCTATAAACAAGAAGATTCAACGATATACGTAGAAGTAGAAGCTTCATTAATCTTATTCAATTTGGGTACAATAGTAAGGACGTTTATCTTGAACATCCCATCGATCATATATCTTTTTTTTTTTCATACATTCTATTTTTAGTTAGTACAAATTTGTCGGATACAAATACCAACTTAAATCCATTCTTGCTAAGAAGAGAATCAGAAACAAGATTTTTACGAATGTCGGCGCACACGAAGATATTGTTGAGGTTGAGTTTCTTGTCGGGACGTCATCTTGAGTCAACTTTCCTTGTTCTTCAACCTTTGAGCTTGAGGAATTTTTCATAAACAGTTGTTCTTCGTTGATAGTTTTATAATCAGAAAACACGTTCTTTTCTAGCACATATATGGCGAGTGGTACTAGTGTCCACCCACTATTCCCTGGGATTTCCAACACTATTACATTCAGATATTATAGCATATAAGTGCATTTCTTGAACACCTTCAGTTAGATTTTTAGTTTCAACTACATGTGCACGGTCATTTTGCTTTTTAGACTTGCGACAGTCAATTGCGCGATGTCCTTGTTTGCCACAATTGTAGCAATTCTCTTTGAACTTCTTGTTCTTCTAGTTGTTCTCATTTTTCTTAGAAGCATAACTTGAGTGCTTCCTTTTTATGTTCTTCTTTGAACTTGATTCAGCCATGTTTGCCTTAGCTTTCATGCTTGGTCGCCCATTCTTCCTTTCAAACTTTTTAGTGTCTTCTTAGATCCTCAAGTGCACAATCAACTCCTCTAAGGTCATTTCTTTACGTTTGTGTTTGAGGTAATTTTTGAAATCTCTTCATGAGGTAGGAGTTTCTCAATTACAGCTGCTATTTGGAATGACTCACTTACAGTCAAATTTTCAGCATGTAAATCATGGAGGAGTACCTGCAAATCTTGAACTTGGGAAATAACAGATTTAGAGTCAATCATTTTATGTTCCAGAAATTTACCGACAAGGAACTTTTTAGTTCCAGCATCTTCTGTTTTATATTTTTTGTCTAAAGATTTCCATAATTCTTTTGCAGATTTCATTATGCTATATACACCATATAGCGAATCATTCAGTCCATTCAGTACATAGTTTTGTATAGAAAATCAGAATGTTTCGAAGCGTCCAAGGCAATAACCGAAGCTTGATTATTTTTTCTTTGTTGAACAGAAGGAGGATCTTCCGTGAAAAACTTGCCAAGTTAACCGTGGTTAGATAAAACAGCATTTTTTGCTGCCACCTCTTAAAATCGACTTTAATAAATTTTTCAGGTTTCTTCCTGTGAGGAATATGAGTCGAAGCAGACAGACCAGCTACTGTAGGTGTCACAGTATGAGGAATTACATTAGTCCCAACAATATTAGCAATTTCTGTTTTCAAAATAGAAGTTCAACAAGTCAGAATTCAATGTTATAAAAGAAAACCGAACCAGAAACTGCAAATGTTAGAAAGTAGACAATTTCAGAACTTGACAGAAACTTAACAAAAAGCATGCACAGCAGTTTCGAAACTTGACGGAAAGTATATACAATTTCGAAACTAGTAAATGTATATAAAACTACAACTAAAAACGTCTTAAGATTGTTGTTTAATACCAGAATTAAGAGTTCAGGAAGATGACATGCTAATTGTTTAAAAACAGAATTAAGAGTTCTAGGAAGATTGACATGCTAATTAATAAACGGATGAACTGAAGTGAAAGATAATCGAGGTGAGAACTAAGCTCTCTGTCCTTAAGATGTTTTTACCCCGTCATACGGTGCTTACCTATGTTGTTCGAACTCTGCATGCGGGTGTGTCGGAATGCAGTGCACGTATTCTAAGTGTTAGATTTTTCTTCTTCTAAAATCTAAGATACTGGGGATCTGACTAAAAAGGTTCAAATTCGGACTTTGGTATGGGATACGTTTTATAAATTTTTTTTAATAGAAATTAATTAAAAATAATATTAAAGTATTTTTAATTTAATTATTATTATTTTTTTATTTTTATTTTGTAAAATATTTTTTATTTTTGTTTATATAGTCTTTAAAATTTTATGGACCTTTTTACCATTGATGTTAAAATTATAGAGATATTTGTACAATTAAAAAAAATTCAATTAAAATCTTGGTCCAACCCAAATCTTAATAGTTTTTGGCAAAAAAAAGGCCCATATTCTATTTTGGCCTAAAAAGCTCATATTCTATTTAAAACCTTTAACCCTAAAATCAAAACAAAACAAATTGCTGTCTCTGCATCTTCTTCTTCTTAGCGTGGTGGTCTTTTTCTTCTCAACGTGGTCTTCTTCTTCTCTCCACTGCAACAGGTGAGCCAACAATGGTAATTATTTTACAATTATGGTTTTCTTCCTTTCAATGCGTTTTATCTAGTTCTTCCTTCCTTTATCTTTTTCTTTCCTTTCTACAAGTTGGACATCTACCAATGGTGTCGTGTCCTATGTCGTATCCTCTTTGGATTTGAAGGATCCGAGTCGGATCCCTTATATCCCGTATCCGTGTCGTGTCGTGTTGTGTCGTGTCGACACGTGTACTTCTTCTATTTTGAAGAGTTCGAGCATTATAGGTGCTTACGGTATGTGGTAAAGCATCTCCCAAGATACAACGATCGACACTTGTAGAAGCAGCACTTCTACTGTAAGAACAGCAAACCAACGAAGTTGAAAGAAGTACTCTCTACTCTCTGAAAGAAAGATTGAATAAAAGAGGAAAAAAGAAAACTGTATGCTCTGCAATTTTTATGCTATGCAATTTTTGTGACTGAAAGCCTTAAGCCTGATTAAATTGATGATGGAAGTGGCGGTTGAGCAGTTTCCCTAAGCACTCAACATTCACCCACTTAACGCACCACTATAAAAAGGAGCCTGTTTTTTTAGGAGGGAAATTAGATAAATTTAAATAAATTTTATCCAAAAAATTAATGTTGACATAGGCCCCACCCAAGCCCACGACCCGAGCTCGTGTTTGTGCCGTGCCGAGCAAGCCGGCCGCTGCCGTGGGCGGCACGCACGCGTGGGGTTTTGCTCAATTATGAATATGCTTACGTCCTTTTCCCTCTAAAGACTTACGGTGCCCCTTAAGGCCCCAACCCATATCCAAATTTGGAGTTTATTAAGTGGTTCAAGGTTGAGTTTCCAACCTATGTGGGATAAACACCTTTCATTTATTTCCCATTTTATTCTTTATTTATAGTCCAACTTTTAACCATAATTTCTTATTCATAATAGAATGGTTTTATACAATTAAATATGCTACGTTCATCTACTCGAAACGTAAAATTTAATCTAACATTTACTTTGACAAATCAAAGCTTGGGTCCCACCCAATTATTATGCCAAAGTGTTCCATTTCCAACATTCCCCTCCCTTCATTGCGTCCCAGTGTGTTGATTTGGTAAGAAAAGGAAAAAATGAGGGTCGATCTCAACTTGGTTGAGTTTATTTTTACCATATTGGTGTGGATTATGACTTCTATATAGAGTTCTAGTTTTTGGATTACCTGATATAGCTACGAAATTGATGAGCAATGGTTTCCTGCCTTGGGGTCAAAAGCCATCAGTCATCGGCATTTCTTGCTTGTTCATCTCTTAAATGGATTTCACGCTTGGGTGTTAAATTCAGTTTTCAGAACATAACTGCTCAACTCCGTTAATTTCAAATTTCAGATTCCAAAATTTGGTTTCTCTTGGGAGAGAAGGAAAACTCTACAGGACATATTGAGATAAATGCTTCAACAGTCTCCAGCAGTAGCTTTTGCTCCACGGTGTCCTTCAATTAAAGGCAGGAACCTTAAATTTCTCTTCTATTAACCTTATGCAACTGAGTACCCATGGTCAAATGCCTATAATTGAATGACTTTTTTCCAGCCAATATAGGCATCTGTTGTATTACTGGAATATCTCAGCAGCAAATATAATAGGGCGTACATTTTGGGAATAAAACTTAGTTTGTTGCAGTTATTTGCATTATGATGCTCGAGACGATGATAGCAACACAGTAACTCAGTATCAGCTTGTGTGTCCATTTAATTTCTAGTGAAATTAAATATAAAATGACATTGTACTCCAGGTTGTTTGATGGTTTATCTTTCTTTTCAGGTGCTTTGCTAGGCACTGTAGAATGTAAGATGCACCAGCTGCCAGTTTCAATCTCGTATTTCCAAGGGCTTAAGGTATGTTTCACTATCTTCTAGAGATCTTTTGCCCACATCTTTATCGTCATGTTTCTTCGTTTATATATATTTATGGTGAAAACAAGCTATGTAGCATGTAGGAATATAGTAGAATCATATGTTTAATCTCACTCTTCCCAATTTTTGAGGGAGAGAGAGATGCTGTCAAATAGGAATTTAAGATCGTAAGATACTCTCAAAATTACTTGTTTATAAATCAAAAGGTATTTGTAATTGTATTTATTTCACATTTCAGTCCATGAAGCTGTAGATTAGGATCCTTTTGACGCATTCTCTATTCATTTGTTAAAGAGAGGATGTTTGTACAGAAAATCAATCCAATTGTTTCTAGCACTAGCACCATCAGCCTCTGGGTTTGATGTGCACGAAAGACTCTTTTGCAAGTGAACAAGGAAATTGAAGATGGGTTATTCTGCAGACAAAATCCCTTATCACTGTTTTTGGGAGAAGTTTATCTCTACCTTTGTTTGTGGGTGCCCTTTTTTTTTTTGGATTTTACCTGAATCTTAATTAAGAGTATGTTTGTGAGTGCTTATAAGAAGGTATGATTTCCATCCAAACATTTCATAAGACCCACAATTTTTATCTACTTTCTATTCACACATTTCATAGGACCACTGCTAATAATTACAAAAATTTTTACCAAACATACTCTAAATATACTTTGAATTGTTTGTGCTTAGTCTAACTTTGAATTATGTTGTTAGTGTACATGCTTTGTAGTCTTGGCCTTCTTTTGACTTAACAATGCTCAGAAATATACTTTCTGATGCCATCTTTACGTTTATATGGGTAGTTGATCTGGAGGTTGACAATTTGGATTTTAATTACAGTTTGGCCATGCATGTGAGGATGCTTATACCATTGGAAGACCAGGGATCTTCTTTTGCACTGATAGGAGGCAAGCTCGAGGAGGTTACAACAGCAAGAGACGTGATGTGTTGCCTCAAAATATTGATCTTCCTCCAATACTGCCCAAGAAAAAGAAGAAGCCCTATCCCATACCTATAAAGAAGATTCAGCAGGCTGCCCGGGCTGATAAGAAGCTAGCAGAAAAGGGAATAGAGAAGCCTCTTGAGCCTCCAAAAAATGGACTTCTTGTACCTGACCTTATTCCAGTTGCTTATGAAGTACTTGGTGCTTGGAAAATTTTAATCAGAGGACTTGCACAGCTCTTGTATATTATTCCCGTCCATGCTTGTAGGTAACTTGTAAAGTAGAAGTGGAAACTTTCTTGACTCAATCTATTTTTTTCTCATTTTGTGGTCATTTATTCATCAAGAGTAGATGTATCGGGGCATGGGAAGTAATTATCTAGTGCACTTTTTTTTCAGTGAGTGCTCAGAAATCCACATTGCCGAAAGTGGACATGACATTCAAGATTGTTCTGGCCCAACCAGTGGAAGCCGCAGAAGTTTTCACTCATGGGTGAAGGGTTCTATTAATTATGTACTTATCCCCATTGAGTCATATCATATGTATGATCCATTTGGTCGGCGCATTAAGCACGACACCCGATTTAACTATGAGAGAATTCCTGCAATTGTTGAACTCTGCATCCAAGCTGGTGTTGAGTTACCAGAATATCCATCGAGGAGGAGGACAAAACCTATTCGAATGATGGGGAAGAAAGTAATTGATATGGGTGGAATTGTTGAGGAACCTGCACCCCACAGCTTTAGCAATTCAGGGTCGTCAATTGTGGACCTTGACACCCATCGAGCTCTAGAGCGCTTTCCTCCTCCGTTAGAGTCAGAGGTGCCTAGGATTGCACAGGAGACTATAAATGCATACGAGAAAGTAAAATGGGGCTTGCGGAAGTTAATGAAGAATTACACAGTCAAGGCATGTGGATACTGCCCAGAGGTTCACGTGGGGCCCAGGGGCCATAATGCTAAGCTTTGTGGTGAATTTAAGCACCAATGGAGAGATGGGAAGCATGGCTGGCAAGATGCCACAGTCGACGAAGTGTTCCCCCCAAATTACGTATGGCATGTTGAAGATCCGAAAGGGCCTCCACTGAAAAGTGCACTCAAGAGGTTCTATGGGAAGGCTCCAGCTGTGGTTGAATTGTGTATGCATGCGGGTGCTCGAATACCTTATAAGTACAAGCCGCTGATGAGGCTTGACATTGTGGTGCCAGAAAGCGAGGAGGCTCGCTTAATTGCATAACAAGTTTTTCACAAACACCGGTCCTTTAAGATTCCAAATGTGAAGTGCAGTTCCTGGTTTGAACAATCTGTGAACTTTGGTTGCCAAGTTTTTTCATCCTTTTTAGTCTGGTTTAAGTCTCGCGGTGATGAATCTGGTCGAGTATTACGCAGGACTGGTTGGATTGTACATATATTATTCGTGATAATTTCCTTTCATGTGGGGAATTGTTGGAATTGGACCCTTTGACATAATACGTGGGCTGGGCCCGGCTTGTCAAATATTATCATTATCTTTTTTGATAAAAATTATTCAAAATTAAGTATGATAACTTCCCTCCAAAGAAACAGTTCATGTGTGTGTAAATGGAAATCGTGGTAAGAGGCCATGGGTAAGTGGTGAGTTGAAAACTGATCAACCGTTCTTCCTTCATCCATAAATAAGGTCCTCGGTTTTCATCTTGAAACACGAAAATAGCAAAGCATACCGGTCACATTTTCAGATCATTTTCTTCACGTTTTTTGCATACATAACTTGAGAGAGTTCTTCATTTCTGGTTCGTCGTTCTTGCATTTCTTGTGCTAAAATTGCAAGGTGATCGTTGTATCTTGGGAGACTTTTATCGCGATACCGTAAGCAGGTGTGGTGTGGGTGAAAACGTCTTAAGGACGAGAGAGCCTAGTTCTCGCCTCGATCGTTATTGTTTTGATTCCTTTCTTGTTTTACTTCTTTCGAAAAAAAAAAAAAAACGTGCACTGCATACATCCTGTAATTGTCTACATCATAGTTTTCTAAATTTTCATGAAACATTTCACAGCATACATAACTGTAAACGTGCACACCATGAAATGATTAAACAACTAAATAAAATAAAACCAAAAAACGTCTTAAGTTGTTGGTGATAATATTATAGTATAATTATATTGCTGCGCATATACATGCATTTTGTTAAAATCCAGTCCAGTTAGACATGTTAAGCTACATGTTGTACATGCATAAAATAGTTTACATGCTTACCAATTGTTTATTTAATGCCTCATGCTTACATTATTGATTTACATCTTTGAATTACCATTTTTTTTAATGCGTGCATGAGTTACGTAAAGTTTTGAATTTAGCATGTGCATGAGTTATTAATTTGTTTTATTTTGAAGTTGCATGAGTTATTAATTAGCATGTGCATGAGTTCTAATTTTGTATGATCTTTGTATGGAAAACATCAAAATTGAGAATATGTATATTTTCGCTCCTTTGCCAAAAGTGTTAATTTTATTTAAAATTTGTAACTTTGAATTGGTCTCAAACCGAAATTGATAACTTTAAATTCGATTTGTTGAACTTACATTTGAAAGCAGAAATGGCTATCTTGTTGGGACTAATGCAATTCCCCCTACTGTGGCACCTACTGTGATGCCTACTGTGACGCCTAATGTGGCACCGACTGTAACGCCCTCTTGTGGCAAATCTTTGTGGCGCCCTCTTGTGGCTGGTCCATCTGCATCGACTCATATTCCTCACGGAGAGAAACCTGAAAAATTTATTGGGGTGGATTTTAAGAGATGGTAGCAGAAAATGCTATTTTACTTGACCACACTTAATTTGGCAAGGTTTCTCACGGAGGATCCTCCTATGGTTCAACAAGGAGAAAATAATCGAGCTTCGGTTATTGCCTTGGACGCATGGAAACATTTTGACTTTTTATGCAAAAACTATGTACTGAATGGACTAAATGATTCATTATATGGTGTATATAGCGTAATGAAATCTGCAAAAGAATTATGGGAATCTTTAGAGAAAAATATAAAAGCAGAAGATCTTTGGAACTAAAAAGTTTCTTGTCGGTAAATTTACGGAATTTAAAATGATTGACTCTAAATCTGTTATTTCCCAAGTTCAAGATTTGCGGTACTCCTCTATGATTTACATTTGAAAAATTGATTGTAAGTGAGTCATTCCAAGTAGCGGTATGTAATTGAGAAACTCCCACCGTCATGGAGAGATTTCAAAATTACCTCAAACATAAGCGGAAGGAAATGAACTTGGAGGAGTTGATTGTGCGCTTGAGGATAGAAGAAGACACTAAGAAGTGCGAAAGGAGGAATGGGGACCAAGCATGGAAGCTAAAGGCAAACATTCTTTGAATCGAGTTCAAAGAAGAACATGAAAAGGAAGCACTCAAGTTATGCTCCTAAGAAAATTGAGAACAACCGGAAGAACAAGAAGTTCAAAGGGATTGCTACAATTGTGGCAAACTTGGACATCGCTCAATTGACCCGTCATAAGCCTAAAAAGCAAAATGATCGTGCACATGTAGTTGAAGGCGATAATCGGTGAGGGTGTTCAAGAAATGCACCTTTCTCTGTAATATCCGAATGTAATTTCATTGGAAATCGAGGAATGGTGGGTGGACTTTGGTGCTACTCGCCACATATGTCTTTGAAAAGAACATGTTTTTCGATTACAAAACTATCAACGGAGAACAACTGTTCATGGGAAATTCCTCGAGCTCAAAGGTTGAAGGACAAGGAAAGATGACCTTGAAGATGACGTCTGGCAAGGAACTTGTCCTCAACAATGTGCTGCATGTACCAGATATTCGAAAAAATATTGTTTCTGGTTCTCTTCTTAGCAAGAATGGGTTTAAGTTAGTATTTTATGTCGACAAATTTGTACTAACTAAGAATTGAATGTATGTGGGAAAAGGATATATGGTGGTGGGATGTTCAAGATGAGCGTCCTTACTATTGTACCCAAATTGAACAAGATTAATGAAGCTTCTACTTCTGCGTATATCGTTGAATCTTCTTGTTTATGGCACAACTGATTAGGACACGCAAACATGAATTAGAGGTGGGGCGGAGTTTGTACATTTTGATTGGAATGACATATTTCATTTATTAGCATATGAAGCATTTGTGACTGATATATGGCCGGTAGTATTGATTTTTCTCTTTATCGTTAGTGGCTGTGTTTATCTTGAGTTAATTTCATTGATTGTCACTGAATTTCGTACAAAATTTAAAGTTGTTTTTTAACTAAATAATCAATGTGAAACTATTACTAGTATATTGCAGATCGGTGGAAATCGACCGCTATAAAGTAAATGAAGATTAACAGAAACAACAAGTTTGAGAAGAATGGTGAATATTTGGAGAAGAAGGGAATTGGAATAGAGAAAATGAGAAATTTGGGAAAAAAAAAAAATAAGAGTGAAGACAAACGTATGTATTTGTTTTAGGGGGTGTGGGGTGAAAAAATCTCTTTAATGGTCGATTTTGATAAATCAACTTAAAATATTACACAAACTTCGAAATTAACTTGTTCTTTTCAATGAAAGTTTATGGAACTCTGCAGGACTGTAGCAGATTAAGAGCATCTCGATGGTAGTTTATTTTGAATATAAGATGATGTGGCGATGAGGTGGAGGGAAAAACCAATGTGGCATTATTTATTGTAGAAGGTTGTTCAAAAGGATGTCCATTTCTAGAGCGGATTCTTTGAGCATCTTCTGATAAATCTTTCGCTACATGTGTGTCTCTCTCTCTTATTTTTTTCTCTTTCCTCATTCTACAATATCTATCCTCATTTCATTTTCTCTCTCTCCACATGTAAACTTTTTTAAAGATATACAGCGATTGGAGATCTTTCTAAGCGCAACAAGTAGGTTGGCCCTTTTATTATTACCCAAAGAAAGTCTAGCCCATATTCAGATTCGCCAATGAAGCCTTACTACTTAATCCATTTTTCATTAGTATAAATTGGTTTAAGGCAAAGATTTCTCAATTCCCATAGACAATCCCAGCAAAAACCCTCTTGAGGAGAAGAAAATGAAGGGAGTGGGCATGATGCTACGTCTTTTAACACGCAACGGCAGAACACCATTGCTGGCTGCCAGGTCGTCTTCAATTAGCGAGAACCTAATACTATCCTCCGCAGCCACCGTCTCCTACTTCACTCTTGCTGACGTTAAGCCCAATCAGCTTTTCATTTCCCAAATTGCCCTTACCCCCAATTCCAATTTCCAATCGTCCTTTGTTCTTAGTCATTCCCGAAGCTTCTCCTCTTCAGCTTCCTCAGGTCTGTTCCTCTCTATATGTGTGCATGTGTACGTGTGTAAAGTGGGTTACTTAATGCAGAAAAGGATTGGGAATTAACATTATTGATATGTACATGTATGATGAATGTTTGGGCAAATGATACGTTACTGAATTTGGTAAAAATCTGTAAAGATAATATGAATTGTTTTAAAAGGTTTAGTTCTTCATTTGTGAACATTAGTTTCTGAAACTAGAACAATAAAGTGCTTTAAGTTCAATAATTCGTGCTAACTGTCCCCCACAACCAATAAAAAAAGAAGCTAATATCTCTGAAATGAAATTATAAAACGATTTGATGTAATCGTGTCAACTTATTGTATCTTGGTAAAATTTAGAATTGAAATGAATTGACACGCCATAGCTCTAAATTAGCATTAACAATCAATTTTGTGCCGAAGTTTTGAATTACCTCCCTTTGGTTCTACTCATTTAACCGAATGGAGGCCCTAATGTTGAGTGAACTGGGTGAAGCTCAGTTGAAATGAAAATAAAAGTTTGGGGTGTTAACTATTTATAGTTAGTGCAAGTGTAAAGTTCCTATTGGGATATTTCCTGATTTTACGCATAAATGTTTCTTTTGTACATTATATCATGCTAGGGCTGATTTTCTGGGAAGAGTAGTTGGAAACTGTTTCATATTTTTATGGTGGAATAAAGAAATAAAAATGTGATGACTGGTGAGGACTCAGACATAGATTGGTTGATTAGAAAGGAGAAATTTGGTATTGATTTGTGGAAGCTCATTTTTAATTGTGTTGATAAATATCATGAAAAGGGATGTGAAATTGTTAATGAATCATGCGCTGAAATTATCCGAGTTCCCACATTTGCTCACAAGCTTAGTTGCTATGTTGTGAAAACTAAATGATTGAGAATCATGATTAAAGTGCTTTGTTGGTCACTCACAAGTGGAATATATACACGATTTCAGTGATTGCTTGTGAAACTCTCGTGCATAAAATGAAACTACTAAAACTTGAAGAGTAATCATTTGTTTTTGAGCACCAATTCTCTCTGGCATGTAAATTTGATTTTCAGAATGATTAAAACTTTTTGCACTTCAACTGCAGATCCGACTAATATTGTGTTGATTGAGTCTGAAGAGCAGTTTAATGATTCACTTCGGAAAGTCCAAGGTATAAATGTCTATGTTGGTATGATATGCATGTACTGTTTGCTTTTATTACCCGTAGATTTTGCATAATGTCTCACTGCTTATTGTAGTTGAAATTTGGTTTCAGATGAATCATTGCCGGCAATATTTTACTTTACAGCAGTTTGGTGTGGACCCTGTAAGTTCAGTATCAAGTCTTCTGACTTGTATCCTAATGTCATTTGAGGCATGAAGTAGGAATTGATGATAAACTTTTTTTCTTGAGTTGACAATACACTTGATCCTTTTCAGGCAGGTTATTATCTCCCATCATTGGGCAATTGAGTGAGAAATACCCTCATGTCACCACATATAAAATTGACATAGATAAGGTAAGATTATCTTTCGCGCTTGAATGGTTTCTTTCCAAGTCCTTAAGAAGTGTTTCTGAAATGGCTGGGGCCTTTTGCTGACATACTTCCCTTGGTAACTATGAACTGCTGAAAATATGCAGGAAGCGCTTGGAAATGCTTTAAGCAAGTTAAATATTCATTCCGTGGTAAAGCTACTACTTAATCTTCTTATGTTAGAGTATTATACGTACATGTTGACACTCATCCCCTTGTGTAAGCCCCAAAACCCTTTATTTCCCCCCCTTCCCCATGCCCACCTATGGAAATAAAACCCATTATTGTTACTCTAATATTTCAATAAGTCAAGGTGGAACCACATGAAGAATAAATTAAGAGAACGGTGATATAGGCTGTTGAGATGGGACCTAAAGAATACCTAACTTGAAAGTGGGAGAGTTGGACCAAAAATAATATTGCCGCAACAGATTTGATTTCATTTGATTTTTCTCTAGATGTGATGATTATATCAAAGTAGTGGCAAAAGAATGATTTAGACAGCTGGTCGTACGTTTATTAGAAATAGGACTTGGTTCAGTGTTGTTATATGAAGGTTCTGAAGGAGAACTTACTTGAAGTGTAAATCTTGTCATAAGATAAATTGCAAGAAGTGAAAACGAGGGGATTTATTATGATGAGTGCAAGTTCAGAAGAATGATTTGTAATTGGATTGCAAGAGTTTAGGCTGTATTGCGAAATACTAAGTGGAAACAATAAAACCAAGAGCAAGTGTTCTTTTTTATGCACGTCACACCAGATCAACAATGTTTCATTTTTGTGTTATCCTTGGAATCACTTTGTGGCTAACAATACTTGCTTGATGCAGCCTACTCTGCACTTCTTTCAGAATGGTAAAAAGGCTTCGGAGGTTATTGGTGCTGATGTTCAACGTTTGAGGGATACCATGGAAACGCTCTACAAATGAATCATGCATTAGCTACAAACAAAATGTGTTATTCTAGTTCCTGTAATTTCACTGGCTTGGTCTTCTGATTCAGACATGATTTTATCAATGGAAAATCTTTTTTTGTTTATTTGTTGTAGAATTAAATACATGAGTTATGTTCTATCAATTGTTTTAAGATCCCTCTTGAAGCAGCTTGTTCTGTGCTTTCCCTTTCTTGCAGGTGCATCCTACTGCTGGTTGCCTACAAGCGATATGGCTCGCATTTTTCATTTTTTTTTTTTAATTGGTCATATTTTTGGTTGTCAATTAAGTATGGTCATTCAGTAACGCAAAATAACCGTAGAGCTCTTTTATTAAAATATTTTATATACAATTTACGTAAATTTGACGAAGAAGACTAAAATACCTAAATGAATTATAAATTTTCGTTAACTTTGTCTTTTTAAAGATAATGTCTAAACGATTTGAAATTTGTGCAAAAAAAAAAGAGGATAGTGTTGACATTCTTGTCAATTTTTGTTAAATTTGATGAAAATATCTAAATAGTTTGATATTCATTCCAAATGAAAAAAGACATTAAATAATACTTTAAAAGAAGTGTGTATTTGTCAAAGTTCAAAAACTAAATGTTTGTTTGATTCCTTTCATTTTCCATGAATTTTTCACCTATTTTCCATAAAATAACAGGCCAACCCATTTATTTTCCATGGAAAATTTGTAAACATTTTCCAATCCAAATGGTAATTCATTTTCTCAACTAAATGTTAGTTTAAAAATAATAGCAATATTTATTTTCTCACTTTAGCATCTCCAACAAATTTTAAAAATATATGATGCTATTTAATTTAAAAAGCCAACACTTAAAATTTTGCTCCAATGTACTCTTCAATTTAACATTTTAATTATTATATACATTGAAACAATTTCAATTTTTAATACATGATATATTGACTTTAATTAAATAATTTATACAAATTAGGAGGAAAGCATATGGAGAAAAAAAAGTGAGGAAAAGATATTAAATCTTATGAATAAAATGAAGAGTATATATAAAAAAAGGTTGTAATTAAATAATTTTCTACAAATAGTTTAGATACTAAAGGAAGAAGATATGGGAAAAAAGATCGTGAGTAAAATTGTTAAATTAGAAAATTATATTACGGCTTTTCGAAATCTTCTTGGAAGAAGTAAAATCGAATCGAAGTAGTATATATGAAGAAAGCTTATTGAGGGTATTGTTGGAATACCTTCTAAATTTTGACAAAAAAATATTAGGGGTAAATTAGTCCAACCACTTTTTTCGTATTTATTACTTCTTTTTTTTTAAATTTATCCGGCTCCACCAATTATAGATATTTTTAAAATCTTTGAATCCTCGATTAAATGTGGCACCTTTAGAGACATAAGAGAACATAATTATGTTTATGCAAGTATAGATCATTTTTCTCATATCTATGCATCATTATTATAGTACATGAACTTACCCCAGAGAAAAACCTATAAGATGATGATATTCTTTGAAGTAATAGTAAAAATGATGATATTCTTTGAAGTAAATTAATGGAGAATTAAATTGAAAGCTGAGGATGGACGAGATAATGTTTTCTTGATAAGGTGTAATCGTCAATTTGGCACTCTACTGTCATGTTGGACCCGCCAACCTTTATGCAAGAAATCCAAAGGTAAGGGTAAAATTGCCAAAATTTAGAAAGTAGGACGTTTTTCCACAATACCTCAACAGTAGGGACGTTTTGTGCTATTTTACCTATTTTAGCAGTTTGAAATCAATCAGACCTTTTAAAAATGGCTTATTTGAAATAGTCCCTAATATTTTAGAAAGTGTTGAAAAGTCCCATAACTTTTGAACTAAATCAGACTGACTAGTATGGTTTGAGTTTTGGTATTTTAGCAGTTTGAAATGAAATCAGACCACCTGACAAAATCTGCAGAGACTTCAAGAGGCTGTTTGTTTTCAATTTTGATTTTGTTAAAAAGCAAAGTCAAAGTCAACAATTAATTTTAACTACACATTTTATGGTCCCACAATTTTTCAATCACTTTTTTAAAATTAAAACATTAAAAAAATACATTAAAGTGAAATTTTTAAATATTGTTTTGTTATTTTCACAAATAAAATATGTCCTCAACCCAGGGACCACGCATTAAAGTGCATGTTACCAAATAAAACTGCATCCCTAGCCTACTTTATCTTTTTTGTTCAAGTTTAATAATTTGTAGTACTTAAACTAAAATCTAGTTAATCATCACCTAATCAAGTTACACACAGTAACACGTGAATCCTATTATAGAACTTTTTTTACACGCAGAATTAATGTAGGAGTTGACGTATTATGAGTTTATTGGACAATCTCTAGAACTTGATGACCTTGTTGACCTTGTTTAATGGTTAAGCGTTTAAATACTATTACACTAGGATTGATAAAATTAGACAATTATAAAACACATAATAATGAATAATATTATTCATAGTCACTCACTACCGACAGTCATCTTACGCGCATTATTCAATTGAATGAATGAATTATTTCAATTGAGTAATGTATTTATAATCATTAAGTATGAATAATTCATCTAATTGAATAATGTCACATAGGATACTACTGGTAATGAGAGATTATAAATAACATTACGAAAGTGGAACTATTCACCGAAGAGCCTTGCTACCAGAGCTAGTAAGTTAGCGGAAGAGCTCAGCTCCTACTATAGATGAAGAGCTACTATCATCAAGAGAGAGATTAAACCCTTTTTCGACATAATGCTCGAATGGACAGACTCATTAAGAGAAGTGCGGCCTCAGCACTGCATTTATCGATCGGGCTAACTGCCTCCGTTTCCCAAAATACTTATTTTGCATGGGCATATTCCTATCTATAAGTGGAATTCCCTTTCAAACTCCGATTTGTATTTTTCATAAAAAAATCTTTGATTAAAGATACAACAGAAGAAATGGGGAGCCCGACACGTGCGATCTTATGCCGCTCCCACCACCTCTCTACACCAGCTCCGGACGTGCACCCTTCATCAAACCCCTCATCACCAGAAATCATTAAATACAGACGTGCGTAGTGGCCCGATTCTAGAGAAGCATAACTCCTTCCTTCGAATCCAAGTTGAAAATTTTGTAATAATGCAACAACTGTTCTTTAGGTGATACTGTCCATTAAACTAGTGCAATTTCCTCTAATACTTTATTCGTTTCCATATATTCAAAGCGAGTAAAATAAACGCATTACAACAAGCCCCATTCTATTGATAGCTAAGCACCATAAAAGATACTAGCTTTTTTAATTACTTCATCTACAATATTAATGATTGAAGATAACGTCATAATTGCACTATGATGCCAATAATTGACCATTTATCCGAAATATCCGTAACAATATTTAAATAAATAAATAAATAAATATATTTTTAATAATTTAACTTTTTAGATTAAACGGCTTAATATAACATCATAGACAACTAAAAGATTTAGATCTTCTTGAAAATTTTGGGGTATGAATTATGAAGATTTTTTTAAGTATCAATTTTGAGCGTTTATAAAGAGTATAGTTTTGAGTGATTTTTAGTAATAATTTTTAAAACAATCCAACTCATGCTTGAGCGATTCTGAAAGTAATTTTATGCTCATATAAAAAAAGTAATTATGTGTAAATAATATGAAGTAAAATTATAAATAATTATTTTAGAGATGATAAAATTAGAAATAAACTGGGGTAGAAGTAAAATTATGATAGATTGAGAAATAATTATTTTAGAAATTGTAACATTAGAAGAATATTTGAAAAACGGCTAAAAATAACCTATTGGGTGGGTTGAGAAATATACTCCAAATTACACTCAGTGCCCTAAAAACTAAAAAATAATGAATTTTGAACTTCTCATAAACGACATCATTCCCAAGCAGTTGCCATTTGTTTATCAAAAAATTATTATGTGTCATGCTTTTGATATATATTAATCCGTCATATACACGAAAGAATACATTAAAAATAATATTTAAATAGTTATGTTCCTCTTTAACTGCTCGAGATGATGTAGTTACGAGTGGAAATTTTGCGTAATATCTTCATCTCCACTATAATAAATAACTATAGTTATAGAATATACTGTATATTAAAATAACGTGACAACTACAAAACACATTTTATAAATTTGAAATATTCCTCTTTGTAGTTCCAAAGAAGATAAAATAAAATTATCTTTTTCGATTCTCAAGAGAAATTGATATGTTTTTAGTACAATTCAATTGATATTCTTTGATCTGTAAATAGAGAAATTGATATGTTTTTAGTACAATTCAATTGATATTCTTTGATCTGTAAATTGTAAGCACTTCCATGACTAGACATCACTTAGAAATTAGAGGTTGAAATGTCAACTTGGAAGCAACAAAGCACACCAAATTATGAGCAATATAAAAGACACTATAATTTATTGGAAGAATTAGGTGTAGGGCATATAAATTTCAATCTTAATAACTTGCCTAATTATTAAATAAAATTACGAGATATTTGATTTTTCATTCACAATTCATTATTCTTATCTTATTTAGATAAGAGTCGATAAAGAGTTGGTAAAATATTGACTTGAGTTTTCCTCATCCACTTTTGATGTTAGAACTTAGAAGCAATTTATGGTGCGGGCGAATAATAGAGTTTCTTGTAATTTCCTAGTATCTCATCCAAAATAGAAATAAAAATGAAAAATAAATAAAAGGCTAACAGCGTAAAAAACTCGTTTGGTGCAATAAGTCAATAAGCAATTCCTCAAATTATCCCCGAATCAGAAACCAATGCCAGTTGAATGTCATTATTGACCTCACAGATGCTCAATCGATTCTTGTCTTCTTCGCCACTGTTTCTCCATATAACCACCAACTGGCGTTCTCTCTCTCTCTCACACTAGAACTCACTCTATATATACAACAACTTGTAGGTATAGATCTAGAGAAGATCTGGAGAGGGAAGATTACAGTATGAGGGAGCCTGTGATGGATAACAATGCGACGTCGTCTCCCCCACCACAGGCACTGCTCGAGAGGCTCAAAGATTATGGACAAGAAGACGCTTTTGCCCTCTGGGATGAGCTCTCTCCTGAAGAACGTGAACTTCTCGTCAAGGACATCGAGGTCAATTCACTTTTAGATCTCCTATGGGAATTTTTTTTGCCGGCGTATAATAGATTCATGTTTCTCCTAGTAGTCTGTTCTTTTTTTTTTTTTTTTTTTATCACAATGAACACATTATAGATTAGGTCATTTTGTTTTTCTTTGTTTAATTTTGGAAATAAAGAACTGAGGCTTTGAAAAAGTTTCGCGGTAATGTGGATCGTGGAGGCGAATAATTCGTATTTGTTGAGGAAGTGTGATTTATTTACTGCGCAAATAGCCGTTATTTTTTGGTCTTCTTTTAAGTGTGAATTTTGGACGAAGATTTTATTTTGGTGTTTTATGTATGTTACCACTGTATTTCATTGCTACTTGAGAATTTTGAGAATTGGTTACGTAAAAGATGACTTTTTTATATTTTGTTTACCTTGAAAGAATTTGGATGTCTTGCATGTTTCCAATAATTATGCTTTTCAGTCAATTTATTCACTTCTAAGTTTTGGTGTATAAAATAAAATAATTTATTGCAGAGCATAGATCTTCCAAGGATCGATCGGATCACTCGATGTTCATTTCGATCACAAGGTCTTGCTCTTTCTATATGTTTATCAATTGATCTATCTATGTGTGTACATATGCAAACAAGACTCTTTTTGCTCATGAAATTTTTTGATTTTAGGGCTTCCGGCAGCGGCGATAGAGCCAGTGCCAGAGAGCAGTGTATCGACGGTAGAGGAGCGGACAATGGAAGACAGAGAGAGGTGGTGGAAAATGGGATTAAAGGCCATATCAGATGGAAAGTTGGGTGTGTTGCTTTTATCTGGTGGACAGGTATGTTGTTACTCACCGACTATTTAGTTAAAATAACAGTTGAATGTTCTGGAGTGTTTACAAGCTATAACAAAAGCTTTGAAGATCATAAAAATGAAATGACCTTTTTAAAAATGGTGCATGGAATGGTGATTACCTTTTGTGATAGAGTTTGGTGAGATGCCACTTTTTGAAAAGTGTGCACTAATGACAATGTGATGATGAAAGTCTTGACTTAGTTGTATAAACAAACAAAAAGTATGTCTTGTTGATGTTTTGTGAATAGTATTTAATTATCACTATCTGTTCCATGGGGGAATTCAATAATTTGTGTTCCGTTTTGAATGATCTCGTAATGCTGTAAAGGGGTGCATTATGGACCCAGGAATACCATGTCCGTTGATCCATTATTACAAAAAAGAAGACTAAAACAGCTGAATGGACTAAACCAAGTTAGAGATATATTTATCCTTGTAAACAAACATCTATGGGAATCTCTCTGGTTTGAGGCATGTACATGCATAGTCGCTTGGATGCAGAAAGTTGCAACTAGGTTTATTAAACTTTTACTTTCACTATAGGCCTAAACTGTTGTTGCATGTCATCTGTTATTCGGTATCTCCATATTGTACTCTTCAATTTTGAGTTGGATCGTGGCGCTCAACTAATTATTCCTCTAGCCTCATCTTGAATGTATTCCTCATGATCGAGTTTCGAACGCAGGGGACTCGACTTGGGAGTTCAGATCCAAAAGGATGTTTCAGTAAGTAATTACTTGATATATGGACAATTCAGTGGAATCTATGCTCATTGAAGTAAATCCCTTTTGTATTTATCTTAACAAGTTCTTTCTCTATCACCTTAGGCTTTTATAATTTTTCTGCCACTAGGGTCTACCTTCACCCCCCAAAAGAAAAATGAAAAATGTAAAGAACAAAGCAGATAAACTAACACGTGCTCTTGTTTCCAAACAATTAGAAATATTCTCATTTAAAATTTTCATTTGCTTCTAAATTTATCTGCAAGATTAGTTTCTCCACTGGCTCTCTAAGTTAATGATTTGTCCAGTGATTTTCATTGCATGCGATTTATGAAGACAGTAATTTTTCCTCACTTTGTGCATCACTACCCGTTCTACCCCTTTTTAAAGGGATAAGCCAATGATGATTGAATTTTATGTATGTCAAGAACTTATTTTCTTTCTAGGTTTTGCTTTTCAATAACTCGAACTTTGAAAAAGATTGTTCCATGTATTGATTGTAATAATAGTAATGTATGAAAGTATGGTTTCCCTTGCAAATGTACTCTGTTAACTATGTCAGTTAGTTATATTCATTTCATTTCAGATATTGGACTTCCATCTGGCAAATCACTTTTCCAGCTCCAAGCTGAGCGAATTTTGTGTCTCCAAAGATTAGCATCTCAATCTGTAAATGAGGGTAAGCTGCATCTTCTATATCCTGCATCTTCTATTAGCATCTTCTCAATCTCAATCTGCACAATCCAAAGATTAATCTCAATTTGAGGGTGAGCATCTTCTATATCCTGCACAATCCTAATTCATTTGAAGTGAGATACTTATCACTCTTGAATGCACAGGTTCTACAAGTTTTAAGCCAATAAATTGGTACATAATGACTAGCCCCTTTACTGATGAACCCACCCGCAAATTCTTTGAAAGTCATAAATATTTTGGCCTCGAACCAAATCAAGTAAGAATTATACTTATTTTATAATTTGATTTCATTGTTATTTATTTTGGCTCATAGCAGACAATTTTCCAATGCAGGTCACCTTCTTCCAGCAGGGTACAATACCTTGTGTCTCAAAGGATGGAAGATTTATCATGGAGACTCCATACAGAGTAGGGTTTGGTCTTGGTTCTGCAAATTTATTTGGCCACCATATGATTGCCTGAAGCTTGTTAAATTCGTAATCGATATTTAAATTATACAAAACTGTTAGATATAGTTATGAAGCTTATAAGATTATCAAGTCCTCAACTCTCGTACTATTGACATTAAAGCACATACAGTTTACTGTTTTTATATTTAAAATATATTTAAAATGTTATGCTAATGGAAAATTTTGATTTACTAGCATAAAACATGCTAAGACTAAGACAGAAACGCAACAGCAGCATCTTTTCTGATTACCATCTGATAGGAACAGTTCTAATTCAGTGTATATTCAAGTTTGTAAGAGCATCTCCAAGAGCCTCTTTATTTTTAAAGGGCATGCTGTACATAATAGAGCATATATATTTAGAGATTTACAGAGTAAATTTTTTGACACACTCCAACAAATTCTTTATTTTTAGCTCATCATTTGACTTTTTTCAATAACCATTTCTCTTTTTTTTCCCCTCATTTTTTAATTAATATATATTATTTTAGATGTCAATGGCTAAAATATTCAAATATGATTTGAATAATACAAGAAATGAAACATTGAAACTTACAATTTATTAAATGCAATCATTATAAAATCAAATAGAGTTTGGGTTTGGCTCTCCAAATGTAGAGAGCCAAATTGACTCTCTATTTTAAAAAAGTTAAATTGAAGAGCTTGTTGGAGTCTAGTTTCAAACATTGGCTCTTTAAAATAGAGAGCATCTTACATTTAAAAAGTCTCTTGGAGATGCTCTAAAGCTGTCACAAAAGAATGGTATTCGTACCTTTCTTTATTTTGTTCTATACTTGTTTTGGACTATACATACACTTATTTAAATGTAGTCTTAATGAGGACCTAATTTTCTAAAGCCAGGTCGCAAAGTCTCCCGATGGAAATGGTGGAGTTTATTCAGGTAGGCTAAATCAAGATTAAGTACATTGTATCAATTTGTATACTTGAATTGTTTCTGTTGTAATTATCACTTCCTTACTTTTGATGAAAAATTCGATTTTCAGCTTTGAAATATTCAAGTTTGTTGGAGGATATGTCCATGAGAGGTATTAAATTCTTAGATTGCTATGGAGTTGACAATGCTTTGGTGAGCTGTTTCTTAAGTTTGTTATCCTCTTGCCATTTCTGTGGTTTATGTTTTCTCGAGATATATTCTATTCAGAAATACTCAGAAATGTTGGTCTGGAAACAGGTCCGTGTTGCTGATCCAACTTTTCTGGGTTATTTCATTGACAAAGGTGTCTCTGCTGCTGCAAAAGTTGTCCGGAAGGTGAATAAATTTGTTATTTTGTCAGATTCACTCATGCAAAATCATTGGGCCTGCTTCTTTTCTACTGCACCAGGAAGTTTTGCTGCAATCGAATTGATTGTGATGTACAACTTCCATATTTTGGTGCTTAATTATTGTAAGGCTCTTGTTCAGTGTCGTGGGCACGACTGGAAAAACATGAATGAGTTTCCATATGTAAACTTAAACCTTCAATGGACCAAATACTTGAATTCTAATGTCATTTTTGATATACATTACAGGCCTATCCACAAGAGAAGGTTGGTGTTTTTGTACGGCGAGGTAAAGATGGACCGCTTTCTGTGGTTGAATACAGTGAACTTGACCCCTCGTTGGCCAGTGCGATAAATCAGCAAACTGGTCGTCTTCGCTTTTGTTGGAGTAATGTATTGTCCTTTCTCACTTTGTTTTTCTTTTGAGTTACCTTGCTTATTATCTCTTTAAAATCAGTCAATACGTTTGAGACAGTTGCTGATGACTTCTTGAGTTTTATATGCTGATTTGCGTGTTAAATGTTTACACGATTGAAAGATTTTATATTTTTTTAGTGTCGAAGATGCATTTTAAAATCTTAACAGGTACCTATCAAAAAATTATGTGAAATTCTGGGATGCTTCAAAAATTGTGGAGGAGGGAATAGTAACTTATTAGGAAGCTCTTGAAAAACATGGGGAAACACACAAGACTTTAGACATGCTATTACCTGAGTTAGTTCAGTATTTATTGGGGCTATATACAATTGTACTTATTCTTTTTTTTGCAAATGTCATTATTTTGTGTTCAAACACTGCAGACGATTCAAGCTTGCCACATTAGCTTAGCCTCTCCATCAATGCTAAAAGTCATGTTTTCCTTTTGTTATCTTTAAAGAAAAAATTGAAATGAGGAAAAAGGGTAAAATCCAATCAGGAAAAAGAACTGAAAATTTAAATCTCATGCTTGAGTATCTATAAATTGACTGTCTTGATTGCTTCTTTTTTGCCTGGTTTAAATATGGAAGTCTATTTGTAATTTAGCTTCATATTAGTCATCAGTTTACAGACAATTCAGTGCTAAAACTACAAAGTACGAAAATTTTATAATTTGGGCATTTTTTTCATCTCATTTCCATGTCTATTTGAATTAGCTTTCTATTGCTTGTCGTCGTGTTTGATGTTTTTATCAAATAGGAATAGAGCTATTCTTCTGCAGTTGACATGCTTTATAGTCTGGAAGTTAAATAAATAAATACATCTACTCATCTGATTTCTTTTGTTCAAAATATTGTCTTCTGAGTTTCAGGTTTGCCTACATATGTTCACATTGGATTTTCTAAACCAAGTAGCAAATGGTCTCGAGAAAGACAGCATGTCAGTAATGTTACCTCCTCTCTCTCTCTCTCTCTCTCTCTCTGTATACCTATGATGGTCCGAACATATATTGTTAGATCTTTTCACTAGTCAGTTTTTTGATAGATTTCATATTTATATTTTACCAAGGCAGATTTTGAGTATTGTCAGTGAAAGATATAATCTAGAACTCAGATATTCTTAGGTTTAGAAGGAAAAAAAAAAAAAATTAACATCATTTTCTCTAATTATTTTTGATCTTTTAATTAGTAGTCCTGTACTTCAGCCTCATTTAACTTTTCCTCTTGCACATGCACGTTTTTACTATTGGAGAGTTTTATTTTTCTAACACATTTTTTCTTAGTGCATCTGTAAATTATGTCATACCTTACCCAATAATTTAGACTTATTATTGCTTGTACCACCGTCATCGGGATCTGATGTAGAAAGCTTTGCTATATGATTGCAGCTATCATCTAGCAGAGAAGAAAATTCCTTCAGTTCATGGACAAACAGTAGGATATAAACTAGAGCAATTTATATTTGATGCATTTCCTTATGCTCCTTCAACAGCACTTTTTGAGGTAATAATTATTCATTTCTGTTAGAATGCTTGAAACTCTGTCCTAAATACATTGCTATTGAAGGAATAAATTCATACATGGCACTGAAAGAACCTTTGGACGGATTTTTCCCAATATAGGTACTGCGTGAAGAAGAATTTGCACCAGTGAAAAATGCCAATGGGTCAAATTTCGACACCCCGGACAGTGCTCGCCTGCTTGTTCTTCGTCTACATGCTCGTTGGGTGGTTGCTGCCGGTGGCTTCTTGACCCATTCGGTGCCCCTATATGCTACTGGTAAAGTATTTTTATGCACTCGTCATTTAAAGAGATATTATGCTTTTAACTAATTGCATGGCTCCGTACCAAATCTGAATGAAGTATAGAAGAAAATAAAATGGAAGTCTTCTTTTGTTTATCTAAACGAGTGGTATTTTATATTGAATCAGGTGTTGAAGTTTCACCACTGTGTTCATATGCTGGAGAAAACCTTGAAGCTACCTGTCGTGGAAGAACATTTCACGCACCTTGTGAAATCTCGTATTAGTTAGATTATGTTTAAAGAGTTTGAAGCTCGTTTGACCACATTTTTCTTCTTTTGTTCAATTAAATGAGGCTTGTAATTGTGACAGAATATGTTTTGGCGATGGTGAAGGAGGTTGGTTTAATAAATAACATCCAACAAACATTTAATAATTCCCTACATTCATTCGTGGTATTTGAAATAAAGAGGAAAAGGGATTTTTTTTTCCCCATTAGTCTCTTCAACGATCATCTTAAGCCTACAAAATTGGCAGTACAGGAATAAATTGTTTTCAATTCAATTAAACATAATGACGAGTTTTTCCTTAAAAAATAACGTTCATTCAAGTATTCTGGTGATGTTAACTCATATATATCTTTTATTCTGTGCACGTTTTCTTCAAAATAAAACATCAAATTGAAACATGGAGAAAATGATTAGCATGGTGATTTGTCAAGAAGTTTAAGGATCTAGTATTGTTTTGTCTCACAAGTGTTGTTTTTTGGATTCGATGTTTTCATTTTGTATTAATTTTGTCATAGACTTGATTTTATATTTAAATTTTAACAATATTTTTTAATATTCTAAATTTCAAATATAATAAATGTAAATTCATTTTTTATAAGAAATGTAATCAACTTAATCAATGTAACTAGTATTACAAAAAGTAAAATCAGTATTTTTAAAACAAAAAAAGTGAAATAGTATTTTTTTAATTCTTTTATTTTTTATGGTATACAGTGAAATCATCCCTGAGTTTTTTAATCAAACCACTTCAAAGATGGAGTTTTTAATAAGGTTGAAAATAAAATACAAATTTAATAGGAAGACATGGCATTACTTGACATCCATCAAATAAAAGTAAGAAAAGAGAACTAAACCAGTCATAGAATGATTGGGAGTTAAATGAAAATGATCTCTTGCTCCTTCGGAGTAAGAAATCCTTGTCTTTGATCTTGGATTTCACACCGGCTCGACACACCTCGGCGGGTGGCGAAGGATTTGCGGCCTCCAAGGGCAAGAGATCACGACTCGGGAGATAAAATGTAAAAATACAAGTTAAATCTCGACATACTCTTTTCGATACTTTTGGTCTTAATATATTCTCTTTAACATGAATTTAAAATAATCGTCAATTTATGCATAATCACTATCTATATCACAGAAAATATTGTGAGGATCACAGGCAAAATCACAATTATCATATTGATCATTCTCGAGAAATCACCTATATGATTTAATATCTAGATAATATGTTTATCATTATCCTATTTAGTTCAACTATATATAAGAATTAAAAAAAAAAGATAATTTTATTGACACTACATTTTTTATTATCTACACCACGTTTAAATTACAACAAAAGTCCTCCAACCTTTGACACTTATGTCTTTTTTTTTCGTCGTATTTTTATCATTAGCTTTCAATTTATTTTCACATCTTATCTCAAATAACGATTTTTTTCCAAATATTCTATTAATGTATATTAAAATGAGGGCAAATATTTTGTCGAACTTTCATGTTTGTTATTTATTTTGCTTATTTAAAAATAAAGAGGCAAAAAATTTTTTTACGCCTTCCTAATTAACCTTTGGGCAGAAACAATCATATAGGACAATAATAAGATGTGCAAATTAATAGGTTAATGATAAGAATGTTATAAAAAAATAATTAGAGACATAAATGTAAAAATAAACAATAGTTGAAAACTTTTATTGTAATTAATATGTAGTGTGCTTAACAAAAAATGTGGTGCGAATAACAAATGTTTGTTATTTATTTTGCTTATTTAAAAATAAGATAGGCAAAAAAATCTTTTTACGCCTTCCTAATTAACTTTTGGACAGAAACAATCATATAGGACAATGATAAGATGTGCAAATTAATAGGTTGATGATAAGAATGTTATAAAAAATAATTGGAGACATAAATGCAAAAATAAACAATAGTTGAGAACATTTATTATAATTAGAGATAATTAGGTTTGCATATCGATATAGAACTAATCGGCCATTGAAAGAGGCTTTTGATTATTATAGGATCACCGATTTTTAATTTAAGAGTAATTATAAGTTAAAGCGATTAACAAATAATTGATTAAGGAATGTGTTGGTGGATTCGCGAATCCTAGTATTAATATAAACTCGAATTCGTTTTCACCAATTTATTTTGATTATTTGATAATTTAGATTTAATTAAACATACATAAAATACCTTTAATCTTAAAATCATAGACAAATTTGTGTTTCTTTATATTGTTAAAACTCAAGTTATAAATTAATATGTTAAATTGGTAGCTGGTCCTTGTGGGTTCGACATTTTTCACACCACGTTATTACTTGTTAACGATCCGTTCACTTGTGGGATTAAAATCTAAAACAAATAGACATAGAGGCATTGGGGTAATAACTCAACCCAGAGGTCATCCGATGAAATGGAGATATGGGTTTTGAAGAAGAAGTAGAAAATGTGATATTTTTCCGTGAGTAGAAAATAACTGAGGTTTTGAAGTTGAGGGAAAATAGGCCGTATATGTATGTGTATGTGTATCATAGGTGGGAATAGTGCCAAAGACTGGATGAGAAGACAATTTTTTTTCAATAGCCGTTGACCTATTTTACAAACAAATTACTAACATTTTCTTCTCTGCTTATAACATTTCAAACGATTTCAAATTCATCTATCTCTGTCTGCTAAAAAGGAGAAAATTTCCAAGTTAGAATCTTACACATTTCAAAGTTAGAATCCAACCCATTTCATATATGTAATAGATCTCATTTCAATGTAGAAATCCATATGTCTCTATCTTCTTTTTTTAATTCACGGTAGAAATTGTGAATTTTATAGTATAAATAATGAAAACATGTATATATTTGAGTATAAATTGTAATTTTTATTTTAAACTTTTTAAATCCATTTTTTTTTTTGAAATTGGTTAATTAAAAAATCAATCTAAAGTGTATAAACTTGCCTTAACAAACACATGATATGTTACAATTTGGTCTATCAACAGACCAGGGGTCATTTAAGTTTTTTTCAGGTAAAAGAGTTTCTTATATCTTAAATGGGACATGCTTGCAGATGCAGAAAAAAAAATGAATGAATGAAAAAAAAAAGTCTGATAGTTTTACGCTATTCACTCAATGTTATTTGTCACTCATTCTGTAAACACTTTCTGTACAACAAGCATTTTTCATCTTAAATTGTATAAATTTGACACTTTTTCGATTCGACCTGTTGGACATGGGATTTTAGCCAAAGCAGGCCTGACTATAGAAACAAGTGGGCCCACAATGGACGACTTGTAACAGGTCGGTCTTCACCTTTAATATTCCACAGTGCCAGATCTTTTGAAACTAGGAAAACCGGTACATTTAACCATTTAAAATAGCTGGCATGAGGAGACTTTTGTCTTTTCATGTTTAAGGAGTAGTAGCTGTAGTTGAGTCGTATTTCCATCAAATACGTAAGTGCTATCTTCCTCAATAATTTCGACGAGGATTGAGGTATCAAGTCTTCGGTCAATGCTCACCATGATTTCAATTTTCACATCTTATTAATTAGTTGTTCATAAAATTAACTCTCAGTGGAAGATCTTCAAGCATCATCATGTTAGCCTTGTTGTTTTGCCTGCTCTTTTTCTTTAGCACAAGAAGGGTTAGCTCCGTGAATTATCTTGGTTATGACTGCCCAAATTCAACTATATACAGTCCTAATAGCACTTATAAAACCAACCTGAATCAACTTTTTCTCAATTTATCCTCTACCAGTGCCACCCAAGACAATGGATTTTACAACTATGCCGTGGGTCGTGGCCCTCCCGACACAGTCTACGGCCTCTTTCTATGCAGAGGTGATGTTAACATCGACATATGCGAACAATGTGTGAAAAATGCTACTACTGAAATCGTACGTCTTTGTCCCAATGAAAAAACGGCAACAGTTTGGTACGATGAGTGCCTGTTACGATACTCAAATCAATCCATATTCTCCAGGGTAGATCAATCTATCGGATTATTATTGGTTAACACTGAGAATGTCACAGATCAACCAAATAGATTTAAACAGGTGTGGGCGGATACAATGAATGAAATAGCAACAGAGGCAGCTGATAATCTATCTGGTAAGAAATTTGCTACGAAAAAAGCTAATTTCACAGCATTTCAGACACTGTACACCCTGGCGCAGTGCACCCCTGATCTTACGAGCAATGATTGCAATCAATGCCTTCGTGATTCTATCTCAAATTTACCATCATGTCGTGATAATAAACGAGGAGGAGGAGTTATTTTCCCCAGTTGTAATATTAGGTATGAGATGTCCCCATTTTATAATTCCACTTTGGCCCCTGCACCAGCACCAGCACCAGCACCAGCACCAGCACCACCACCGCCTACTCCAAATACACTTCCTCCATCGTTTTCTACAACCAATCAAGGTAACCTCCTGAGTCCTGACTCTTTACTATGAAAATATAACATGGAACACGAATCTTTTACCCAATTTTTGGCGATTTGTGTTCAGGAAATGGGGGGATCTCTAAAAAAGTTATCATCGCCATCGTTGTTCCAGTTCTTGTTTCCTCAGTGCTTTTCTTCATAGGCTGCTTTTTCTTGACTAGGAGAGCAAAGAAGAAACCTTATGATGCTGTTAACGAGGAAAATGGTAAGCTATGAGGATCCCAAGTTTGAATTTGGGTATATATGCACTATTTGAATCCAACTCGTTCAAAAGATTAAATTGTTAGAGATGGACAGCAGTTTCTGTCCAGTGCATTCATTTTTTAGTTTTTTGCAAATATAACATAAGAAATTTGTGTAATGATTTGCTATTATGTGTGTAGACGAAACAAATGAGATTTCAACAGTTGAATCCTTGCAATATGATTTGAATACGATTGGGCTTGCTACCAACAACTTTTCTCCCGATAACAAAATTGGTGAAGGTGGATTTGGAAGTGTTTACAAGGTAACTTCTAGAAACATAGTTCCTAATATTTTTATAAAAATGGTTTATTTGGTAAGTTGGACTAGTATTTGGAAGAAAAATAAGCTAAAATATTATTATTATATTGTCTAAAACTATATGTCAAAAATGGTTGTAGGGTACTTTTCAAAACGGACAAGAAATAGCCGTGAAGAGACTTTCAAAAAGTTCTGGGCAAGGTGCAACGGAATTTAAGAATGAAGTGGTTCTCGTTGCCAAGCTTCAACACAGGAATCTAGTAAGACTACTGGGATTTTGCTTGGAAGGAGAAGAAAAGATACTCATCTACGAATTCGTGCCTAATAAAAGCCTAGATTACTTTCTATTTGGTTAGCGTCAATCTTTCCTCATCTTTTTATTGCATTCACCCAAGAAAATATATAGAAATTAATCTGATTTATTCTCTAAATGGATGTAAAGATCCAGAAAAACGGCAATTGTTGGATTGGTCAATACGTTACAAGATCATAGAAGGAATAGCACGTGGAATGGTTTACCTTCATGAAGATTCTCGCATACGAATTATACATCGTGATCTCAAAGCTAGCAATATATTATTAGATGGAGATATGAACCCAAAAATATCGGATTTTGGCACGGCCAGAATTTTTGGCGTTGATCAATCTCAAGGAAATACAAGTAGGATTGTTGGGACATAGTAAGTTGTACACTATATATGCGTTCTACATATAAACAATCAAATCAAAGACTTGTATCTTCTCAAGCTTATTGGTTTCTGTCTTGTAGTAGTTACATGTCTCCGGAGTATGCAATGCTTGGCCAGTTCTCAGCCAAATCCGATGTTTTTAGTTTTGGCGTCCTGATTTTGGAAATCATAAGCGGCAGGAAGAATAGCAGCTTCTATCAATCAGATGGGGCCGAATATCTCATAAGCTATGTAAGTGCAAACATTTTTGTTATCGTAATTTATATATTTGTGGGATTGAATGGAGTGTAATCATATTATTGTGCAGGCTTGGAAGCTTTGGAGAGACAACAGGCCCTTGGAATTGATGGATCTAGTAATGCAAAACTCGTATGCTAGAAATGAAGTAATTCGATGCATTCAACTAGGCTTACTGTGTGTTCAAGAAGATGTTGATGAAAGACCAAACATGGCTTTTGTACTTTTGACACTGAATAGCTATTCAGCCACTCTTGATGTTCCTCATCGACCTGCATTTTTTATTTGTAGTAGAACACAGAACGTGCCCAAAGAGCAAGATCCGGACAAATCCACGTCAACCCCGACAGCCCTCTCTATAAATGAAGTATCAATTAGTGAATTATATCCAAGATAGAAAATATGTAAAAAAAAAATTTAGTGGATAAGTTGATTGTGGTTTCCCACTTTGTTTTTCCTTTTAGGAATATTTTGGATCCACGTATAATATTGAATAGAAATAAATATTGTAATAAATAAAAATTTATTTTTTAAAAATATTTTAAGTACTCGTTATCAAATAATTCATATTATTTGAGTGAAATTTGTCAACAAGGAAAAAAAAGAAAATGCAGAACAGCTGAAGGATATTAATGCCCCGTTTGGGATTGATTTTGGAGTCCAACTTCTAATTCTCAAATAATTAGAAGTTGATTTAGGCGTTTGACAAAATTTTTAAAAGTGATTATAAAATAATCTGACTCACCTAGTAGCAGATTTTGAGAAGCAGCAAAATAATAGATTTTCAGATTCTGCTTTTAGCTTTTTTATTTATATATTATTAAAATACTTATTTCACTCTTAATTAATTAAACTAATTCTTTTAATACCCATTTGAGAAACCGAATTGATGCAAGTTGGATCATAGAAAATAATGTAAATTTAATTAATTTCTGCACTATACGACTATACTTTTATTTTGTAATTTTTTATAAAATTTAAAATTTACTAGGTTTTTATTATTTTTATTTTAAAATATTAATAATGAATACATTGTCTTGTTAAAAAATATTTGACTAGGAAAATAAATAAATTTTACCACTCGTAATAATAATAATAATAATAATAATAATAATAATAATAATAATAATAATAATAATAATACAAAATAATATTATTATAATCAATATCTTTTTTAGTAATTTAATACCGTTACAGCAATAAATCACTTTTGTTTATCAAACACTAAAATGCTGCTTTTGAAACATACATCAATTTTGAAACAAGAATTTACCAAACACTTATCTGATTCTTCCCACAGCTGATTCTTTCTGCAGCACAACAAAAGTTGATTCTCTTAACATCAATACTAAACCAAGCCTAAAGCAGATTGATTGGTCCAAGCGTATATGTTTTTGAGTACTCCTTTTGCTGAGAGGCTTTTTACTTTTTAGTTTATTCAGCCATAAAGATTAACTTCTTGCCCACTTTATTTTTACTTGCTTATTGTCAATTAGGTTTTGTTTAATTTTAATTAAATTTTGTTAAAAGTTAAAATTGAAGCGAATAATTAATTTTAATCACATATTTTAAAAGATACACAAATTTTTAAAAATTTTCAACTACAAATTTCATCAACATTTACTAAAATTTTCTCCACATGACTTGTTTCAAATTAGGTCAAAACTTTTTTTTTAAATTGTGATTAAGTCATACTTCACATCAATATTTTATATTAATTCCAAAATCACCCTTTTTAACCATATTTTTCATTGACACAATCTTTCAACTCCACAAACCTCTTCTACCTCCGTTGACAACCTCCGGTGACAACCTCCCGCCACCTCGGCGACAACTCCGGCCACCTCCCAAGACGCCTCCACCTCGTGACCTCCTCCTCCACCTCCGGCGACCTCCCATGACAACCTCCGGTCACCTCCAAGACGCCTCCACCTCCCGTGACCTCCTCCTCCACCTCCCGTGACAATCGCCTCCACCTCCTGACCACCGACCACCTCCCGTGAGTACTTCTAAGGCGCAGTGTCACTTTTTAGGCACTTTTTGGTGAAGATTTTGGATCACTTTTAGGGCGTTTTTTTTAGTGAATATTTTGTTAGCTGTGAAACTAAAAAAATAACGTTTTATGGACTTTGGTCATAGTGTTTGAACCCTTATCTTTGGTTTGTATGCTTTTTTATTTCTTCATCTTCTGTGGTTGTACTCTATTCTTAATATCTTAACAGTTAGCATTGATCTATCTGTGCTACAAGAGAGGCTGACCAATATGATTAACCTGGGTTGAGTATTTAGGTTGAGTATTTTAGCATTTATGTAAACAATGAGCATTTTCCAGTTATATAAACAATGAGGTAACATCTGTTGTTGATACTGTATTATAGAATAGCAACTTGATATTGTATTAAACAAAACAGTATCACAACAGAAATGAGCATAGAATGTTGTATATATGAGCTCGAATGCTGTAAATATGAGCTTGAATACTCTACTATCTTATGTAAATAGGAGCTTGAATGCTCTACCATCTAATTGCTGTAAATAGGAGATTGAATGTTCCATCATCTAATGTTTAGTCATAGTATGTTATTTGATACTATATTATACAAAACAAGATCATCGAAAAAAAAAGATCACAATATAAATGGACATAGAATTGTTGTAAATAGGAGCTTGAATGTTCCATCATCTAATATTTGAATGTCTTAGTTTTAATCCATGATACTGTTTTAATGCCTTAGTTTTAATCTATGATACTGTTTAATTATGGCAAGGTTTAATAGATTGAAACTTTGTCATAATATTTCACTATCATTTGAAACATGTTTTAATCCATGATATTGTTTTAATTCTGTGATACTGTTTGAATATATATATGTGATCTTTGATACTGTTTAATTATGGCAATGTTTGAACATGTGATATTGTTTGAATGTCTTAGTTTTAATCTATGATACTGTTTTAATCCATGATACTGTTTTGTTTGGTAATTAGTATATTTTGATACCGTTTTAATCCATGATAGTGTTTTAATCCTGTGATACTGTTTGATTATGGCAATGTTTGAACCTGTGATATTGTTTGAATGTCTTAGTTTTAATCTATGATATTGTTTTAATCCATGATACTGTTTTGTTTAGGTAATTAGTATATTTTGATACCGTTTTAATCCATGATATCGCTTTTTATCCCGTGATACTTCTATGTGATCTTTGATATTGTTTAATTATGGCAAGGTTTGAATAAGTGATCTTGTTTGAATGTCTTAGTTTTAATCCATGATAATGTTTTGTTTAGGTAATATGCATTCATATAAATTGATATTTGTTTTAATCCATGTTTTAATCTATGATCTTGTTTTGTATAATCTGATATCAAACAAAACATATGACTAATTAAACGAAGATCAAAGATAAAAGCATGATATCATAGTCATGTGTGTTGTTTGACATCAGATTATGCAAACGAAGATCACAAAAACAAGATATCACAATAGAAATGATCATAGAATTTGCACACGTGTTCATAATTTTTATTATAATATGTTTTCGGAATGGTCTCGACGAGACGGTCAAGACCGATCGCTTTGCACGCCTATGATGGATTTAACCGTTTGAAATCGTCTCTTTAGCTTAAAATGTCAATCTTTAATTTTTTTTCAAAACATTATCACAAATTCTTTAAAAAGCGATATCACGGATAAATGTACATCATTTTGTCGCAAATTAAAGCTCTTCCAAAGTATCTGAGTCCTTTTAAAAGCAAACATATACTTCAGAGCAATGCTAAAATGAAGAAAGAAGAACTACCAATCATTCTCAAGTTAAATGGAAGTCATCTAAAACTATATAGGCATATGTATTAATCCTATGATAATTGTTTGAATGTCTTAGTTTTAATCTGTGATCTTTGTTTTATTTAGGTAATGTGCATTAGTATATTTTGATACTATTTTAATCCATGATAATTGTTTTATTCTATGTGGAATGAGTTTTATTTATGATATCGTGCTTTTATTCTTTGATCTTGTCTAATTATGCCAAGGTTTGAACTCGTGATCTTGTTTGAATGTCTTAGTTTTGTCTATGATACTATTTTAATTTATATAATCTTGTTTTGTTTAGGTAATGTGCATTAGTAATTTTTATACTATTTTAATCCATGTTCTAATCCATTATATTGTTTTGCATAATACAGTATCAAAGATAAAAGCATGGTATGATAGTCATGTGTGTTGTTTGATACTGTATTATGCAAAACAGTATCACAAAAAATAGTATCACAATATAAATGAATATAGAATTTGCACACGTGCTCAGAATTTTTATTATAATATGTTTTTGGAATGGTCTCGACGAGACGGTCAAGACTAGTAGCTTCGCCACTGCCTATGATGGATTTAACCCGTTTGAAATCGTCTCTTTAGCTTAAAATGACAATCTTTAAATTTTTTTTTTTTCAAAACAAGATCACAAATCCTCTAAAACAAAGATCACGGATAAAAATATCTTTATTGAAGCCACCATTCATCTTTCTCTTGTTGAACATCCTTTGAACTTGATCATTTTTCATTAACACTCTCAGTTCTTGATTGATCAGATCCTAGTTCTTCATTATCACTACAAGAATCATAAATGTTCACTACAAAATCATATGTTTAACAATATCACAAAAAAACGAAGATCACAACAAAATAGTATCACAATATATGCGAGACTAGTAGTTGGTTAAAAAACCATTGTATATCAACATTTTGCTAAAATCTAAATAGAATATAACATAAGAAAAGTGGAAAGAATTGGTGCACATTCCTCTCAAGAAATACAAAAGAACATAACCAAGGGATTTAAGATCATCACGCTTCGCTTTGTTCTGCAAAACAAGAAAATGTGATCCACATGTCATCATGCAGATAACCCATCATTTATCTTCCTCTTCTCCTGATCTAAACGGAAAAGAAGTGGGTAGGAGTACTGTCTTAAAAAAAAGGCTAGAAAAAATGTCTATCAACTCACTAATTTCGATATGAGTTTTACAACTTGCATAGCGTGCAGTCCCTGTTAAATTTTTGTTCTCCCTGCATAGAGAAAAATAAAACAAAGTATACTCATCTTTATATCTTTGTTGTTGAAAATGAACTCGTATAAACCTATAAACCAAATCATATCATCACTCAAGTAGTAGCCATAAAAAGAGTTAATATCTTTTTTTTTTTTTCCCAACATAAGTGTGAAAAGAAAATGTTTTCTAACCAAATAAGATAAGGTTCAGACCACTTTTGTATCGCAAAATAAAACAATATCATAACAAAACAAAGATCACAAAAAAAAAATAGTATCACAACAAAACAAGATCACAAAAAAACGATTATCACAACAAAACAAGATCAAAAAAACAAGATTATCAAGCAAAACAAGATCACCACTCACAATTAGCGTTTTTACAATTAAGGGTATGTTGGTCTTTTAGCTCTAAAATATGACTTTAATTGAATTAAGTTTTGAAGATATGACTTTAGAGCCAATAAGTGTCCAAACAGTGACCGGCCCTGAATTTTCCCAAAAATGATTTTAATAAAAAAACACACCTTAATTTCGTGGGCCACATTAAGAGAAACTTCGATGCATTACTTACACCATTAAACTTTCTTCCTATCAAGCTTCACCATTTTAAGAAGTACATTTATATTTAAATAGTTAATACATTTTTTATTTGTTGTCGACTATTTCATTTACGTAGATATTAGTAAAAAAGACCATGAAATTCAAGATATTAATTCATAAGCTTTTTACCCTACTCCCAACCCTTAGGAGAACAAAAATGCAGACCGACGAGGACTGAATAGACATGATTTTCAAAATTTTATAGTTTATGCAATTTTTTCAGTCTTGATTGGGTCATGTAATTTGACCCAAATCCTCGATACTGTTAGCGCATGTTTGGTGAATATTAATAAAATATTTAATTACAAGTAAAAATATGTTTTAAAATAGATAATTATTTTTCAATAGAAGTTCGACATACATTACTTGATTTGAAAGTAAAGATGACCAAAATATGTAACTTTTTTATTTATAAATGAAAAAAATAATCTTATCAACAAACTTAGAAATAAAAAGTTACTTATGTGTGTGCTTATAAATGCTTATAAATCGGTCAAATATTATTTTCATCACACATTTTATAAGATCTACTATTTATAATTTATAAAAATCTTTACAAAACGTATTCTTAAAAAATAAAAACTTTTATGCATGGCCAAACAATAAGGAACACACGCTTACTAAAATTGTTATTTTATTTTGAAGAGACAAAAGCAGTCGCCGAAAAATCGAAGTATATACCTTTCTTTAAGAGTAAATTTAGCAAATACTCATCCAATTTTACGACTATTAGGACATCTCCAACTACAATATTCAAATTAGTGCAATTTTTATATTAAAATAATACAATTTTCACACCATCCTTTTTATCCATCTCCAACTAAGATCTTTAAATATTGTAGCAAATGAATTCTTTTCTTTCTTTATATTTTTAATTGTCAACAATTAATTTATTTCGAAGTATTGTCAGTGAAAGATATAATCTAGAACTCAGATATTCTTAGGTTTAGAAGAAGAAAAAAAAATTAACATCATTTTCTCTAATTATTTTTGATCTTTTAATTAGTAGTCCTGTACTTCAGCCTCATTTAACTTTTCCTCTTGCACATGCATGTTTTTTCTATTGGAGAGTTTTATTTTTCTAACACATTTTTCTTAGTGCATCTGTAAATTATGTCATACCTTACCCAATAATTTAGACTTATTATTGCTTGTACCACTGTCATCGGGATCTGATGTCGAAAGCTTTGCTATATGATTGCAGCTATCATCTAGCAGAGAAGAAAATTCCTTCAGTTCATGGACAAACAGCAGGATATAAACTAGAGCAATTTATATTTGATGCATTTCCTTATGCTCCTTCAACAGCACTTTTTGAGGTAATAATTATTCCTTTCTGTTAGAATGCTTGAAACTCTGTCCTAAATACATTGCTATTGAAGGAATAAATTCATACATGGCACTGAAAGAACCTTTGGACGGATTTTTCCCAATATAGGTACTGCGTGAAGAAGAATTTGCACCAGTGAAAAATGCCAATGGGTCAAATTTCGACACCCCGGACAGTGCTCGCCTGCTTGTTCTTTGTCTACATGCTCGTTGGGTGGTTGCTGCCGGTGGCTTCTTGACCCATTCGGTGCCCCTATATGCTATTGGTAAAGTATTTTTATGCACTCGTCATTTAAAGTAGGGATGGCAAAAAAATCCGTCGCCTCGAACCCGCCCTGCCCCGCTTATTCTGGTAATAGGGGCGAGTTTTTTCTATGAGAGAGTTGGGGTTCGCGGGGGGGATCAAAGATTTTTTTTTTTTTTGTAAAATCATAAAATAGAATATAAATTAAAACTTTGCTAGAAATGGATTAATGAAGAATTGAACTTGGATTAAAATTATAAACTATATATCTCAACTATTACACCACAATCCCATTCTAGAATATTTTTTGTTTTGTTTGCTACAAATATTTTTTGAAAAAAAAAATATTTATTTTTTAATTATTTTTTTCAGTTTTTAAAAAAAAAAAAAAAAAATTCATGGGAGCAGGGTGGGTAAAAAATTTCGCGGCCCATTGCCACCCCTAATTTAAAGAGATATTATGCTTTTAACTGATTGCATGGCTCCGTACCAAATCTGAATGAAGTATAGAAAATAAAATGGAAGTCTTCTTTTGTTTATCTAAACGAGTGGTATTTTATATTGAATCAGGTGTGGAAGTTTCACCACTTTGTTCATATGCTGGAGAAAACCTTGAAGCTACCTGTCGTGGAAGAACATTTCACGCACCTTGTGAAATCTCGTATTAGTTAGATTATGTTTAAAGAGTTTGCAGCTCGTTTGACCACATTTTTCTTCTTTTGTTCAATTAGATGAGGCTTGTAATTGCGACAGAATATGTTTTGGCGATGGTGAAGGAAGTTGATTTAATAAATAACATCCAACAAACATTTAATAAATCCCTACTTTCATTTCATTCGTGGTATTTGAAATAAAGAGGAAAGGGATTTTTTTTTCCCATTAGTCTCTTCAACGATAATCTTAGGCCATCTCCAAGGAACATCGGTTTGGTATGCTTTGGTCATATGCCTCAGCGCCTTCAAGTTAGGTTGTAGACAACTTATTGGATTGGATGGGTGTTTTTTGAAGGGCACCTTTGGGGTCAAATGCTTTCTGATGGCATCGGATGCAAATGACTCTATTTATCCGGGTTGCCTATGCTATAGTGGAGAAGGAGACCACAGTTAGTTGGAGATGGTTCGTTAGGCACTTAGGTGACGCCAAAATGGGAACATAGGTTTTGTGTGAGGCATATGTATAAATTTTTTCAGGCGAAACGAAATTGTCTGAAATGAAGCTCTAAAATGGAGATTTCAAATCACTACTCCATTTGGAGTAGTGAATCGACATGCATATTGGCTTCATGAATAGGATACACCAACCAAGAGATTCATTTGGTGTCCAGTGCATAATATTGAGATGGGTGCGGGGAATGACGTAGATTGAACAGGGCATCCCGGTGGTATGTTAAGAGTAAAGATGGTGAATTTGTTTTTAATTCCAATTTTGTCCTCTTCATACACTTGTAAATATTGTTTTGACCATATATATCCCTTTTCATGCGGTAAATCTTTTACCCGGTTTTATTATAATTATTATGATGGTGAAAGGTTTACAATGGTATGTTATTTTTCATTACCAAGTTGGGTTACTTCTCGATCAAATGTTTTATTATTATTATTATTTTATTAAAATAAAAATTGTAATCGATTAATAAAAATAATGCCCACTCCACTGTAGGGAGCGTTAAAATAAAATTACTCATTAATTTATAATTTTTAGTCATAAAATTATTTAATTTTTTTCATTTATAAATTTGAGTAGTGATAGAATATTTACTTAAATAATTTTTGAAATCAATAAATTGTTGAAAATTAAAAAATAAGGAAACAAAACAAGTACTATTCATTTGATGCAATTTTTAAAGATCATGGTTGGAGATAGTAAAAAAAAATAGTGTGAAAATTACACTATTTTGGTGTAAACATTGCACCATTTTAAAGTTCACGGTTGTTGAGTTGCCCTAAGCAGCGCTCAAAATTGGTGTGCCTTCTATAAGTTGGGAGAGACAGAATAAATTGTTTTCAATTCAATTAAACATAATAAAACGAGTTTTCCTTAAAATATAACGTTCATTCAAGTACTCTAATGATGTTAACTCATATATATCTTTCATTCTATGCACGTTTTCTTCAAAATAAAACATCAAATCGAAACATGGAGAAAGTAGTTAGCATGGTGATTTGTCAAGAAAGTATTGTTTTGTCTCACAAGTGTTGTTTTCTGGATTTCGATGTTTCGATTTTGTGTTAATTTTGTCACAAACTTGATTTTATATTAAAATTTTAGCAACATTTTTTAATATTCTAAATTTCAAATATAATAAATGTAAAACTCATTTTTTGTAACAAATATAACCAACTCAATCAATGTAACTAGTATTACAAAAAGTAAAATCAATATTTTTAAAACAAAAAAAAGTGAAATAGTATTTTTTAATTCTTTTATTTTTTAATGGTATACAGTGAAATGATCCCTGAGTTTTTCTAATCAAACCACTTCAAAGATGGAGTTTTTACTAAGGTTGAAAATAAAATACAAATTTAATAGGAAGACACGGCATTACTTGACGTCCATCAAATAAAAGTAAGAAAGAGAACTAAACCAGTCATAGAATGATTGGGAGATAAAATGTAAAAATACAAGTTAAATCTCGACATACTCTTTTCGATACTTTTGGTCTTAATATATTCTCATTTAACATGATTTTAAAATAATCATCAACTTAAGCATAATCACTATCTATGTCTTGGATAATAACGTGAGGATCGCAAGCAAAATCACAATTTTCATATTGATCATTCTCGAGAAATTGCCTATATGATTTATTACGTATTTGACAAAATAGTGTCGCGGTTTATTAAACAATTCATAAATATTAAAAAATAACATATATACAAATAGACAATTCAGAAATATTATGTTAATAATATATATACGACCTTAATTGTATTGCCCTAGTAAGATAATTCACCCTTAGACTCACAGTTTAGAACGACTCTCATCTTCATCAATATATACAAATATATTATCTACATGTGTCAGATGTTTCACGTTGTCATATTTCTCAATATTCACAAAGCCAAAATTCCTCGATCATTATTAATACATGAAGACGGTAAATAATTAACCCCAAAAATACTTCTTTGAATAATTTCTCTTCAACGTCTCTCAAATAACTACTAATTTTTAGTCTTGACTTTTAGTGTTTGTTGTTTTTTACAAAAAAAAAAAAAAAAAAAAAAAAAAAATTGTTCAGAAATACTCAAATGAGCTCTTTTGGTCCACATTCTCTCTCATTTAATGGGCATTCCATCATTCATAGCCATCCCATGAGCTTTATTTGTATCAATTTCTTGTTATTTATATCAAAACACATTTCTTGGATAAGGAAAAAGCTGTCTAAAAAATATTCTATACCATATACAAAGGCATTATTTAACCTTAATTATCCTATACCATATACAAAGGAAAAAGTACCTACGATGCACGTGTTGTGACTGTTTTGTGTACGGAATAGTGTAAAAAATATTACTTAATAATATATCATGGGTTCAATAATTTGACCTGTTGAGTAAAAGAAAAAATAATTATAAGTGTATAGAGAAAACTCTTGGATTCCATATCTTGTATCCCTTTTTTCTTCACTTCAGAAATGGTGGTGGAATGTCTGGATGAGGCAAAATACAAAAGAACGAAAGGCGGTTTAAATGGAAATATTGTCTCCAAAAGCCTGCTTGTAATCTGAAGCAAGGAATCCTGCACTAATTGCAAGCTGCCAATGATCTGCACCCAAAGTATTGGAAATTATGGATAGAATTACAAACTTGTTAAATGAATATGCATAAGAAAATTGAACAAACCAAACAATTGGAACAGATAAATACAATTGAACAAGCACTTTCCGCCAGTGAATTTAATTATTATTGCTTAGCTTCTAAAAATCAAGTGGCAGGGAGATGGATCACGGCATTAGAAAGAGCTAATAAGCAACAAAGCACTACATACACAAGCTTATTTGACATTTTCATTAGGTGGGAAATCCCAAATAACATCGACGACTTTCACTCGAATAGCTCTAACAAATCATCCTCCAATTAGTCTGTGGTAAAAAATTGCATTATGTGTACATACTATAATAGACAAACAAAATATACTCTTTCCCACGCAATTCATTACAATAACAATATATTTTGCCACTGGAGATCAATCATGCAACGACACAAACAAGAATAAGCCTAATTGTGATCATTTTTCGGGAAAAGGTATTGTGAAAATGAGTCATATCCCCCCACATCTTCTCTCTTAAAGTGTTGATATGTGAACATGTTAGCCCTATTCTTAATACAATTGATTATCTAACTATTACATCTTAACAGATACGAAAACACGTGCATCAAGTGGAGAGAACAATAAAAAAACCTCGAATTTTGGGACACATGCATGGTGGAGACGTAAAAAAAAAAAAAAAAACCCTGACATGCTCTTTGACATTTTCAATATTATTCACAAACTCCATAATCAATAGCATTAATGAACTCAAACCCTAGCCACATTTATCTAACTACTTAGCCCAAAATAATGATAAAATAAAAAGTAAATAAAAGAATTATATTAAATGTAAGAGGTTTTGAACCTCTCTAGCAAAGTTGATTGCCAAACTTCAAATGATGCTTGATGGCCTTCATCGGACGTCAGAAGAAAATAAATTATATTTATGATGCTTAAATCGATACAAATTATAATTTTTATCACATAAATAAATAATATTGTATGAGAGGTATAAAAAAAAAATGGGAAAATCCAGTACAAAGACTATGGGGGAAAAAATCATGGGCAAAATCATTCTTTATGATATAAAGAGCAACCTGAAATAGAAAGTTTTCATTTCGAAAGAACTTTAAATGTGACTAAAATCGATACAAATTATAATTTTTATCACTTAAATAAATAATATTGTATGAGAGGTATACGAAAAAAATGGGAAAATCCGATACAAAGACAATGGGGGAAAAATCATGGGCAAAATCATTTTTTATGATATAAAGAGCAACCTGAAATAGAAAGTTTCTATTTCGAAAGAACTTTAAATGTGAGCTTTAATTGGGGCCTTGAGCAAATTTCGAAAGAACTTTAAATGTGAGCTTTAATTATGGCCTCGAGCAAATTGAATTTCACCAGCTATTTATCGTAGTGCAATAATTTTAAATCAAGAGTCACTTTATTCAAAATTTAATGTCCAAAAAATCATATACCTCAGCTGGCATAAGAAAAATAGACCATGAATAATCCATGTAATTAAAAATCTAAGAAAGAGAGAACATACCTGTCGACTTAAAGCTTCCCAAACATCAAGGATAATGTCCGTGCTTACTTAGTTCATAACCATTACTATCAAATATTATCCAATAAAGAAACCCTCATTAAAGACAATAAATACTAAATAGCATTGCCCTCAAAACAGTCATCATCATCATTATCATCTTTAGCAAAACAAAAACAACATCAAAAGCTAGTAATTATTCCACCTCTCTCTCTCTCTCTCTCTCTCACACACACACACACACACACACACACAATCCTCATAATAACACATACAAATATCAAAACACAAAAACAAATTGTTAAATCAAAAAAACAATCAAACACATTGTTAACACGAGTTCTAAAATCTAAAATCTAAACTATAGCAATTCCTAGCTACTTTCTCATCTTCCCTTTCTCTCCTCCTTTCTCTTAAGTACCCCCCCCCCTCTCTCTCTCTCTCTCTCTCTCTCTTCTTTTCCACCATCAATTAACAAATGAAAAAAGAAAAATGTACATATGTACCAAAATCTTTTACCAAGTAAAATCCCTCTTTGGGTCAACGTACAAAGCACATAACACGTCTTCACAAAGTAAAATCCCTCCCTAAGAGACTCACGCTACTCAGCATGCTAGAAAAAAAAAAGAAAGCCAAAATAGAAACCTTAGGAAATGAAATCCAAATATTTTTTAGACGGGACTGAAAAATGGAGACTTTCAAAGCCAACACATAAGGTGTAATAGAATCATCATTTGTTTGTGTTGAAAAGGATGAAATTGCACAACAAAAGCGAGGTAAACAGTAACAAACAACATACCAAATCAACGAAAATAGAACCACAAACTCCACAAGCAACCTAAAATAGACGAAATAACACAAAAATCAAAACAATATGAATAGATATGTGACAATTTTTTCAGTTTTTTGAATCACAAAAACAAAACATGAGCCCAACAATACCTAAAAAAAAAAAAAAAAAATTCAACATATTTTATCATTACAAACCCATAAATGAACGAAACTGAGGCAAACAATGGAAAACAATGAACAAAATAGGCAAAAATTGAATCGGAAACTCCACAAACGACCTAAAATCAACGAAATAACACAAAAATTGAAACAATATGATCAGATATGTGACAATTTTTGGATTTTTTTCAATAACCTAATTGTAGCTATTGCGTGTTCGACAAAGAGGGAGAGAGACGATTCAAGGGTTTGTACGTTGGAAACAAACAAAGCTTGCATAAAAATGGTGACATAGAGAAATAATGTTGCTGGGTTCAAAGAGAGTGAAATTCTAGGGTTCATGAGTAGGAGAGATGAAAATGATAAAAAAAAAAAAAATTGTTGCTTATATACAAAATGCAAAATGAAGTCGTTTTATGCCATGAATTCAAAACATAAAAAGAGAGGAAAATGACGTCACCAAAACGACGTCATTTTGGACAAATGTGTGAACAGTTGTTGCACCATTCACTCTTATTATATAGTAGGAAAATACTCCACTACTATGTTCTATATATAATGGTATTAAACTTCACTAATTTACCTCCCAAAGACACTTCACCGTATTGGCGCCAAGCCCATCCAAATTTATTCAGTGAAGCTTCACTCTCTTTTTAATGGAGCCAACATCCTTGCCTCAATCTCTTCAACACCAAAATCGGCAAACTCAAGATAATCAAAACCCACCAACAAGAGAAAAACCAAGTCTATCCTAAGAGAATGAGATATAGCCATCACATGAGAAAACCAAGTCCACTCATTTACTAGTGTAATTTTCCCAGCTGTATGAAGTAACAATTGGAGAAATAGCTAGAACAATTATAGCAAATGAAATCCATTAGTATACATGGCTGTTGTGACTGCTTGGAAAAGCATCTGTAATAATTTATTCAAAATGCAATATGTCATTAATTTCCCTTTGTTAGACTGAGTAAATTATTCCCAAGCAATTATTGAGCCATAGGGGTGAATTTAAGTGTAATGAAGTTTTCTCTTAAGTAAATCTCATATGACAAGTTACTAAACAAAGCAATGCCTTCAACAGCTCTATTCTTTGGTTATGTAGAGGAATAAAAGGACAAAAGTTGAATGACAGATTGTAACCCTTATAGTTTTCACATTGAAGCTAGAATTATTTTCCGCATCTATAGGATATGAAGCTACTCACACCAAAAAATAAAAATATCCAAAATTTAATTGAAAATTAACCCAAGAATCAAATTTACGGTGTCATAACTTTTAAAGCCTGACAAAAATCCTTAAAATTATGGGATCTAACACAAATCATTAATATCATAAAGAGGGACAAATCACAAATACATTTACATGCAAGCATAAAAATGTTTTAAGTGACTAAACAATAGAACATGGCTTCTCTTCAAATAAAAAATATGTCTCAATAGTATAATTTGACAATATCAAAACAAACATTACACTAATTACCATCTTTCTTGTTTTTAAAAATTTAACTTTCGATTGATTACCATTCTTACAAATACTTTTTCTTTGCACATATTGTCTTACAAATTAAATTTTCACTATTCTATAGTCCAAACTACAAGTGTCCTCCCCCTTTATAGTATTTCGGTGCATCATTTGACATAGTATATTAAAGCTAATATATAGAGAGAAATATATATTGTGCGTCTTTTGTCTAGTACTACCCTTGTTTGTCCTTTCAATTACAAATTGTCTTTTTTAAACATAGTGAAGATTATTGGCTCCAAATTCCAATTTATGTTATGGAAGTGATAATCTATTATTAGCATAACAGTATTTACGTAAAGTGTAGTCTTAAACTGATTAGAAATCTTAAATCTATGCTTTAAAATTTTATTTGGAGAAAATTAACTGATATATGAGATTTATTTGAGGAGGCAATAATATGTTACGACATTGATAGTTTTGAAATATTATACTTGCTATATGATTTTTATCTCAAATTATTCTTCTCTCTAACTCCGTGTGTGTGTGAAGACATATTAAATATGGAATCTGAAACCCCAAATGCTTGACTGAAATGTTGAGGCCTCACTTGGAGCTAACTAAAGAATTCAAACCCTCAACCTCTTATTCAGCGTGACAATATTATAATTCTAAAGTCATCTGAACACAAGATATAGTTTAATTCTTCTAATACTTTTTTTTTCCCCCAATAATAATGTATAATGTTTGACACTCTACCAAACAAAACTAAAAACAATACGGTCTCTGAGTGAAATATAACAAAATACAATTGCACGTGAAGAATACTGGATGAATAGAAGACGACGGCAAATCGAATATTGCATTTCTAACCAATCTTGCTTATTATTTGTGATATTAGTTTTCTTTAATAATTATGTTATATATAGTTTGTATGTTCGATTCTTTCTACTAGTCAACTTAAAATATCGACAAATTAACTTTTTATATATATATATAATGGTATTAAACTTCACTAATTTCTTGATTGTATTGACGTCCAAGCTTATCCCTTCCATGAAATCATTTTTAATGGAGTCAATATCCTTGTCCCATTCACTTCAACACCAAAATCGGCAAGCCCGAGATAATCAAAACTTACCTGTCGAAGAAAAACCAAGTGTATCCGAAGAGAATGAGGTATAACCATCGCATGAGCATATTTTGTACCAATTTCTCGTCATTTATATCAAAACACATTTCCTCTTATATGGGTGTTGAAGAGAATGAGGCAATGATGTTGGTTCTATTAAAAAAAGGGTGAAAACTTCATTGAATTATTAACCAAATATATGAAACGAATCGTTTAATTTTCTTGTATGCTCATATTTATTGATTACATAAACTTGAAATGAAGTTGTCTTTATTTATATATTAGTGAAACCTTTATTCTTTTCTCCCAAATACACTTCATTTTTTTCTCCCAATACATTTCAGTAATTGACGCCAAAGTTCTTCTCTTCCAATTTATTCAGTGAAACCTTCATTATTTGCTTAATGGATCCAACACTCATTCCTTCTTCCATTCAACTCCAACCATCCTCTCGGATGATACTGCTCCTCAAGAAATTCTAATAGACCTAAATCTTCGCAATTTATTCAGTGAAACCTTCATTATTTGCTTAATAGATCCAACACTCATTCCTTCTTCCATTCAACTCCAACCATCCTCTCGGATGATATTGCTCCTCAAGAAATCCTAATAGGCCTAAATCTTCGCATTGTACAGATAAAAGAGCCTTTTGAAGAATTCGAGGAAGGTGAGAAGAATAATGCTGTTGCAGAAAACCTACTTTATTCAAAGAAAAAAAACGTGCTTGATAGGTTTAACATTTTATGGAGTGTGGTATTACTCTTGGTTGTGAATTTTATTTTCATAAATATTTCTAAATAGGTGATTTACTAACTGCCGATGTGATTGGTAACGGTGTTACGGCTGGGTTGGCAATCATTTGCATCTTATTTTATTTTTGTTAATTTTTTTTTAGTAATCTAGTCACGTGGTTATATGGCCAATATATCATCGCCGTGATCATATTTGGACCACCATATGTCCTTAGTTCACCTAGCAATGAGGATGTCACTTTTTGCTAACGCCATTTTTAATTTTGGGACTAGTGCTATCATAATTAGTGTAAGATTAGGCATCCCTGAAGAGCCTAACCTTCTTATCAAAGCAACGGTACTCCAATTTTTTAGAATGGCTATTACTTGTTTTTGGAACACCGATAAACATATTCATCAATCCCACATAGCAAAAGGAGGTATGTTGCAGTGAGTGTTCGTGGAGCAATACTTGTGATAATTAAAAGTAGTGTGTTATGATATATTTTATTTTAATAACAACCTTCTAATAGTTTTAATTTTTAACAGCTTTGTCCATACTTTGATCTAGTAAAAGATACTAATTTTGTGAGAGAAATTCCATTCAGAAAAGAAATATATACACATCTAAATAAGGCATTGATAAAATTGTCAAAATGCATAGTCAAAGAAATTAGTCAACAAAATGTTGTTTTTTCAGATTTGAAGTTCGATTTGAACAAATCAAACATTCTATTTAATAACGATTAAAAATAAAAAATAAAAATAAAAAGTCATTTTGTGCATCGTCCATTTCCCTACTGGGGTAACTCTTGCCATCTTCCACCTATGCTTTCTCTAAGTCTATAATACTAGTATGCAAATAAGTTTATTAGACATAAAATGTATAAAAGTACAAATTTAAAGAGACATTATAGTAGAGCGCAAATGAAAAAATATAAAATAAAAGAAATACACATTTACATATATATATTTATATCACAAAAACTTATTATTCCAACTTGTTTTTTTACCGACAAAGGCACACTGAGTTATGTTGCAACGAGTGTTCGTGGAGCAATACTTGTGGTAATTAGAGGTGCTCCTGCCACTCTCAGTGTGCCTTGTCGGTAAATTTTTGTGATATAAATATATATATATATATGTAAATGTGTATTTTTTTTTTTATATATTTTTCATTTGTGTTCTACTATAATGTCTCTTTAAATTTGCACTTTTATATATTTGATGTCTAATAAACTATTTTGCATACTAGTGTTATAGACTCAGAGAGAAGCTACGGTGGAAGATGGCAAGAGTTACCCCAGTAGGGAATTGGATGATGCACAAGATGGCTTTTTATTTTTATTTTTTTTTTTAATCGTTAGTAAATAGAATGTTTAATTTGATCAAATCAAACTTCAAATCTGAAAAAATAACATTTTGTTGACTACTTTCTTTGACTATGCATTTTAACAATTTTATCAATGCCTTGTTTAAATGTGTATATATTTCTTTTCTAAATGAAATTTCATTCACGAAGTTGGCATCTTTCACTATATCAAAGTATGGACAAAACTATTAAAAATTAAAGCTATTAAAAGTTTGTTTATACAAACTATATATTAAAATAAAATGTATTATAACATACTATTTTTAATTACTACAAGCATAGCTCCACCAACGAACACTCGCAGCAACATACTTCCTTTTACTATGTGAGATTGATGAATATGTTTACCGGTGTTCCAAAAACAAGTAATAGTCATTTCAAAAATTGAGTACCGTTGATTTGATAAGAAGGTTAGGCTCTTCAAGGGTGTCTAATCTTACAGTAATTATGATAGCACTAACCCTCAAATTAAAAATAATGTTAGAAAAAATGACATACTTAATGATAGGTGAACTAAGACATATGGTGGCCAAATATGATCATGTGATGATATAATGACCATATAACCATATGACTGGACTACTAAAAAATTAGCACAAAATAAAGTATGATACAATAGGGTTGGGCAAATTAACCACTAAACTAAACCGAACCGAACTGACTCAGGTTGATTAGGATTTTTCCTACTTCGGGTCAGTTCTCAAGAAATCGATTCGATTTTTTAAAAAAATATATACATATTTTTTTTGCTTTAGTTCGGGTTGGTTTCGGGCCCAAAATTTTTCTACTTCGATTCCATTCGATTTTTGCCAAACCAAATTTTTGTTGGTTTGGGTTGGGATGAAAATCGACCCAACCCGACCGATACCCACCCCTAGATGCAAATGATTGTCAACTCGGCAGTAACACTGTTACCAATCACAACGGCAGTTAGTGAATCACATATTTCCTAAAATATTTGTGAAACTAAATTAAGAGTAATACCACACTCCACTATCAATAAAATATTAAGCCTATCCAAGCACATAGCAAATTTTTCCTAATTTCCTTCAGATAGAGTATGTTTTCTACAACAACATTATTCTCCTCACCTTCCCACGTTTTTCAAAAGACTCTTCTATCTTTACAATGAGAAAATTTGAGCTTATTAGGATTTTTTGAAGAGAATGATTGCACTTGAAGTTTGAGTTGAAGTTAAATGGAAGAATAAATGGGTGTTGGATCCATTAAACAAATAATAAAGGTTTAATAAATTTGAAGAGGTTTGGCGTCAATCACTAAAATATATTTGGGAGAAAAGAATGAAGGCTTTAATGAATAAATTTGAAGAACTTTGGCGTCAATCACTAAAATGTATCCAAAAGCGCTTTTGCTCTTTAAGAAGAGCTTGGATTTCAAAAAACCCTTACAAACATACTATTAGTCACAAGCCAGAATTTGAAATCTTAAAACTAAATGTTTTCTAAATTACAAACACACTATTAGTCACAAGCCATAATTTGAAATTTTAAAACTAAATGTTTTTCTAAACATATACAATAATCGAGCTGAACTTAAAATACAAAAGCTCTAAATTGATTGTAATCACTAACAATTGATAATCAAAGCTATTCCAAAAATTACTGATGATTACCAATAAATTAGATCAGATACCATGTATCTTAATAAAATTAAAGGAATAATAATGCCTTGAAATCATAAAAATACTCATTTTTACTAGGACAAAAACACAACTCAACCTAAAATCTAACACTTAAGATCTTGAAGGTGACACCCATTAAAATTAGCACCACATATAAGTCCAAAGCAAGCCATAAAAAATTCGACACTAAGTAAATTTGAATTTCATCAAATCATTGGAAGCTAACAAACTTATGGAGTAAATCTTGAATACTAAACACGATCACAAATGGGATAGCTCAGAAAAACTCTAATTAAACTGTGTATAGATAAATAAATGAAACCAAATGTGTCATGAACTTGTAAATATTTGGAAAAGATCCTGTGTTTCAGCTGTGCTCTGTTTTGCGGTTTACTTTTTATTTTTGATATCATAAAGAAGCGTTATCAAAAGAACTCAATGATCTGCTTATGGATTCATAAACCTTAATATCTTACGAGTATTGGACCAAATTTTCTACATATTGGGCCTAGATGCAATGATAATTTCACTCGTATGACAATTAAGAAAAGAAATTAGTAATTATTACGGAATAAAATGTGAGTAGAAAGGGATGAACCTATTAAGATGATAAGCATCTGGTTAGTGTATAATTCATCTACTATTGTTTACAAACAAATTTTATGCTTATCTAGATACGTACGGTTTTAATGATAATCCAGAAATTGTGTATAATTTATCTATATATAAGTTTTCTTCAAAAGGGAATTCAATTCAAGAAATGGAAAAAGTAAATGGCATGGTTATCAATAGGGTTGTAAAGAAGTTTATGGATATATTGACGCGCCATATAATAATGCACTTATTAAAGAGTACTTGGTGTTTCCTAGATTTCACGGAGGCGTGTCAAGCATCTGCGCCAATTGACAGTTTGTGGAAGTTTTTTTCCTGTAATAATCTGTTTTTTTCTTTTCAAATTTATGAGGTTATCGACTTTTGGAGTTACTCCAGAGAAGACGGGACCTCCACTAAAGTGTAACATGAAATATGAAAAGGATACACGATGCAATTCAAGTACAACTACAAACTGATGGTAAGAAACATGTTACCTTATGTATTTGGTGGTGATTGATATCACATCTTGATTTTTTGGTAAATGCTAACAATGTTCTACTAACTCACAGTCAAATGTATTTTTGACATCCTTCAGAAAACAGCCCACAATAGGTACACAGATCAGGCAGTTCTTTAAATGCAGCAAGCATACAGTCTCTTCACTATGGCCCAAAATTATAAGCAGTTCAATGTTTTGCTCAAGAAGCCTATTGAGTGGTATCACAAATGGTATGATTATTTTTTAAATTCATATTATATCATCTACAATAATAATTATTCAACTAATTTTTTTAGTTAGAAGGTGTAAAACACTGAAAAAGAGAAATAAACCAAAAAGCATGATAAATTTTGTGAACAGGTAAAACACTGAAAAAGAGAATATTAAGCATGATAAATTTTGTGAACAGGTTTACAAGGGGAACACAGATTTTCCTCATTTGTTATAAATACCAGTGATTCGCATGATAGTTGTAAGCATGGTGGAAGCAAAAGAGCATATAAAACAATGAATCTGCTATCTTTTGGGAGGCAGAGAATAAATAATGGATTAGTTTTTCGAGATTTGAATCCAACTTCTAAATCTTTTTTGGATGGCAATGTTCCAGAACGGACGCAACAAAATAATGTCAGTTTAAACCGTTGTGCGTTTTATCTCTTATACAGATTTCATATTCATGGTTATAGAAAGTGAGAAAATGGGGGAAGAATACACGACGTAATTCAAGTACATACTGAAGGTAAGAAACATGTTACCTTGTGTATTTGGTGCTGATTGACATCACATCTTGAATTTTTGGTGAATGCTAACAATGTCCTACTAACTCACTGTCAAAATCCGGCAGAAAACAGCCCAAGTCAAATTCTCTTCAACAGTCAAAAAAATTAAAAGCAGTTCAATGCTTTTCTCAAAAACCCCATTTAGTGATATCACAAATGGTATGATTTTTTTTTTTTACTTCATATTATATCTTTTATAATAATTATTATACTTCATTTTTTTTATCTAGGAGGAGTAAAATAATGAAAAAAGGAATATTAAGCATGAAAAATTTTCTGACCAGTTTTGCAAGGTGAACACGGATGTTCCTCATTTGTTATTAATAATACCGATGATTCACATGATAGTTCTAAGAATAGTGGAAGCAACAGAACATATAAAACAATGAATCTGCTATCATCTGGGAGACATAGAATAACAAATGGATTGGTTTTTTGAGATTTTAATCCAACTTCGAAAGCTTTTTTGGATGGCAATGTTCTAGAACAGATACAACAAAATAATTTCAGTTTAAAAAGCGGTGAGTTTCATCTATTATACAAATGACATCTTATTGTTAATATTGTTATTAATTTTACTTTATATTTTTATTTTGAAAGTGTTTTATGAATTATGCAGTTATAATTCTTTGTTATTCGTAGGTAATGAAACATGTGCAGAATCTGAAATTTCGGAAAATGTTGATTGTGAACTTGTTGGTTTAACTGTTTATACATAAAATGCGAATTATCATAATAAATTGTTGAGTTGGAAATGATTATTTGTTTTACTTTTTTTAGCAGGGGAAGAAGTGGAATGCAAGGATTATTCATGTAGAGGTATTTTCTTTCATACTGTTTATACATAAAATGCAAATAACCATAGTCATCAAACTGCATTTATGAATCCAAAATCATTATATTTTTTTTTCATGACTGGTTTTGCAAATCTAGATTACTTTATTCTAGGTTACACATTTAGTGATTTCAGATCTCTTTTAAGGAACCAAAAAATTACAAGATAGGGGGAAAAATAGAGACCACAAATGAAAATTTTGATGTAAATGTATTAGTAATAAGTATAAACGAAAAAACTGTACAGATTAACCACCAAAATTAAGTAAAACACATCTACTAAACAACATCTCGAAAAAAAATTGGTGGATAATCACAAGAAATAAACATTATACCTTCAAAAAAGCCATTGTGTCTGCTATCTTCAGATTCGCCTCTCTGATTCGCCAGATCTAGCCAATAAAACAAGTAAAAGTTTCAGTTTAACAAAGAAAGTAAGGGTAAATTTAATGGACTCTCTTTGAACATGTAACTAATAACTCACTATTTTTTGAATTGTCAAAAAAACACTCACTCATTTTTGCATTTTGTCCACCATCCGCCACCCGTTATATTTCCGTTTTCATGTGCAGACGGAAAATGCTTGCGTGACTAACCGTGGATGAGTTGTCACCAATAAGAGCCATCAAATGGTACACATCAGATTTTGGCTGTGAAGTCCCTCTTCCACGTCAGAATCACTGCTTGGTAAAACACGGAAATGGAAATAGAAATGACGAGAAAGATTATACCTTTGCCAAGAGACACAGGAAACTTCTTTAGCATTAGTATTTTGGTCTAATGCCACATAATCATGGCCTCCAAATACATCTGAATCTGGAGAGGCACTTGAGTTCCAAACAAACATATGAAGATCCTTACCACCTTCCTGCTGTCCATTTGGTTTCTTGCCTGCATTTGCTCCAACAGGTTTCGACACGTTGTTTGGCGAAAACATACCCGGGTTTGGAGCTGGATACTGTGCATTTCCATGGTAAAATCTTGACTTGTTTACATTATTTCCAGTTTCCTCCTCGAAGTTTGAGGGTCCTGGAGTTGGCGCTCTTGATGTTGCAAGCCCATAAACGTCATTTGCACCCAAAGTTTGAATAAAAATCCGTATGATTGAAACTGGAGCCTCTTGGAGTTGGGTTTCTTGAAGACTGGAGAGAGTAAATTTCTACATTGGTTAAATTTGATGGTCTTGGAGTGGTTGAAGAATAGCCCATTGATCTTCTTGGGAAAATATCTGATCTTGATGCATTTGATTTTCGTACAGTAACATGAAGTTTCCCATCTTCTTTGATTTCTGCCTCAGTCTCCAGTGGCTGCCTACCGTCCAATGACATGATATCAGAATCAACATGGATTGAGACTATTGGGCGAGCAGTATCTGGGAACTGCTCAGAAATCAGCAATTTTGCACCTCTGTATTCAAACATGAAGAGCATTAAAGTATACCAAATAATGCACTGAAGTACAACTATTTGAACCATTAAACTCCCAGAATGCTCCCCATACATTCCCTTCAACAAAGGAATGCCCACAACAAGAGTGTTTGGCAAAGTTGATAAGGAAAAAAGTGTAATAGTTCATTCCAAACAGCCCCTTTTGCTCACATTAGACCAAACAGCTAAAACTGCAAGAACAATGAGTTTTTGGAGTGTCAGCAGCAATAAACCGAAAGTTCATTTCATAAGGATTGTTTATCGCAATGAAATGGAAAGAAAGAAGAGGGACTGTAAATAGTGCCACAAAACGGTTGATTCCTGAACATTGATCTGGTGTGAAAATCTTCCACCACTTGACTGAATCGTAGGCTAATATCATGGCTACATACAGTGGAACCACCGCCGTCATTACATGATAGAAATCTGATAAAGTTATCATTTCTGCTGATTTCTCGAGCTACCCAGATCTAGAAAGGATAAAAACAAACAAAATCAACTTATCAAAACCTAGTGAAGTTTGAAGAAAAGAAGAAGGTTGTAAAGATAGATATGTGTAAGGAAATGGAGGAGGAAAGAACATGTGTATTGGTCTATGGGGTTGTGAGTAGATGTAAGTATATACAAAAAAGTAGAAATAGTATATGTATATACACATGGAGAGGAATGATCGATTCGTGCTTAGTTTATGCTAAATACGATGACATGGCATGTCTATTTAATAGACAATGATGGATCATATGGAGTAGGTTTTCACCAACAACATTATTCTCCCACTTTCCTTATGTTCTTCAAGAGACTCTTCTATACAATGGAAAGATTTAGGTCTATTAGGATTTCATGAGGAGCAATATTATCATAAGAGGATGATTGCACCTGAGGTTGGAATTGGAGTTGAATAGAAGAATGAATGGGTGTTGGATTCATTAAGTAATAATGAAAGTTTCACTAAAATTTTTTAAAGAGCTTACTGAAATGTATTTTGGAGATAAGAATGAAGTGCATTTGGGATAAAAGAATGAAGATTTCACTGAATATTTTTGAAGAGATATGTTGTCAGTCACGTAAATGTATTTGAAAGAGAAGAATAAAAGTTTCACTCAATAAATTTGAAGTGCTTCACTGGCCATTATATTATGAGCCACTTCATCTATAACCTCCAATTTCGCATCAAAATATTTATGTTAGAGACTTGTTTGTCAAAAAATAAACGTTAAAGATCAATTCCACACTAAGGGCAAAAGTTAGGCACCAGTTACATCAAAATCTTTAATAATTATGTAAAGGGATTTTGGCGCAAATGGTCCCTAACCTTTGCTCTTAGTATGGAATTGGTCCCTAACGTTTATTTTTTGATAAACAAGTCCCTAACCTATGTGTTTTAGTGCAAAATTGGTCCTTATGACAAATATGCCCTTGGTTTTAATTAGAATAAATTGTATGTGTATTTCTAATAATTACAAAATGTGCAAATATGTCTAATACTTTTATTTTTATAATAAAATTAAAGAAAACTAATGATTTTTTTTTTTTTGGAATTAACACTTTAGTAATAAACATGTCAAATAAAATTATTATTTTTTATTATTAAGTAATTATATTATTAAAGAGAAATCATTTTTCTCCCTCCTTACTTATAAAATTTTTTCTCCCTCTTTACTTTAAAAATTAAGTTAAATAAATAACAAAATGACGTATATAATTTTATGACATTGAACTAATCTTATTACATTTTTATTTAACATAAAAATACTAATAAAAATTAATTTACACATTATGTGTTTTATTTTTGAACAAAAATAAAACGATAAATTAAAATATGAAGAATATAATTGTATTTCTAGTATTTGTAGTTAATAAACATATAACTCAATTAAATAAACGTATTTGAATATCAAGTTTGTGACAAAGTTATTTTTTATACAATATTAAAATAATAATTTTATTTAACATATTTATTACTAAAGTATTAATTCCAAAAAAAAACTCATTAGTTTTCTTGAATTTTTTTATAAAAAATAAAAGTATTGGACCTATTTGCACATTTTGTAATGATTAGGAATCAATATACAATTTCTTCTAATTAAAATAAGGGTATATTTGTCTTTTTCATCACATAAGGATCAATTTTGCACCAAAATACATAGGTTAGGGACTTGTTTGCCAAAATTTAAACGTTAGAGACCAATTCCACACTAAGAGCAAAGGTTAGGGACCATTTGTGCCAAAATCCCTTATGTAAAATGTAAATGACAAGAAATTGGTACAAAATGTGCTCATGTGATGGCTATACATGATGGAAAATCAGATTGAGGTTAGGGTGTTCTGTGATGAATAATGGCCCATTAAATGAGAGACGGAATGTGAACTAAAAGGAGCTACTGTGAATATTTCTAAACAATCTAATTAAAAATAAATAAAGAAAGAAACAACAATCACTCTAAAAAAATTTAGTAGTCATTCAAGGTAGGTTCACGAGAAATTAGTCAAATAAGTAATGTCGGGGTAAGGTTGTAATAAAATACCATCTCGAGGGATTTTGACTTGGTTAATATATAGAAAAATACAAGGACAAAATATTGTTTGAGATGACAATTCTTTCACCTTTTACTTGCAAATTAAAGGTGTCTTGGTCAGAGCCCCCCGGGGCACAGTCAAGTTGGCAAAGGACGGGCATTGGGGACTCGCAACCTCAGCGTGGGGAGTTCGATTCTGGATGGAGCAGGTTGAGTGATGTAATCTCGATTATGGGTGGAAGCTTGTTTGGATGATGTAATATCATGGAGGAAGGGGCTCGCTGGGGTAGGGAGTATAAATGGTGCACGAACCGCAGTAAGCTTGGAGATATATCTGCGATTTCTTCCACTCATATTTTGAGGGGTAGGAGATGGGTGGTCGGGACGTGATGCGGGTGTAAGGGATATCGCGAAAAAAAAAAAAAAAAATAGTTGTCTTGGTCAGACCTTTCCCTAATTGATGGTACCTAGTACCTACAATTAAAGGTGTCTTGGTCAGACCTTTTAATAATCTTTTTGGTCAACAGCTTTCTTTTTTTTTTTTGATCGAACAGCTTTCTTTTTTTTGATCGAAGAACAGGTTTCTTTCTTTTGTTGTGTAAGGTCCAAGGAGGAGATTTGAGCATTAATTTTTGTTGAAGTTTTGGATGTTGTGCATCCTTTAATTTTTGTCACTGTTGGAAAAAGCGTGAAGGTATATCAATATCATTTGTTTGGTAATAATACAAATGAGGTAGCAGAAAGTATTAGTGTTTTGCAACCAATTATGTCAATTGTATTAATGCTACCACTGCCACACTGTCTATTTGCATTTTCAACATAAATATTTCCGTTTTTTTTTTTTATATCCTTATCCAAGCTAGACGATCCGATTTCTACCCCTTGAAGACAACGTGTCCCCATCATAACCTGTATTTCTATTTTCTATTTTGGAATCTGTTATGTTATTTCTATAATAACTGATGTTTGAGTAGTGATATAATAATGCGCTTATTGAAGAGTGAAGAGTACTTGGGGTCTTTTAGAAACACTGTTCTAAAAAGTACGTATAAACTTCGTCTAGGCGAAGCTCGGTCTCCACGCATCACGCATCGTCCTAGCTTTGCCCTTATCTTGCTCTCACCTAGAACTCGTCTAGGCTCGAAAAGCTTGAAGTTTGGCTTTCACGTTTAACCACGCTTTACGCTTTTTAGAACATTGGCTAGAGGTGTGATTTGATATCAATTATATCATTTTTGGGTAATTATATAAATTAGGTGCCAAAAAGTAGTATTGTTTTGTAGTCATATTGAGCATATGCAGCATTCCACTTGCATGCGTTTTGTACCAACGAAGAGAGAGAGAGAGTTGTACCAATTATACCAATTATATGAATATTGTTCTCCTCCACCTAGTGGGGAACTTATTTTTCCCCCTAGGTGACTTGTCCAATTCTCATTGGACAAGTCAAAGTAATTTTAAAAATTTAAAATTCACTTTGACTTGTCCAATGAGTGTGGGGATCCCACTGCCAAGGAGATATGCCAATTATATATGATAGTACTTATAAGATACAAAATTCAAAGTAAATTATACTATTTGTATATCTCCACTCACTTCTTTACTTTTGGGATGAAATATTTGGTAAAATTATTATTTATCACATAAGTAGGTGTAAGTTGAATTGTACAAGATACAAAATTCAGAGTTGTATATTACAATAAAGATAATAATATCAGTAACTCGTATTGTAATTTATACTCACCAAATCAATGAAATCATTAGAATTAAATCCTACATTTTGTATAATTATTAAAGAAAACTGCTATTACAAGAAATAAGAAAGATTAGTTTAGTTAGACATGCATTGTCATTAATGTAGATTTGTGTCTCATTCTATTAGTTCAGTTTTTTTTTTTTTTTTTTTTTTTTTTTTTGGTATTTATTAAATACATGAACTTGACGTGCACTTGTCATTTGTTATGTTTCATTTATAGACAGCCTTGTTTTGAGTTATTTTTGGTGGGGTGTTAAATATTATACATTATTATTGAAAGAAGAAAAATTAGAAGAATTGAACAATTGTGATTACGTTTTGAGAGGCTCATCTCCTATCCATAGTGGGGTAGGAGATATAACGTCCACACTCATGGACACTCATCCATGATTGAAAAAAATAATTATGGATGATGACAAATTTCAATGGCCGACACCTCAATAGGTAAGTAGAATTTTAGGCGAGGAGATTGAGACTATTATATTTCCTACCCACCATAGGTAGGAGATCAACCCCTTATATTTTGTGTTTAGATAACTTTGGAATTACATTGCCGCAACACTTTAAATAAAGGGTCTAGAGTTTGAAATTCTTGAGTTAGCTCTAAAGTGAGGCCTCCCCATTTGAGTCGAGCATTTTGGATATTAGGATTCCATGTTTTAACATAAAATAATTGAAATATGGATTCCAAGCTTAATTTCAGTGGTAATGGCAGCCTTTGGAGCTTTCACAAATAAAGGCTCATCAAATTTATTGGTAGAGGAAGAAGCCTACAAATCTTTCTACTCATAGTCATCTCCTCTCCAATCTCCCAAATCCAATCTCCTTTCAGAAAATGCTCCCCCAAAAGCGTCAAATAGGGTAACATTGCAGCGCAATCAGACAAGCATTTATTGCCGGCTTCAGCTGCTATTCCGTCATCTTCTCAAATGCACCATCACCATACTTTAAATTGGTAAAAATATATTTCATCTTTAAAAAATGAGAAAAAGCAGACAATAAATTAAACCCACAGAATCAGTTTGGATACGCAGAGTTTTAAGTTTTTCAATTAAATCTTTTGCTTCAAATATTGATTAAAATTACAGATTTCAATGGTATGATTCTACCTGATTTGGCGCAGGAGCATCCTTACATCATATGTTGCATTATATTCTTTGTTTTTTGCCTGCAAATGTTCTCACCATTTCCTCTTTGGCTCTTTCTGAATAAGTTCACTAAACATGTAAACTCATTACTCATTTAATTTGTGCTATTTATATAATTTATAATAGGTTTGAGTTAATTGAATAAAATATAAAAATTAAAATATTTTATTTCATATATTTAAAATATTTTTTATTGATTTGAAACTTGAAAGTATTGTGGAGTCATATTTCTTCTTTCGATTTTCTACTTTTCCTTAAAAAAATTAGGATGTGTTTGATTGGCTTAAATATTTCATGGAAAATGGATTTTTTCCACCTATTTTCCAACTTGTTTGTTTGATTGTCAAAAATTTTCCATGGAAAAGAAATTTTCCCACCTATTTTCCTTGTTTTGTTTCATTGCAACTTTTTTTTTCAATCGAAATTTTTTTTCTCATTTTCCCACTTTTGGCCACATTTTCCTTGTTTTCAAGGAATTTTTTTTTTTTTTGTGGGATAGGAGAATTTATTTTCCATGGAAAATTTGTTAACATTTTCCAACCTATTTAATTTCCATGGAAAAGGCGTTAACCTTTTCCAACCCATAATTTCTTGGTAATTCATTTCTATGAAAAATATTTTCTTTCCACCCAAATTTTTCACTTGCAATCAAACACAGCCTTAAATAAAAAATTGATAAAAAAATCCACATCACATGCATTTTCTGATCGACATAGATTTATTCCCTAATTTGTGATAAATAATATTGAAGCGTAATGAAATAATTAGTTGTGCGGTCCTGTTCTCCTCCCCACCCCCACAGTGAGGATGAGTTATGTTGCCAATTGTCTACATGGCAATTGGCAATTGGCCAAAAAAAATATACTAACATTTTTTAATTTTCACTTTGGCCAATGGCCAATTGTCATGTAGGCAATTGACAACATAACTCTTCTCCAATGTGGAGAAGAGAACAGGACCGATCAGATGTGACTCTATTTATAAGTTTCGCTTTTTATACATAAATTTCATCTGAAATTTATTTGTAGAATACACAATCGTACTTCAAGCTTATATTAGGGCTTTGCCGTCCCCAGGGCACATCTCCCAGTGGTAAAGGGTAGGGCGGATAGGGCTCAGCGCGGCGAGGTGCAGAGTTCGAATCCTGAAATATTGGATTTGTGCCATGTCGCAAGCGGGAGTTACCAAATGGTTAATAGCCAATGCATATCCATAAGTTCTCCACCCTAGCTCTTGGGAGGCACATCCTGCGATTTACCTCCTCCACCAAAGGTCTAAGGCAAGGTCGGTGGGGGCCCTCAAGGTTGGGGTTCAACTTTTTTTTTTTTTTTATATTAGAGCTTTGCCTCAAAATCATTAATAGAATAATAGCGCAAATCTTTCTTCATCCTATTAAACTAATAACAACTATTTCACTTTCCAAAAGAATGTTACATTGACTTTTTACAATCAATTAATTATAGATATAAAATAGTATTGAATTTGAGATTTATGCCAATGAGCTTTGAAACTATGAATGCTATGTACAAGGAGTGTATTCCATAGCCTTTCATATTTTTGGCTGCATTAACAGTTGGAGATTGACTAATGCATGACAACCATTAAACGAATGTTAGAGGGGGTCAATATTACACGTAAATGTATCATATCACGTACAAAAATAAATGTAAGTTTGGTTCGAACTATATTGTGCTTAATATTTGATTGTACAGTTGGCATACTTGAGTAATCGGGCTTATCAGATTTGGTTGAGTTTTAGTAAAAGTTATCAAGTTTAATTAAAGTTGTATAATAAGAAAAATCTTATCTAAATATATAGGGATAATTGCATAGTAAGTCATCAATTTTTCAAAAATATTGGGAATATGCCTCTAACCTGAAAAAATAGCAGCATACATCCTCAACGTTTGAAAAAATAGGCATTGTAGATCTCTCTTAATATTTTCCATCTATTTTCTCCGTTAAACTTCATAATTGAACTCTACGCGCTTTCTCTCTCCAACTTAAGCAATTGGAGATTTTTTCATTGAATTTTTCAATTCTATCACTCTCATTGCTATTGTTTGATTCCTCCACCACATTTTTCAAGTGGAAATTTTTCAGTTCATACTTTGATTTTGCTTCACTCTCAGTATCCTCCACCGCAGCCAACGATGAAGCTCTATAAGGGGCGAATCTGCACCGAGTTTTATCATGGTAGCTGCAAGCAACAACTTTGGCCTCTTTTCCATTACATGCTACCTCTGTGCCCAAACCATGGAGATCGCTTTGACTGACAGCTTTGGCAGGGATTTTGAAAATTGACCAACATCAAAAGTAAAACATGGGCACCTTCAGATATCAGGTTGAGCTGAGTTTTGACTTTCACCTTTTGCAAACCTCCTTCCATCAAACACTGGAGATGTGAACTGCGAACACATGTCTGGTGAAAATAGACCATAAATGTTGAAAATGACACCTTCTTTGGTGATTCATTTCAAGAAAACATGAGAGAGCTTCAGCAGAATTGTATCAACAATCTGAAGGGCTAACATGATCACGCCTTTTTTTCCCCAGAATACCGATAGAATTGATGAAAATAATTCAACAACAAGAGTAACTGGGAATTGAACAAAATTAAAATAAAGTTCGAAATTTCATAAAAACCCTAAATAATAAAAATTGTTTGCATCAAACAATTTAGACAAAAAACAGTAAATTCCATATCATTTGCCATCGGCCTTACTCTATACATAGGTGAGGCCACACTTACCGCAGTAGTGCCTATCAAAATGGTTAGCCATGAATGTTCCAACACCACACTTAGCGTTGGGGCATTTCTTGCGGAGCCTCTGGACCTTGTCGAAATCATTAACCTTGTGGAACTGAAGGATGGCGAGCTTTACTTTCTTGTGCTTGTGCTTGATCTTTTTTGGCTTGGTGTACCTCTTCTTCTTGCGCTTCTTGGCACCACCATAGAGGCAGAGAACAAGGTGGAGAGTTGACTCCTTCTGGATGTTGTAGTCAGCAAGGGTGCGGCCGTCCTCAAGCTGCTTTCTGGCGGGATACCCTCTTTTTTCCAGGAAGAAGCGTATGAAAAGATGTTCAGGAAGCAAAGAATGAAACATATTATACTGGAAACATATTCTATTGCAAAAAAAAAAAAAAAACTTCAATCGCTTAATTTGGAGAGAGAAAGCGCGTAGAGTCCAATTCTAAGGTTTAACAGAGAAAATAGATGAAAAATGTTAAGAGGGACGTACGATGCCTATTTTTTCAAATGTTGGGAATGTGTGGTGCTATTTATTTAGGTTACCGTTTTGTAATTTCGCTCAAACTTGAGTGACCGTTTTGGAATTTCACTCAAATTTGAGTGACCATTATTAGTAAGCGCCCAAAACGTTGATGACCAATGGAGTAAATTCTGAACTTTAGTTACCGTTGTGGAATTTCTCTGAAACTTTAGTGACCATTTTGAAATTTTGCTCAAACTTGAGTAACCGTTTGTAAAACTAATATCTAACGTGGCGAACCAATTGACTGGGTGAATGCTACATTCGTATTAAAAGGTGCCACGTCAGCTACGGGGGGTTAATGGCGTTAACATGGTGACCATTATAGTAAGTGCCCAAAATGTTAATGACCAATGGAGTAAATTCTGAACTTTAGTGACCGTTTTGGAATTTTGCTCAAACTTGAGTGACCGTTTGTGAAATTATACAATTCTATTTTTTTTTTTTTTTAATTGTTGTCATTATATTTTCGTGTTTCTTCTGTGGTGAGTGTATTCACGCGTCCATAAAGCAATTGTTGATATATACATTTACATCTTTGCTTCGGGAGGGAGTTCTTCATGTGATACGACATTTTATTGTCGGGGTCAATAACTTGAAGTACAAAACTATCTGCCATAAGTACAAGATCAACTTCATGATTAAGACTCACATCTATGAGATAGGCGATGATAGGTTCCCCAACCACGTTTTTCAATTAAAGGCTTTCAATGACATTCTATCTTCGACAAATCTCGGTTACACTGAATTGTTCGTTAATATTTGATAACATACATATTTTTTTTACGCACACAATGTTTCTTATAGATTTTTATTGTTATTACATTTTGTTGTCAAATTTGTTGAATAATTTGCTAAATACAACTAACATATACGCAAAAAGACATCATTGGCGATGTTGTTGTCAAATATACTCCAAAGCTAAGGATCTGTCTATACGAACCACAAAATTTAGAATAGTATTGTCGTCGTTTTTTAGTTACACATATACTGTAATCAACAACATGCTTATTATGTGCAATTTAATTACGGGAATTAATATTTATATACAAATATAACAAATATTATTCTTCAATTCTGGTAATTAAATTGAAAACGGTCAATTCCGTGCATCGCATTACACTAGTTAAAGTTAAAATATGTAAGTTACTTATTTTGACACAAATATAAAATATAATTTTATTAAATTAATTTCTTACTTAAATGTAAAAGAAAAATAAGTTATTAAAACAAATATATAGAAAAAAAAAATATGTACTACTTTTAAGTCTATATATACACAAATATAGTCATAATTTGTTTTTCTAATATTTGTACTTTATTCTAATACAGTATAGCATCAAACAACGTATTAACAATTAATCAAAATTCATCCTATTAATACTAAATCATAATTTACCTTTATTCCAAAGCAACCATACTATTAGACTGAAATTTATTAATATACTTATCCTCTAGGAAGGTTATGTTTGTACTGACAAAAAGCATTCTTATCGAGAGGACTAAAAAAAATTAGTATACCCTTGTGCATTTAGGATATCCCATACATAGGCATATTTTTTTTACCTAGACTCCAACTTTTCATCTTCCTTTCAAAGACACAAGCGGACATCTCCAAATTTGAATGTGACGCAAATTTAGTTTGCGCCCATTCCACAATTTCAAGAGAGTCTTGGGAACAAACTTAGATGAAACTAAGTTAAGAATATATGCAGCTGTCTTCAGTACACATCCCAAAATTGAGATAGGTAGAGTTGACAAACTCATCATTTGCATAACCATATCTAACAATGTCTTGTTTCTTCTTTCTGAAATGCCGTTATGTTGGGGTTTACCAGGCGCACTCAGTTGAGTAACTATATCATTTTTTATTAAGTAATCCTTGAATTCTCTTGAGAGATATTCGACACCTTGATGTGATCGAAATGTCTTTATACTTTTACCCAAATATTTCTCGACCTTAGTTTGATATGCTTTGAATTTCTCAAAAGCCTTCAACTTTCGAGTCATAAGGTAAATGTATCCGAATCTAGAGTAATCATCTATAAATGTGATAAAATACTCATAACCCCTCTCGCAGGTATACTTACGGGTCCACATACAATAGAATGAACTAGTTCTAATACTTCTTTGGCTCTATGTTCTTTTGCTAAAAAGAACTTCTTAGTCATCTTTCATTCCAAACAAGAATCACAGATACTGACAATAGTTCGACCTCAATTAAGTTGAGGGTACCATTCCTTGTTAGTCTTTGTATCATGTTAAGGTTGATGCGTCCAACTCTAAGAGTCATAGATATGTATTACTAGTATGTTATGAATTTTGTTTATTATGGTTTGTAGAAGTATTATTATTTTCATTTGTAAAATAGTTTAATATATAAAGACACTCACCAAATATCCGGCACAAATATGAGCTTTATTCATCAAAAGTAAAGCACGTTAGCGCAAAATAAGAGAATAACCTTGTCCTATTAACAAGACAAGGGGAATTATATTCCACTTTATCTATGGGACATAGTAATAGTCTTCAAAAATTAAACACCTACCATTATTGAAATAAAATAAACCACTCCTACAGCTCTCGCCAAAACTATTGCTCATGTGCTGACTATAATAGTAAATTGGTCTTCACTGAATTTTCTGCTTTCCTGAATCAACACATTGCTCATTTTTAGCTAGTGCATTAGGACAGTCTTTCTTTCAATGTCCTTTTTGACCGCATTTGAAACACTTGCATTTCGACTTTCCATCTGGGTTGATCGTATTGCCTTCCTGCTTCTTGTTAGCTCTCTTTCTTTTCTTTCCACCTTCGCCTTTCGGCTTGGAAACAGTGGAGCTACCAATTGCTGCATAAGTATTACCACTTTTGGCCTTCAGACCACTTTCTACATTTTGCAACTCATTCATCAGCCCAGTCAATGGCCTATCCATTTTGTATAAGTGATACTCCACAGTAAACCGTGAAAACATATCAGGTAAAGAATTCAATACCATATCAACCTGAGTATTTGCATCAATGGTTGCACCCAGATTCTCCGCCACATTGAAGTGTCCAATCATGGTTAACATATGGTTCTTCACCGTGTTCTGGGTTTCATGCGAATGTTCTGTAAGGTACGAATGATTTCGAACCGAGCTCTCTTACTTTGATGTGCAAACATGTCCTTGAGGCTTTTCATTATGTCATAAGAGGTCTCAAGACTGTGATGCTTCTGCTGTAACACATTTGACATTTGTTGACGTCGGAACCTGCAATGTTCACGTGTCAACAGATCTCCAATCACTCCTCTGCCAACTCGTATGTTACCTGCACACTCGGATAATCGTTAGGCACCAAGATCTCCAGAGAAAAAGGGTCCGGCGATCGTTGGCACTCCGACGATCAAGTCAACTGTCGGTTTATGGATGATACACGGGAGGTGAAAATAACTGGGTGTGGGAGGGACAAGCAGGCAGAGATTTGAGCAGAGTTTAGGGTGGGATTTTAAGCATAAAAAAGAACGTACCTTGGAACAACCGGAGACGTTGTATTTATAACGCAGGAGTCCTGATTGATTTAAGAAACAAATCAATCAGATACCCGATCGGATCCTCCTTCCTTATGGGATAGGGATCATTCCTTACCCAAACAATCTTCAAGATTATCTTCATTCTTTGAGTTTATCACGTTGCATGATTCTAGGAGATCATGATTCAGTTTCCTTGTAGGGATCCGTGCACCAATCCAACACAATCTGTCCTTAATTACCTCTCTGGTCATTCCAGAATATCCTGCTGCCTGTTAATTTTGGTAAATACGAGGCCGGCGAGGCCCCGTGGGTCGGCTGAGAATGTCGAGGCCCTCTATGAGCCTCGCGATATTATGGCTCGAGAGTGCTAAGACGTTGATGGGCCTCCGACTCCCTTTTTAGGGTTTGCGAGAACCTCCAGGGCCTCTATAGGATTCCCGTTGGGCCTTTTATGGGACTCCTATTGGGCCTTTGCTGATGTGGGAGCCCTATCAAAATCGGGTGGTAACAACATTGATGCCAAAATATAGTAGCGAGCCAACTTGTCTGCAGCTACCCACTTATCATAAGAATATCTCTTGTCCTTGCTTGCAGTCTCAGTGGGTTTCTTAGGCCAATCTTCTTCAAGCACAAAATCAATTTTCTCAACGGTGAGAACAATCATTAGGTTACGTTTCCAATCTACATAATTTTTTCCAGTTAGTTGGCTTTGTTTTAGGATAACGAAAAATAGACTAGAGACATTTTGCTGAAAATAACAAAATTATTGCATATTAATATTAAGCAGCGAATTTAACATATGATGCATGAAAGCACAGGTAGATCCATAAAACTACAATAATGTAATGACTACTTAATCCTTGTGATCCAACAAGCCTCTCTATAGGAAATGTCACCGTGTCCACTGATTATGACAATAAATGTCTAGATAAATTCAGTATCGCTTTATTTGGTCACCAAGATCATAAACGAAAGACTCTATAGGAAGTTCATAAATAATCTCGATTTGAGTGTATAACCTTTGTCTAGATCTCTAGATACTTGAAAAATAATCTCGTCATCTATATGATAATCTCAAATTATATTCTATCTAGACGATCTTACCAAATAGGAATCTAATCAAGTAACCCGAATTATGTAGCCCTCCTATAGGGAGTCCGTTGCGTTACCGGCACGAGGCAAATACATTCTGTTGCTTATAGATAGACAAAAGGAGATCGTGAGTTTTTATTTAAATAAATACCCTCTCCCACTCAATATTTTAAAATAATAGATTTTAATTTAAAATAATTACCAATTGTTCACATTAATTAAATTAATATACAATTTAATTATTACGGATTTTCCTTTCAAGAAAATTTGAATTTAAATTAAATTATTCGAGAGAAAACCAATATTCCAATGAAATGCATTCTATTATAAGTTTCATGAGCGATATCAAAAATAATTCTATATGACATGATTAACAGAATAAAAATATTTTAAACAAATATTTAAAGCATTCATAGCAATAAATTAACAATTATTTGTGGCACAAAACAAACTCAATAATTAAATTAAAAGCTAATTGGGTCAAAACCTAATATTTAATTTAAAGCTTCAGCCCAAACATGTCCAGCTATCCAAGTTTCCAATCAGTCACTATTCAAACAACCAAACAAGAGCAATCCCAATAACTAAGGGTGGCAAAAAAGCTCGTCGGCTCGTCTCGTAAAAGCTCAGTCCAGCTCGGGCTCGGGCTCGTCGAACTACGAACACGAGCAAGGGCCGAGATGGAGAAAAAACGAGTCGGCTCGTTGGGCGAGCCAACGAGCTGGCTCGTGGGCTCGTGCCTACGAGCCAATGAACGAGCCACGAGCCAGCTCGGCTCGTGTCTCGTTCCCAACGGTCATTTGACCATTTTTTTCTTTCATTATTTTCCTATAAATACCCATTTTCTAAACTCATTTTTTCACACTTCAATCTCTTATCTCTCATTCAATTACATACTCAATCCATTAAAAATTCTCAAATTACATTCTCTCAAATCTCAATATTAGTGTTCTAATTAGTATCTAGTATCTTATTATCTAGATATTACCAATGTTCTAAAAAGCGTAAAGTGTGGATAGGCGTCGAGGTCGAGTTTCAAGCTTTTTGAGCCTAGGCAAGGCTTAGGCTTGAGCGAAACAAGGGCAAAGCGAGGGCGATGCGTGAGACGTGGCTACGCGTGGAGGCCAAGCTTCAAGCATAGGGAAGCCTAGGCAGAGCTTATACGGGCTTTTTAGAACAGTGGATATTATGCTATAATTTTCTACATTTCTATTTTCTAGTTTCTACGTTCTACTACATCTTCATCTTCTCCTATTTTCTTTCTTCTATTATTCTAAATGGCATACAACCGAAGTGATGATGATTTCAGTGGTTTTAATGACATTCCAATTCCAGACGATATTATTGATCAGTTTGATGGTAGCACTGATCCAATTGATTTGGAAGACGCGTTCATGACGACGCCGATACACAAACTACCATTGGCTCTAGCACTAAGCGAAAAGCCACCAAACAAAAGGCTAAATCTTGGCAAGCATTTTCGGTTGGTGCCGATCGGTAAACTAGTGAACGGAGTCTCTGAGTTCAAAGCATAGTGTAAACACTGTCAGGAGAAGTATGCTTGGCACAAGGAGATAGGCACGATCCATCTAAACAGACACTTCAAAAAGTGTCAATACAAACATGGAAGTTTGGATAGAAATCAGACACAACTCCAGTTTGGATCTCCAAGAGCCGGGTCTAGAAGTCCCGCTCTCAACAACTGGATATACTCACAAGAACTTATGCGACACGAAGGACTGCCGAAATTGATAGCAAATGTCGAGTTTCCACTATGTTTGGTGGACAATCCTCATTGGACGTCATTCGTCCAAAAATATCTACAACCAAGGTACGTTAGTATTTCTAGAAATATACTTCGTAAAGATACTATTGTTAGATATAATACTAAGAAAGAAGTTATTATTAATGATATTAATAATTACAATGATGTTGTATCTTTTACATCAGACTTATGGACAGGTTGTAACCAAAAATGATACATGGTAGCAACTGTACACTACATTGATAATAGTTGGTTAATGCATAAAAATGTAATAGTATTTAAACAAATAGACTATCCTCATAATGGAAAAAATATTTATCAAGTTTTATTAAGTGTGTTACATGAATTTAAATGTGATTCTAAGGCTCGTAGTTTTACATTTGATAATGCATGCCCAAATAATATAGTAATTGAAAAATTAATGCAACACTGTAATCCACATTTTGATGGTATTTTATTTCATATTCGTTGTGTGTGTCATGTGTTTAATTTAATTGTACAAGATTGATTAAAATTTATACAACCTCAATTGGAAAAAATTAGATTTGCTATTAATTATATTTCGATTTCACCATCAAGAAAACAAGTTTTTGCTGCTCTATGTACAGAAAACGGGCTGCAATCAAAATATTTTGCAACTGATGTTGCCAATAGGTGGAATTCAACATATCTTATGCTTGAATCGTGTGAAGGTTATGAAGATTGCATTACTTAGTATTATAATGGCCGACACTCACACGGCTCAGAATATGATTTAGAATTACATAATTGGGAAATATGTGGTCATGTTAGAAAATTTTTAAAAGTTTTTTACGACGCAACAAATGCATGTTCTGGTGTTTATTACCCAACTACTCTACTTGTTTTAAATCATTTCTATTATATTGCTAACCATTTTCATAGGTATAAGAATTTTGCTCTTTTTACTAGTATTATACATGTTATGGAAGCTAAATTTAGAAAATATTGGGAACAATTACCTATGTTATTTCCATTAGCATGTATCATAGATCCTCAACTTAACTTAGAGGGTACAAAAGTAACAATAATGACAATTTCAGATAAATTAACTTTTGGAAATCCAGTCACGTGTGCTAATTTAGAACAAACTTTATGTTCTATGTATGAGGTCTATGCTGAAAAGGCCGGTACAAACGTTGTACGACCCCCTAATCAAACATATACTTCCTCATCAACTGATGACATTGACTTATGGAGTTACGTCTGTACATATAAGACCACTCAAGGTCAACAATTAGTTGGTTCTTCTTCTAGTTCTTCCATTCCCTATTCTAATGATACACTTGTAGAGTTAGATATGTATTTTGCACATGATGTGTTTAGTATGTTAGATGAAGAGGAGAGAAATTTTTTTGATATACTTAAATGGTAGAGACAACATCAATGTAGTTACCCAATTTTTTCCAAAATGGCACGTGATCTACTAACACCTCCGGTGTCAACTGTAGTATCGGAGGCTGCATTTAGTATAAGTGGCAGAGTTTTATCTAATATCAGGTCAAGACTCAAAGTTGACATTTTAGAAAGTTTACTGTGTCTAAAGGATTGAGATGATGCCGAACTTCGAATTCAAGATAAAGTGGACAGAATAATGTCTGAAGAACTTGAAGATTTGAATATGGATTAATCATATTCGTATTAAGTATTATTTTGCATTAATATTTCTGTATTTGAAGAATTTTCCTTATTTTAATAAAAAATTGTACACGTAACATCTTGTTCGTGTACAATTTTAACTCCGCCTACTTTTAAAGTAGTCAGTCCCAAGCCTGGAAAAAGGAGGAGGGTTTTAAATTTTACATTGTTAACATAAACGATTTTCGATATGGTATTCTTTTTTATTTTCAAATTTTAAAAAATGTAAAACACAAAAAAATAGAGGTGGATTTTAAATCTTTAATTTTTAACATAAATAATTTTTATTTCTAATTTCTTTTTTATTTTCAAATTCAAAAAAAAAAAAAACATAAGAGTCAAATATGAGGATTTTAAAAAACATAATCAAGATGATTCAATAAAAATTTTAACATAAAGATAAATATTTAATCTTTAACATAAAGATAAAGATAAATGATTCATTTTAAATATTTACATTTTTTTCTTTAACAAAATAAATAGAATGATTTATTTTCAAATTTTAAACAAAAAAAAAAAAAAAAAAGGGCCGAAAGCTGGCTCGTTGATTACGAACCCATGGGCCGAACCGAGCCCACCTATTGGAGACGAGCCAAGTTCAACTCGTCCCCATGGACGAGTCGAGCTCGTGATTTACGGGCCGAGCCGGCTCAGCTTGGCCCATTGCCATGCCTACTAGCAACCAAACAGCCATTATTCTTGGAACCAAACAGAAGCTATCCATAGTCCTAAACGGACACTATCCATGTAGCCAAACAGACACTATCCATGTAGCCAAACAAGGCCTTCTTCTTCCTTGAACTTTCATCCCAAAAAACAAACACCAAACACCATGGACGGAACCTGATCACGCAAGAAGGACCACCGTCGGTGAGTGCCTGATGTTCGATGCGCTACGCACAGATCAGGCGCATCAGACCGGAGCCTAATCTGCGTGTCGCGCAGAACATCCAAAGGCACATCGCTGCCGTGGCGGCGGCGTGCGAGGCGCACGAGGATAGATCTCGGCCACGCCGGATACATTCTCGCGCAGATCATTTGGTACGCCAGAACTGGCGCACCAGATCTGCGCACAGATTCGACGAGCGCCTGATCTGTGCCTCGCGCAAATCATTTGGTTTGCCGGATCTGGCCCACTTGATTTACGATCGCAGATCTCGCGCCGGACTGGCGCATCCGATGAACCATGTGTGTCGGATCTTCTGGGCCTCGTTTGGGAAATTTTTTTTTTATGTTCGTCGATCCAACCGTCAATCTTCAATCATTACAAAAATAAACTAGTCCCAAATTAGGACTTACAATTTAAATCTATTTTGCAATTAAAATTTAAATCAAGATGATGGAGTTGTAATCTACCGATCTTGTTACAGACTCGAAATAACGAAATACAATGAACAATTGGGGCCACAAAATAATTGGATCACATTTTAAAATAATATCAATTATTCAATCAACATATAAATAGATAATCCTAGACATCGCTCGACTAGAACTTGCAATTATTAGATCTAGATAACATAACAAACACGTGAACGATCTAGACCTCTCTGATACCACTTGTTGGAAATTGGCACTAGAATTAGCCAGAAAATAAAAAATTTCTTTAATTCAATAAGACTAGGATCTTTGCTAGGCATTCACGTATTTATTATAATTAAAATACTAATAGATTAGTATTATATCAGAATCGATATACGATTTTAGATCTTGATCTGATTCACAAACTTGCTGCTTTTGATTCACGAACATGGTACTCCCAACGTTCAAGCATTCTATGGTATTCTCCAAGTATAGATTACACCGGCCTGTGGGCACCTTTTTAATTGAATCAATAACTAATTTTTGGACTCGTCAGATCTAGAAAATTGAGAAGATAAAATTCAAATCAAACAAGTTTTAAGAATTTTACTTTCTTCTCTTTTCTTAACTGATCAAAGCCCTTTTATGTCACAAGCAATGTGATATAAATAATGGCAAGTGATCTGATTGCAAATAACGACAAGAATCCTGATTGCATCCAAGTCCAATTAGTTTAGGATTGATTTAATTACACATGTAATCCCTGAACTTATATCACAATTACAATTAAGTCCAAAACTTTATAGATCTACCACAGGGACTGATCGGACATATATTTTTCAAGCTCCAATAATTAGATTCCGTCTAGTCGACCCTAGACCCCTCAATCTAATTATTAGTCTTTTACTTTTTTCACTAAAGGCAAGAGAACGCACTCTCGGAATATATAAAATTACAGATGCTGTAACACTTTCCTCTGACCTATCGTATATATATTTCATCCCTGTCTGAATTCGATAATTAGGAATGAGCATAAATGACCGTTTTGCCCTTCTAATTATTCTCACTAACTTTAAGTTACATTTCCTTCAACTGCCCTGTAAACTAATTCACAGATGTCGAAGTTTAGTTGTCGCTAAACACCGAGCTCAGTTATAAGCATTCAAGCAGAAAATACTTAAGTTGTCACTCGACTCATTTTTCGAGAAGCGACAGTTCCGACACGAATTCGTGTTCTCTACTTCGTTCAATCTCAAGCTCCCAACTCACCGAGATATTTGATCAACTAAATTGATCTCACCCATTGGTGAATCAAAGAACCATCAAACTAACGAAAAGATATATACAATCCTATCAAGGGATTTAGATGAAATACCTGGTGATTAAGTGGAATGTAATTATTTGCACGATTATGCTATATAATTAAATTCGACACGTGGTCCGTTCAGTATACTCTAAGTGTACTAGTCTTACCATTTATCCATTTCTGTGATAAGGACAAATCGCAAACCCGAATGATTAAATAGTCAACACTACAATCTTTTGATACAAGGCGCCAACCCTTATACATCAATTGTGAACAATTTTATTAATAATCAAAATATAAGTTGTGTCACACTATACTTATCAACGCAAACATCCAACTTATATTATCACAAGTGATTATTGACACTTTATTTACATACTTAATATTAAACAAATACAATAATAATAAATAAATACAAACCAAAGTTTTATTCAACATAGATTGTTATTTCATTACAGCAAAATCATACTATTTAAACATACAACCCAACATCGCATCACTCCTACTCTTATATATTCTCTTAATCCAATCCAATATAGTGTACCAAATGCACCTTCATAGTTTGTTTGTCTCTTATTATCAAATGATCCTAATGGATTTTCTTTAAATGAGTACGTGTTGTCCTTCAGTAACATCTTCAATTCTTAAATGAAGTGTTTACATGATATTAGAACCAAAAAAAAAATATATGAATTCAAATTTCGTCGCTACTCGTTTATAAAAATTGTGCACGTATTAAAATCTCTTGAGCCCTTAGCTCATGTTTGCCGGTGCTAAAATTATGTTTTAAGTATTTATAAGTTGTGAGTCGTATGAATTTGTGGACAACAAGGAAGTAGTAAATTAGGAGTCATATAAAATGTGTACATAAATAATATATTTGATTAATTTAACTAATTTACATTATAATTTAAACTAAGACAAACAAGTACTTAGATGAGGAGGTCAATAGTCTTCCAAAATTACTATAGTCTTGGACCATAAAAAATAAAAGGAATCGATAAATAAATATTGGGATAATTTAGGACTGGTCATTATATTATATATGCAGTTATGCCCCCAAGTCATACTCTTCAAAATTCATTCTTTTTAAGTAACTAGTTGTAGGGCGTGCGATGCACATAAGGTGGTTCATAAGATATTTACGTTATTATATTTTAATTTGTAATCTATACAGATATAAAATAGTCCGAGTATAATTTGTGGCAAATTGTTTAAGAAAATTAACACTCAACAAATATAAGATGGATAATCAAAAAACACACTTCTTAAATATAAATATAACAAGCAAACAGTTATTTAAACAAACTACAATTTACAACCTAGAACTTGTGGTTGATTGCATAACTGTTTTCGAACTGTTTACTAAGTAAAATAGTAGAAGTTGAGAAAAATACATATAATTTTTATAAACAAATTCATAGTGCTATAAATAGACAAAAAGAAACAAGAAGAGCTTTGATTATCAAAAATTACTCTCAACATATGCATTTTCAAATCATAAATAATCAAACATGTACATAAAATCATAAGTGTGATCCTTCATAAGCGTCAAAATAAATAAAAAATTATAACTCATTAGAAAAACTTAAAAGTCAACGAAATGGGACTATTTGAGACATAAGACAGCAAAATCATTAATTGACCATACCTTTTTTTTTTTTTTTTTGCTTCATGGAATAAATCTGTTCAAGAATATGGAAAAAAAAAAATCTTCATCTGATCTCCATAGAAGCTCAATACAGGAAAAATCGTGTATCCATACAATGCACTTTGAAAATAGATTTTAAACAGGTGCTCTAAATGATATACACAGGTACAACATTTAAACAAGAAACAAAAAGGAAAATTATATTCTCACTACAGTTTTTATTATCTATCTAGTCCCAAGACCGACTTGGACCAATCGAAAGCTCGAGTCGGCGGGTTCCATCACTATTATTAAAACCTACAGGTTGAGCAAACCACATCTAATAATCGAGGATGGGGCAGAACGATGTCAGGGCTCCGGTGATATTCTCGTTTTCGATGCTAAGCCCTCTGATTCTGTGATTTATCAGGGGATATCTTTGCGACACACGTGAGGAATCTAATTTTCTCATCGGTTGTATCTCTTTAGATACTTTAATGTTTACAAAGTCCACAATTTACCAAAAATTATGGCTTAAGTCCAAAGAGAAGAGGGGTTAAACGGTTCTAAGTTGAAACTCGTTTAAAGCTTGTATTTAAATACGTTTGAAGAACATTTATTTCTTATTGTTCATTGAGGCTTGATATTTGTCACACAACATGGTTATTGAGATAGAAGTGATGGTGAAGGACATTTGATGATATATTTCAAATCCTTGACTTATTAAGAGTATTGGACCAAATTATCTACACACTGGGCCTAGATGGCTAGATCCAACGATAATAATTAAGGAAATATATTAGAAATTATTACTAAATAAAATATGAGTAGAAAGGGATGAACTTCAAAGTATTAGATGATAAGTATCTAGTTAGTCTATAATTATCTACTATTGTTTACAAATTCTAGATTTTATGCATATCTGGATACGTACAGTTTTAATGATTATCTAAAACTCTATAGTGTGTATATATATATATATATATATATATATATATATATATATATATATATATATATATATATATAGTCTTCATCATGATGTTAATTTTCTTCAAAAGGAATTCAATTCGATTTAGAAATGAAGAAAGTAAATATTGGCACGGTTATGAATAGGGGTTTCAAGAAGTTTATGGATATATTGATGCGCCATATAATAATGCGCTTACTGAAGAGTACTTGGGGTCTCCTAGATATCGTAGTGGCATTTTTGTTCACACCAATTTATACTTTCTGGGACTTGTTTCCATTGTATATCTCCTGTTTTCTTTTCAGATTTTTAAGATTATGGACTTTTGGAGTTATTCCAGGGAAGACGGGAGGCCCAATCCAGCGTTGGTTCCCTTTTATCTGTTGTGAACCTTATGTAATTAAACACCTCCTCTATCAGACTGTTTCTTTTTCTCCACCTCCTTCAGATTTTGATATTGTGGATTGGCTTCAAAATATAGGAAAACATTCGAATAACACAAGTTTACCTGTTGTCAGAGAAACTCCAAATATAAGTTCAATAACAAATGCGGGAATAGCTATTTCTACTAATAATGGAGATGGTAGCGATAACAATGTAGACGTGGTGGTCGACCATGTACCTAATTCTTTGAGTTCTCGTGGGGATGATGTTAAGTCAATAAGTGAGAAAAACAAGTCTAATGACATGGATATTATTTTGAAGAGGCAAGAATTTGGAATGTCGAACGACCAAGACAATAGGAGCTGAAGATTTCAATGGATATGAAAATTATTTGTTTACTTCCTCCCAAAGATATTATGATTCAATTAAAAAAAATTTCATGCTTAATTTCTGTTTTTGCATGTGGTTAATTAGGTTTGAGATTTTAACCCTGTTGTTTATACTAGTTTGAAGAATGTGGATTGCACTTGATTTTATAAATAATAGTAATTGTTACATTCTTTCTGTTAATTAATATTAAATATAATAATTCAATCGAAAATAACAATTAAGATGCAAGAATATAACATTTAGAAATACAGTAAAATATATCGTTTGGTGTTGTATTGAATGCTCACAATAGCTCTAGATTACCATTATAATATTGTTATATTGTTAAATGGTCGCGGCAAGTTTCAATTCAATAATATTATTTTAGATTGTTACGAGTCGTTAGAAAAAAAATTAGTTGTGTATAGAATATATAATTAATAGAATATATAATTAATGTAATAAAATTCAAATGATTCCTAATTTTTGCCTTTAGTGTAGAATTGGTTCCTAATATTTATTTTTTGACATACAAGTCCCTAACCTATGTGTTTTAGGGCGAAATTGGTCTTTATGAGATGAAAAAGATAAATATGCCCTTAGTTTTAATTAGAAAAAATTGTATGTGGATTCCTAATTATTAAAAAATGTGCAAATATGTCCGATACTTTTATTTTTATAAAAAATTAAAGAAAACTAATGAGTTTTTTTTTGAATTAATACTTTAGTAATAAATAGAGGGGTTTTTTCAAAATAACCACAATAAATAAACTATTTCTTAAAATACTATCATGTTTTTTTATTTTAAAAATATTGTTTTTTTTAGTTTTGTAACACTTGTTGTTACATTTGTTACATTGTTATTTTAGTTATAATAAATGTGTTACATTTGTTATTAACAAACATAACAAATGTAACAACAAGTGTTATAAAATAAAAAAGATATTTTTAGAATAAAAAAGTTAAATAGTATTTTTAAATTATTTTACATTTTGTAGTATAGGGTGAAATTATCACTAAATAGAGGTGGCAAAATGGGTGACCCATCGAGCTTGCCCGAGATAGTCTGCAGGTCTCTCAGGTTGGCGTGATAAAAATTGATCAAATAAAAAATTGGGCCAATTCGGCCCATTACAACTAACTAGCCCACCTAACGCCAATGGCCGAAACCGGGTTGGCCCATTTATTTTAATTTGGCCCGAAAAAAATTTGAATCAAATCACACACCCCTACTCCAACCCCAACACCCTAACCCAACCCCTCGCCACGCCACGCCTCGCCTCCTGAATGACAACAACAGGGGATTTTCCCCCTTGTTTCGACATGCCGGCGGCCGGTGATCGCCGGTCTTGGGAAACAGAAAACCCCACATTTCGCGAAAAACCGGGGATCGCAATCCACGGTTTCGCGGATCGAGAGGGGATTTCTCCCCCGTCGTCGGGAAATCCGGCGACAGGGAAAATCCTCCGCGACGACGAGGGGAGAAACCTTGTCATGGGTTGTCATGCGGCGACAAGTGAGAAAATCCCACCCCTATTTGGTGGTGGTGGTGGGGGGTGGGGGTGGGGTGGGGTAACTTTGGCGTGGGCGTGGGCGTGGGCGTGGGCGTGGGCGTGGGCGTGGGGTGGGGTGGGGTGGGGTGGGTGGTGTGGGGAAGGAAGATGGTTAAAATTTTACATTTTTTTTAAAATAAATTAAATAATTTATGTTGGTGGCTTGCAGAGTGGCAATACACAAAAAATCATTTGGGTTGGCCCGAAAAATATGAAGTCCGTGTAAAATTGGCTATGGCTAGCCCAACCCAATTTTTTTTGGCCGTCAAATTTCGAAATTGGGTATGGCCCATTTGGCCCATTTGCCACCTCTAGTAATAAACATATCAAATAAAATTATTATTTTTATTATTAAATAATTATATTATTTAAAATTTAAATTTTTATTTTATTGTTGTATAAAAAAAATATCTTTGTCACAAACTTGATCTTCAACTACTTTTATTTAATTGAGTTATATGTTTATTAACTACAAATATTAGAGATCCAACTATATTCTTTATATTTTAATTTATCGTTTTATTTTCGTTCAAAAATAAAACATATAATGTGTAAATTAATTTTTATTAGTATTTTTATGTTAAATAAAATTTTTATTATATTTTTATTTAAGTTATGGCATTAATAAATAGAGTAGAATATGGAAAAAGTTCAAAACAGCAATCGTTGAAATTGAAATTACTTGATCGAAAACTCTAACAACCTATGACCAATGAACTCGAACTTTCACAATTTTAACATGAAAACATGGATAATTAAACTTACATATAATAGGTATAACATGTTTGATCATCTCAACACCTATCGACATAATTTATATAAAATTTCAGTCACTACCACCTGTCATCATGCCGCTGCCAAACTATTAAATCTGGTAAATAAAATAATTTGGAATGTGGGCATTTAAAAAAAAACTTAATAGTATGTACACACTCCATTGTGAAAATTATATACCCACAATCACACGACATGTCAAATAAAAATTATACACGACATGTCAAATAAAAATTATACACGACATGTCAAATAAAAATAAAATTTTATTACATTTTTATTAAATAAAAATTATTACACAACTTGAACTAATCTTATTATATTTTTATTTAACATAAAAATACTAATAAAAATTAATATACACATTATGTGTTTTATTTTTGAACAAAAATAAAACGATAAATTAAAATATGAAGAATATAGTTGGATCTCTAATATTTGTAGTTAATAAACATATAACTCAATTAAATAAAAGTATTTAAACATCAAATTTGTGATAGTTATTTTTTTATATAACAATAAAATAAAATTTTAAATTTTAAATAATATAATTACTTAATATTAAAAATAATAATTTTATTTGACATGTTTATTACTAAAGTGTTAATTCCAAAAAAAATTCATTAGTTTTCTTTATTTTTTTATAAAAAATAAAAGTATTTGACCTATTTGTACATTTTTGTAATGATCAGGAATCCACATACAATTTTTTCTAATTAAAACTAAGGGCATATTATCTTTTTCATCTTATAAGGACCAATTTTGCACCAAAACACATAGGTTAGGGACTTGTATGTAAAAAAATAAACATTATGTACCAATTTTACACTAAGGATAAAGGTCAGGGACCATTTGTGCCAAAATTCCTTCTTTATATTATATAAAGCAATTGTGTCTGCATGAAGAGTGTTTCTAGTAAATAGTAAGTACATTGGTTGAAGATATCTTTGTACGAACTTGGTGAAGTAAAGACCTTCCACTATGCTAAACGAAAACTCACCACTTGCCATCACAATAGGGCGGGGCGGGCCTCGTTGGGGATTTTTCCGCCTCAACCCTGCTTTAAGCGAGGATTGGGACGAGGTCGGGGAACTCCCATTCCCCCCGTTTATTTTCTCATTTAATTTTTTTAATTTTGAATATTAAATTAAATTTAAAATTATTAAAAAAAAACTCGAATATTAATATATTAAAAAAATATAACAAAATTACATTATTTATAGACAATTATTTTCTAATATGAAGTATATTTTTTCGATGTGAGACAAAATATAATATCTTAGTAAAATCTTAATATTTAAAGAGTAAATGTATAGAATGAATTCTACATCGGATTCTTTTAATAAGTGTTGAATGAGAAGTATATAAAAGGGAGTGGTAAACCATATTAAAAGAAACTAACAAATTGATAATATACTAAATTATTTTGTATATTTTATGAAGTATTATAAAGTAACTAAAATTTAAGCTCATAATTATTAACAAATGTGTTAATTAAAATTATTTTATCATTGTTAAGTAATCATATTATTTAAAATTCAAACTTTAATTTTATCATTATAACATAAAAAAAAAAAATTTATTTTGTCACAAATAAAAACTTTAATTTCTACAGTACTTATATTTTTACAATATAAAGTACTTATATGTAGTTACAAAGTACGATAATACATAAACTGACAATTATGTCACCAAATTAAAACAATAACGTAGGTTTTCCAAAATTGCACAAAAGACCCCTCCTTTATTTTAAACAATAGGTCTTCTCATGCAATTTCAAAAATTGTATGAGAGACCCCTTTTATCTCTTTTAAAATTGAGGGCTTTTATGCAATTTTTAAAATTGCACAAGAGCCCCCATTCCAACATTCAACAGAAAGCGCACAAAAGAAAAAAAAACACACTGAAAATTTCCAATTGCGCCAAAAAAACAAAGGTAAAGGTTAGGTTAAAGATCAATTGCGCCAAAAAACAAAAGTAAATGTTAGGGACCATTTGAGCCGAAAAAAAGAAAAAAAAATGTAACTTGACAAATTTACCGCACTAATAAAGACAAAAATAAAATGAAATGAGAGGGACCATTTGCCCACCTAAATGATAGGTTTTTAACGAATTTTTAACGGAATCCGTTAAAAAGGACCAATTACGCACCTAAATGGTTACGTTAGGGACCATTCCGACAAAAATAATAGGTTAGGGACCATTTGCACCAATTTCCCTTTATTTAACTTTTACCTTCACAATTGTTGCACATCTTCTGTTATTTGGTATCTCTATATTGTTGCACTCAACTAATTATTCAGTTAGCTGCTTCTTGAATGTTTTCCTCGTGATTGAGTTTCGAATCCACTGGGAGTTCAAACCCAAATCGATGTTTCGGTAGGTAATTACTTGATTATATGGTCAATTCAGTGAAATCCGTGGTCATTCAAATAAACCCCATTTGTATTTATCTTGAAAAGGAAAAAAAAATTTGTCATAAACACATGCTCCCTTTTCCTAAAAGTTAGAAATGTTCTGTTTTGCTTCTAAATTCTTCTGCAAGATTAGTTACTTTGTCCACTGAATTTCATTGCGTAAAATTTATCAAGACACTGATTTTTTTTTCCTCATAACCTGTTTTACCTTCTTGAGGGGATATGCAAATGAAGATTGAATTTTATGGATGCCAAGATTTTACTTATTCTTCTTCCAGCTTTTGCTTTAAAATTTCTGGCACTTTAAAGATTGTTCCATGCATTGATTGTAAGAATACTCATTTGTTATCAGTAATTGAGTTAGTCCTATAGTGAGGTGGAGGCCAGGTTAATGAGACAATCTTATTGAGGATAATATTGTAACATTTTCTTGGTTTGATTTGGTTAATATAGAATTCTCGTCTATATTGCTATTGCGGCTTGCATTCCAGAGTTTGGAACTAGCGTATGGATACTTGGGAACGTCTCCATTATATGTGTTCTACAACTACAATGCTTTCCCCAAGGGGATACAAGATACATACAGAGGATTTTATTGGTGCTCTATTTTATTGGTGCTCTCTTATTGATTATCTATTCGCTAATGCTAATACCTCTCCTAAACTGTGTTTCATAGTGTCAGAGCAAATGACAGTGGTCAAGCTAAGCTGATGTCACACTACAAATTTATGCGATAATATATGCATATTTCAATTGTAAGCAGGTCGTGAGGTCGTTATTTCTGACATACTGTCATTAGTGGCCTTAGTTGTTTCTTTGCCTGTGACTGTGATTGGTAAAACATGTGATGTTAGCACTAGCGGAAAGACGTTCATTAATTGTGCTTTCTGTGGCTGAGAAAGCACGTTTTATTTTCTATTTGTATAATTGAAAGAACAGTTCATAAATGGAAGGACTACTAGGAAAACACAGCAAAATTTGCCCCCAAGAGTCCGACGTCAGCATTTTGTATCTATTTAGACGACTCGTATTCGTTTAATCATTTTTCAACCTCCTAATATTATTACTTTTGTTGGATCATTTATGGTTGATGAATTATTGAAATGATTCTTGTCTGATCTTTTTCTTAAAGTATTATATTAGAACATGAGTATTGTAACTGGCAATTTATCCTCTGATGGAATGTTTTTGATGAACTATCTGTCCCATGTTGCTGTGGAGGCTTCAGCAGATGTGGCACAACAATGGAATGCCAGGTGGTTAGTAATTTTCATGGAAATCGGGGGCTGCATCATTTCATTAACATCAACATTATTTATGATGTTTAAAGCAACCTAAATATGTAAAATTATTCATATCTAGGGAAGATGTGATCCTAAAAAGGCAACACCAGTATGTTCTAGGCATTACAGTTCCATACTGGAAGTTCTCCATGTGGCCATATGATTGAGTCGGGAATAAGATCATCAGAAGTTGTTAAGATAATTCAGTTAGCCTTGCTGAATAATTTAGTCACTACTTTATCGACATACTGAGGTCAAAAACAATCCCGAATCATCACCACACAGATGAGGAGCTGACAATTTACAGTTGTAGCACGTTCCATGAGCTTTCATTTGCTGCAAAAACCAAGAGATGGCTGGAGGCGGATACATTTAGAAATATTGCTTATCTTATACTAGTACTTGATGGCACTTGCATGATATTTGGGGATGGAATTCACACTCCTGCTATATCAGGTAATTATTTATTTCACCTATTGTTTCCTTTATTTATGCTTGTACTTTTTCGTGTTAAATTTTTTACCGACTTGTTGCATGCAAACACATATGCTGTACTTGGAAGCAGTTCTATGTCTGTAGTTGGAGATAGTAGTTTATGAGACGCCTGTTACTTCATATTTGAGGTAATATGTACACAATGCCACATTTCCTTTTCAGTGATGCATGTCGCATTAGATTTCCCTCCAAAAAGTGAACCAACTAAAATTGATTAATTTTGTCAATTTTCTCCAACGATGGCAACAGATACCAATATCTCAATCAATTGCATTAATTTACATCATTTTCTGATTTTGAACAAACTTCAAAACACGATCAAAGAAGGTCATGTTTTTCTCCTTGTCCCTTATTGATTCATTAATAGGAAGCTGTTGGCAGCTGCAGCAGCATAAATTGAATTCACCAATCTCTTCATTTCTAATTTGGGCAACAAGCATTCTTTTGTAATCACAAACAAAACATATTGCCAACACAACTCTGGAACTTTATGGGTTCTTTAACCCAAAGATTAAAGTCGTTTTCAGCAATTTGGATTTTGACTGTTGGTTATCTGCAATCATCAGTTACGTTGTTCTCTCTAGCATTGTCTCTGGATATTCAGATTAGGTTGTATTTGAGCATATTTGTATCAGGTCTTGATAGGAGAGAACCCCCCCCCCCCCCCCCCAAAAAAAAAAAAAAAAAAAAAAACACACCTAAGAAATAAGTTGACCCATTCCACAAAGAATATTTCAATGGAAGCTTGCCTGATTTTAGAGTCACACATAAGGGATCACAAAGTAGTTCTAGTGTGAATACAATGGTCATAATTTACCCATTTCTTATTCCTTTTCACAAAAGTGAGTATTATTTTTTAGGGTAAATTACATTCACAATTCTCGTTCTTTCAATTTTGTAATAATATAATCCACATTCAATTTTATTTGCAGTTATCGTACTCATTCTTTCATTAATTCGCACATATGTCCCCAAATGGTTTTTCTGACCATTTTGCCCTTAAATTAAATAAATTATATAGCAAAAGATAGAAAACTTAATGGAAAAATTTCAGTTGGGGTCCCTAACTTTTTCAAAAGTGAAAATAAAACCTAAACTTTTTTTTTTTACAGATTTTCATTTAAAATGATAAAAAATGTGTCATCAAGCCCATACTTTCTAATTTGGCACCTACGTTTTTTACACTGGTTTTTTCTCATAACCTATTTTACCTTCTTGAGGGGATATTGTTGTGCGATTATAATTCCGCAAGTGGACGGATCGTTTACAAGTAATATAATGATGTATAGAGTGTCGAACCCACGAGGACCAGATATTAATTTAGCCAATTAATTTATAATTCAAATTCTAACAATAAAACGAAACACAAATTTGATTTGGATTTATGATTCTTAACTATTCTAATTAACTCTAAATTATCAAACAATTAAAATAATTTTATGAGAACGAATTCGAATTTTACCAACATTAGGATTCACAATTTCACCTACACGTTTTATAATTAATTATCCGTTACTCACTTTTTAGCTTTTAATTACCTTGGATTGAAAATCGGCGTTCCTAAATTAATCGAAAGCCTCTCTCGATGGTCAATCAATTCTATATGTTATGCGAACCTAATTATCTCTAATTAAGCTTCGAACATAAACACATGCATTAAAATCTCAAGAACACCTAAATAGATTTCATAAAGCATAATAGTAATTTCTATCTATTATTGGACCCTATGTTATTCAATACCACGTGCTTAATCTATATTGAATCTCTCGACTTCAATATAAATCACAATATATTCTAATGGTGATCAGACATTAAAATAATAGAAAAACTGCATAAAGAATAATCAGCCCAAAAGCAATTAATTACTAAAGCGGAAAAACTTCTAATTAATTAAAACTCATGAGGTTTCATCGTTCATCCTAGAAAAAGTAAATTAGCTGGACATGATTTCGTCAATTATGAAAATAATTGACTTCATCATGATCCGGCGAAAGAAAAAGAAGAAGAAATAAATACAACCCGTGACTCTGGTTGAAGAATCTTCAATCCCGTGCCTTGATCTTCGATTCTCCTCTTGTATCTTGTTCTCCAAATCCGTCTCCCCATTCTGGCTATTATCTGCCTTATTTATAATGTTCTCCAACCCTCTAAGACGTGTGTTTAAGTTGTTGTTTTATCTTGGAGTTGTAGAGTTCCAATCCCATCAGAAAACTGCCAAAACTGGTGCCCGTTATGCCCTTGCGATCGCATGGTGTAATTCCCTGCGATCGCATGGTTCAATTGTTTTGCATTCTGCTAATTTTTGGTCCACCTTGCGATCGCAGCAGTGTTTAACCATGCGATCGCATGGTTAACTTGGCTGCAGATCCAGTTTTCTTCCTTTAATATTTGCATGTTGAGCCCCTGAAGTATCTTTTCTTGGCAGTTTGAGTCCATTTTCTTCTATTTGCTCTCTTTTCGTCAGATTGACCTTTGAATTTGAATATTTCCTAAATTAATAAGAAAACAACGTACAATTAAACTGAAAATAAGTAAGAGTACTCATAATCGTCCCTTTTTGTGAGCTCAAATAAGTACAAAATTGTACTTATCAAATACCCCCAAACTTGAACTTTTATTTGTCCTCGAATAAACTAGCTAAAAACAATCATGCATATAATGAAATAAGCAGTAACATACTTCACAATATAAATAGTCTGCCGTTCTTACTTCAGCTTTTGCAAAAAGAAAAACTTATAATTCATGACGAGTGTTCAGGTAATACTATTGCAAACGTGATTCTACTTAACCGATACTTGATATGTGTGTGAGAGTAGTTAATCCGATCCACTTAATTTCTATAGTGGTGATAACCCAACCACTTGGTCAACTTTTCCTTTCCATCTCGTAAGGTACACTTCCCCCAAAATGATGTTTTCTCTCAAATCCCGAGATTTTGGTTCAAAGGTAACACTTCGCTCATTATTTTCTTGTTCGAGGCTGGTTGAGAAAACTAATAATCGTGACAACCTAGGTATATGAAAATTCCCCAATTTATGAGCACTTTCGACCAGAAAGCTTCCACTAATTAAGTCAAACCCATTAGTCATCTAATCCTCAAATTTACTTTGCAAGGGATTTTTCACTGGACGAAATAAAAATTAAATTTAAATAAATAAATAATTTTAATTAATTAAATTTATATATATATATATATTTTTATATATAGATCTTATGTGCAAAACTCAATCCATTAAGCTTTCTAAATGACTCATGTAACGAGCTTGAGGTCGATGACTCCCAGGTCTTTCGAACCTTAGGGCATCGGGTTTTGAGAAACCCCTACGGGCCTTTTCACTCAAGTCAATTAGGTTATGAAAAGAGTTATAAGATATTAATAAGGTGCAAAACTCAATCCATTAAGTTTTCTAAATGACTCATGTAACAAGCTTGAGGTCGATGACTCCCAGGTCTTTCGAATCTTAGGGCATCGGGTTTTGAAAAACTCCTACGGACCTTTTCACTCAAGTCAAATAGGCTTCGAAAGGAGTTAAGCAATAATAAAAATAATTTTGTTCCTTGCGTGCAATACGTTCATGCTAGGGGATTAGATTTCTAACATTCGGTCAATACTTAGCTTCTTCCAACTGGTCTAAAGTGCTCCACACAATTTTCAACATACATGGAATCAATCATAACCTAGATAGCCACTATCACAGTTTAATTACCACACTTTCTTACTATATTGGTTACTTGTTCGAGATACAGATGATTTTTAGGTTCAAACAAGGTATCCTATTATTTTCAACTTAAGTGCACCAACATAGCTAAAAATTATCGTTAACTGGCAGACACAACACAATATCAAACATGGTCAAATAGTCTCACATTTAATCAATAGTAATAATTTGTTTACAAGTCATGGATTAAAGCGAAATAATTAAATAAAAAGTTGCATCATTAGTCGGCAAGACTATTCATATCACATAAATATGCAAACAAATAAATATAAAATTTTTTTTAAACGAAAATAAATTAAAAATTATCAATTATCGAATCAAGCAAATTTTTCATTTTTGTCCATTACCCCCAAACTTGAAAGAAACATTGTCCCCAATATAAAATTTAAAATCAAAATATTAGAGACTTCCCTGAGATAGATTTGATGGTGCCGGGAGAAAAGGTGTGATAAGATCAACTGGAGGAGAAATCTGTACAGGTTGGTCGACAAATCTTTGTTTGAATATCATCCAGCCAGCTTGCAGGTTGTAACCCTAAAAAAGAAAAGAAAAAAAGAACTTATTAAAATTTTTTTTATTTAAAAAAAAATGAACTTTTTTTTTATTTAAAAAAAAACGAATTTTTTTTTAAACTAAAAGGAAAATGACGATGATCAAATCCTCATTACCTAAGAATTGAAAGCATACTTTAAAAATCTTAGAAAAATCCTAAAACGTGCAAAAATGTCAATTGAAATCTTATAACTGAAAAAAATACGAAAATTTAAATAAAAGGGTAGAAGAATAGGTTGCCTTCCATTGAGCGCTTCTTTAAAGTCATTAGCTTGACTTTGTCGTGATGATCGCTCAAGACACTTTGAATAAATCTTTGGAGGACCTGCTCTTCTTGATTTGATCCACTTCTGAACAATTTTTGTTTACCTTCCAGAGCTTCATTTTTCCCTTATCATCTTGATATGATTTTGTTTTGCCTACCGCTCGAACTCAACTAAAAAATTTCAACCTCCTCATCAGCTTTGATTACAGAAGATGGATGAAACTCCTCTTTCTGCACATATTCTTCATCTCTAAGTAGTGCATCCTGATGTTGGGTAACAACTTTATCATCTAAGCTCCCTGCCTTCTGGTCAATGACATCAGTCTCGAAACAAGAATCTGAAGAGCTTGGAAATTTAATTGCTTTGAACACATTGAATGTAATGTGTTCATCATTCACTTTCAGCTTAAGTTCTCTTTTCTGAACGTCAATTACTGCCTGACCAGTAGTCAAGAAAGGTCGACCCAAAATGAGTGGTACATCTCTGTCTTCACACATATCCAGAATAATAAAATCAGCAGGGAATATGAACTTACCCACTTTTACTAATATGTCTTCAACTATTCCTCTTGGACGTTTGATTGTTCTATCTGCAAGTTGCAGTGTTACTGTTGTTGGCTTCGCTTCTCCTAACCCGAGCTGTTTAAAAATAGAATAAGGTATTAGATTTACACTAGCACCCAAATCATATAAAGCTCTATCAAAAAATAAACTACCAATAGTGCAAGGAATATTAAAACTCCCTAGATCTTTTAATTTCGGCGGTAGCTTGTTTTGCAATATGGCACTGCATTCTTTAGTTAGCGCGATTGTTTCATGCTCCTCCAACTTCCTTTTGTTTGAAAGAATGTCCTTCATGAATTTAGCATAACTAGGCATTTGAGCTAATGCATCGACGAAAGGTATGTTGATGTGAAGCTTTTTGAAAACATCCAAGAACTTCTTGAATTGTTGGTCTAGCTTATGTTGTCGTAGTCTTTGAGGAAATGGAATTGGAGGGACGTAAGCCGGTGGTGGAATATAAACTGGTGGAGAGTTCTAGTTTTCTTGTGCAACTTTTGCATCTGGTTTGTTTCTTCTCTCTTTGTTGGACACAGTTTCTTTTTCTACACCTGGTCTAGTCACATGAATATCTGGCAATTCAAATCTGCTTCTCGTAGTGATTGCATTGACTTGCTCTTTTGGGTTGACCTCTGTATTACTTGGCTATGTGCCTGGTTGTCGCTCGGTTAACAGTTTAGCCAAACGTCCAATCTGATTCTCCATATTCTTTATCGAGACATCTGTCCTTTTTTGCATCTTCTTTAGCACAGACTCCAAGCGTTCTGACAATTTAGCAACTGTATCATCTAATCCTCCTTCTCTTTCCTGGGGTCTTCCACGATTTGACGGATTTTGAATGTTTTGTGTATTGCCCTATGAGAAATTTGGATGATTTCTCCATCCGTGATTGTAGGTGCGTGAGTATGGATTATTTCTACCGTCATTTGAAAATTACGAGCATATGCGACTTGGTCAAGTGATGACATATCAACTTTGGTTAAAGGACATTCGATGATCGATGGTTTGCCCATAAGTTACACATATTAGCAAGGACATCCGAACCATATTGGTGATCGAGAATATTTCATTGCTTCCATCGCTTTACCAATGCATCAATTTTCGCCAGATACCGGTGAATTAGTGTTCACTTCGTATATTCTCTTTGTTTTCTTCGCAATCCTCTTTCTGGCCACATAATAAATTGTTCACTCATGGTTTCAAATAAATCGTAAAGGTCACCGGCGGATCTATTTTAGATAGAGCCACCTGCTGCAGAATCTATTGAAGAACGACTGGTTGTAGCTAGTCCAGAATAGAAATAATGATTCTGAGCTGCTAAAGGAAAACCATGACTTGGACACTTTCGGAGAAGTTGTTTGAATCTTTTCCATGCCTCATGAAAATTTTCCAACTCAGATTGTTGGAAATTGAAAATTTCATACTTTGTTTACTCTGGCTGGAGGAAAATATTTCAGTGTAAATTTCTGGATCAGATCTGTCCAAGTAGTAATGCTCCCAGGCGGTAGAGAATCTAACCATTCTCTAGTTTTATCCTTCAGTGTGTGTGTAGAAATAGCCTCATCTTAAGCACCTCTTCATTAACACTGTGGTATTTAAAATTTCACAGTATTCCTCGAAGCGAGAAATGTGGTAGTGGGGATTGTCATCTGTCATCCCATAGAACGGCAGATTGTTCGAGAACAAATTCATCACATCTGGCCTCAACTGGAAGTTATCATGTCCATAAGGCGGATAAACTATGCTGGACCGATTCTCAACAATCGGTGGCATCATATACTCACCCATAAGAATATCTCGTTCACTAACTTCAACTGGTCGAGCTATTGGTGCTTGATTATTTATCTGATCATGTACTTGATTATCTACCATTGTGTCTTTTTGCTGTCTTTTCTTTTCTTGTTTTTCACGTTGTCATCGGTGAAAGCTTCGTTCAATTTCTGGATCTAAGTCAAATAGATCAAGATCTTTGTACGGCGCATACATACTTAACACCTAAAAATTTAAAGAACAAATAAAATTCAGCAGTATCACAAAAAATTGAATAAATAAATAAAAATAAAATAAAATAAATAATACTAAAAAGAATCGTTAAAAGCCAAATTATAAACTAACGTAGCAATTAATAAAATTAGTCCCCGGCAACGGCGCCAAAAACTTGTTGTGCGATTATAATCTCGCAAGTGGACGGATCGTTTACAAGTAATATAATGATATATAGAGTGTCGAACCCACGAGGACCAGATATTAATTTAACCAATTAATTTATAATTCAAATTCTAACAATAAAACGAAAAATAGATTTGATTTGGATTTATGACTCTTAACTATTCTAATTAACTCTAAATTATCAAACAATTAAAATAATTTTATGAGAACGAATTCGAATTTTACCAACACTAGGATTCACAAATCCACCTACATGTTTTATAATCAATTATTCGTTACTCACTTTTTAGCTTTTAATTACCTTGGATTGAAAATCGGCGTTCCTAAATTAATCGAAAGCCTCTCTCGATGGTCAATCAATTCTATATGTTATTCGAACCTAATTATCTCTAATTAAGCTTCGAACATAAACACATGCATTAAAATCTCAAGAACACCTAAATAGATTTCATAAAGCATAATAGTAATTTCTATCTGTTATTGGACCCTATGTTATTCAATACCACGTGCTTAATCTATATTGAATCTCTCGACTTTAATATAAATCACAATATATTCTAATGGTGATCAGACATTAAAATAATAGAAAAACTGCATAAAGAATAATCAACCCAAAAGCAATTAATTACTAAAGCGAAAAAACTTCTAATTAATTAAAACTCATGAGGTTTCATCGTTCATCCTAGAAAAAGTAAATTAGCTGGACATGATTTCATCAATTATGACAATAATTGACTTCATCATGATCCGGCGAAAGAAAAAGAAGAAGAAATAAATACAACTCGTGACTTTGGCTGAAGAATCTTCAATCCCGTGCCTTGATCTTCGATTCTCCTCTTGTATCTTGTTCCCCAAATTCGTCTCCCCATTCTGGCTATTATCTGCCTTATTTATAATGTTCTCCAACCCTCTAAGACGTGTGTTTAAGTTGTTGTTTTATCTTGGAGTTGTAGAGTTCCAATCCCATAAAAAAACTGCCAAAATTGGTGCCCGTTATGCCCTTGCGATCGCATGGTTCAATTGTTTTGCATTCTGCTAATTTTTGGTCAACCTTACGATCGCAGCCGTGTTTAACCATGCGATCGCATGGTTAACTTGGCTGCAGATCCAGTTTTCTTCCTTTAATATTTGCATGTTGAGCCCCTGAAGTATCTTTTCTTGGCAGTTTGAGTCCATTTTCTTCTATTTGCTCTCTTTTCGTCAGATTGACCTTTGATTTTGAATATTTCCTAAATTAATAAGAAAACAACGTACAATTAAACTGAAAATAAGTAAGAGTACTCATAATCGTCTCTTTTTGTGAGCTCAAATAAGTACAAAATTGTACTTATCAGATATGCAAATGGTGATTGAATTTTATGGATGCCAAGATCTTACTTAATTTTCTTCCACTTTTTGATTTAAAATTTCTGTCACTTTGAAGATTGTTCCATGCATTGATTGTAAGAATGCTCGTTTGGCATCAGTAAGTGAGTTAGTCCTATAGTGAGGTGGTGGTTAATGAGACAATCTTATTAACGATATTATTGTAACATTTCTTGGTTTGATTTGGTTAATGAAGAAATTCTGTCTATATTGCTATTGCGGCTTGCATTCCCGAGTTTGGAAGTAGCGTATGGAGACTTGGGAACGCATCTCCATTGTACGTGTTCTACAATGCTTTCCTCAAGGGGATACAAGATACATGATTTTATTGGTGCTCTGTTATTGATTATCTATTCGCTTACGGTAATACTTTGTTTATTATCAGTTTAAATTCAGTCAATATGTTTGAGACAGTAGTTGCTGTTGGAAAATAAGTATGGTGAATGAAATTAAAGCTCACCTTTCCAACTTCCAACTCTCAACTCTCAACACTTTCATATTTTGTAACTTTTGTAACTTTCTTGTTAATGGTGGATTTGGAATTGGAAGGTCACTCTAAGGCCTATATAAGGATGTCCATTTTCCTCATTCTACACACAACAATTCAACTTTCTTCCTTAGGTTCTTTAGCATTCGTTTTTCTCTTTGACATTCAAATTTCCTCACGGTGATATTGTTCGGGCAGTAGGTCAGTTTGCTGGTACAACCAATTCTACCGTTGTATCTTGGGAAACAGATGGACGAATCTGTTTTAAGGAAACTGTACTTGTATAGACCTTGGTTTGCTTTCTTTTTCAATTCTTTATTCTAAAGTTTTCTTACATTTGTTTACTGTTCATTTTAATTATAATATGTTGTTTAACGTTTTTCAATTGACGTATGTTTAACAATCTTAAAATATATTCTTGCTAAACTTATATTACATAAAAAATGAAAAACAGTGAAATTTATACGTATGAAACTAGTTTGGTTGGAGTTTTCTTGATTTGTGTATTCGCAAAACTGGAAGGCTTTGTCAAAAGGACCTAAATTGTCTAAGGAGAGCTTGAGATTTAAGTGGTCCACTTGTGAGCCCCCCTTCTCACCTGGAAGCCTTTTAGTTGCGTGTTACTCAAATCAACAAAACGAAAAGAAATGGGTTAACATTTGTTTTCTGAGATTAGATTTTTTCAAGTTCTGTTCCTGTGGAAACTGTTTCTGCTTCAAATTTTCACGTTAGCAGCCTGGATAATTTCATAATTGCAAGTGTAATTAAACTGAAAAACAGATTTGTTTATTCTGTTTATTTTGAAAGTGGAACTAAAATTTTTCTCTTCTTTCAGAAAATGGCAACTGATCCGATTACTGAAGTTGTGATTACTGAAAATCAGATTGTGGTACAAGTGCCAAGTTTTGTTGCGACCCAAACTTTGGCTCCAACTAGTTATGTAAATGTTCCAGTTAATCATGGAGAAAAACTGGAGAAGTTCAATGGATTGAATTTCAAAAGGTGGCAACAGAAAATGCTATTTTATCTGACCACCTTGAATCTTGCAAGATTCTTGACTGAAGATGCTCTGAAACTCAAACAATGTGACGGAGACATACAAACTGTTAGCGGTTGAAGCTTGGAAACATTCTGATTTCCTATGCCGGAATTATGTCATGAATAGCTTGGCAGATTTACTATACAACGTGTATAGTACAATGAAAATGGCAAAAGAATTATGGGAGTCTCTAGACCGAAAATATAAAACCGATGATGCAGGGGCTAAAAAATTTATTGTTGGCCGCTTCCTGGATTATAAAATGGTGGACTCACAAATTGTAATCAGTCAAGTACAAGAACTTCAAGTAATCTTGCACGAGATTCATGCCGAGTGGATGGTTTTAAGTGAAACTTTCCAAGTGGCAGCAATAATTGAAAAGTTGCCTCTGGCTTGGAAAGATTTCAAGAATTACCTGAAGCACAATTGAAAGAAAATGAATATTGAAGAACTGATTGTCAGACTTCGAATTGAAGAAGACAACAAAAGTTCTGAAAAGAAGGGGTTCAATCCTCCAATGGCCAGAGCAAATGTTGTGGAGCATGGTCAAAGCTCTAAGACAAACAAGAACAAGTTTGGGCAGTCTGGGAAAGAGACAAAACTGGGTCCAAAAGAGGGAGTTTCCAAAAAGAAATTTCTAGGGAAATGCTACAATTGTGACAAAGTAGGTCATAAATCTTGGTCTGATTGCCAAGAAGAAACAATAAAAAAAAGAAGCAAATGTTGTTGATGACATCGCACATGATGTGTGCGAAATAAACACCATTGCGATTATTTTCGAAGTGAATCTGGTGGGATCAAATCCAAGAGAATGGTGGATTGACACCGGTGCTACCGACATGTCTGCTCGGATAAATAGATGTTCAGATGACATAGAATTATGATGTTGCGACACACAAGAGTCTAAGAGTTTGAAATTCTTGAGTTAGCTCTAAAGTGAGGCCTCTCTATTTGACTCGAGCATTTTGGAGATTAGGATTTTATGTTTTCATATATTCTTTTTTATTTATAGAGAGAAATGAAATAATTCGAGAAGGAATTCATAGAGCAAGTATTAAAAATTCAAAAGTATCAACGTCATATTATATTATCATTTCCTCAAATAAATCTCATAAAAATTACTTAATTATTTAGTTTTCACATAAATATTACTTAATTTCTAATCAGTCTAAGAATATACTTAATTTACATAAAAAAAAGTGTTACACTAATGATGTAATTAAAAGCACTAAGCCATGATGCCATACATGAGTCGGTTGCATGCATTAAAGAAAACAAATTTTGTTAATGAAAGGACACTCACAGTAGAGGACGCACCATAGTACTACACTAACCACTCACAGTAGACAACGCACTTTAATACATGGGTGTGGGGGGCGCGGGGCTGGGCTTGCAGAAAAACATTGCCACATGATGCAGCCAAGAATTACGAAAATGTCTTTTCAGAAAAAAATAATCTCTATTTCTATCTCTATCTCTATCTCTCTCTCTCTCTCTCTCTCTCTCTCTCTATATATATATATATATATATATATCCTTACAATAATATAAGAGCCTTGATTTTTTTTCTGTAGCTTTTTTCGTCCAACACGACACCGTTTTGACAATAAAATAGCCACAATTTTTTGACATTTGTATTTTTTTTAATTGGTGCTTTGGCTTTGGTTTGTCGAGTTACTCGACAAACCAAAGACCAGTATTAACCATTTTTAGAGCTGCATTCAACTGATTGGGGCCAAAATCACATAACACCATCACTAATTAATCAGCATTCAACTGTTCTACAGCTTCACAAATCTTCTCCTCTGGATCCCCCACGAGTAATTGTGTTTTAGTATTAACCTGATTAGAGAAACATCAAAACCCCCCATCAATAATAGGAAAAGACTATGACAAAAGCACGCAATATCATAGTTTTGGGAAATTTCAAATCAAATATTTATGTGTACTTTGTCCAAAGATTACATTTCTCCCGAATTCTTTAGTACATTCTGTGGTATATTTGTATGAGGTTGCTTGATATTCGGACAATATGTTTTGTCACAGACTATCAACCAAGCTAACTTCGGTCGGTTGGTTGCCGAGTAACTCGACAACCAACCATTGCCGAGTTGTTTCGGCGACCACTCGCGCGTGGTTTAGAAAGTCTGTTGGCAACTACCGGTTGCCGAGTAGCTCGGCAACCATCCTTTAAGTTAATTAGTTTTACTTACATTGCTTAATAATTCATGGCAATGTCTTAGGCTGTGCCACATGATTTAGAGAATGGTTAATGAAGATTATTACAAGAAAATTGCAAATTAAAGTGGCATCAATCTACAATACAAAGCTTTTCCAGAAAGTTGTTGCAGCTCAATAGCCAATTACACAGTAATTATACAATGAGGTTAGCTTTGGAATTGGAAGTTGTGCAATTAAAAGCAAATGCACAGATGTTAATTTTTGTGTATGCCTGCAAATTAATTATTTTTTTAATTTCATGGAAATTGAAATTGTTGTCATATGTAAGTGAGATTCATTTGCCAACACCAGTATACAAAATGAGCGCGCATTCACGTAGGGAATACTTCATTTGACTACAATTTATCTACATCAATTATGGTTTATATTATTGTTGTTTTTAACAAGAAAAAAAAAGTAACCAATTCTCGGCAACCAGTTTTGGTTGCCGAGTTGCTCTGCAACAACCTTGGTTGCCGAGCAACCTTGGTTGCCGAGCAATATATATATACACTGTGCTTTAATTTTGCTATTGTAGGGAAGGAGCTCAGACTGATCAAGGTACAGGTATGGAGTGACATAAAATCAAAAAGAAGAAATTTTATACTCGTGAATGGAAGATAATTACTTTTCATTTACTTCTATACTTTTATTGTTTCGGCAAGAGCAGGAACACCTAACAATATGGGGCTGGAGGTGCTGATCTTTTAGTTAATTAGTTTTACTTACATTGCTTAATAATTCATGGTAATGTGATTTAGAGAATGGTTAATGAAGATTATTACAAGAAAATTGCAAATTAGAGTGGCATCAATCTGCAATACAAAGTTTTTGCATAAAGTTGTTGGAGCTCAATAGCCAATTACACAGTAATTATACAATGAGGTTAGCTTTGGAATTGGAAGTTGTGCAATTAAAAGCTGCAATTACAAAGCTAATGCACATATGTTAATTTTTGTGTATGCCTGCAAATTAATTATGTTTTTAATCTCATGGAAATTGAAATTGTTGTCATATGTAAGTGAGATTCATTTGCCAACACCAGTATACAAAATGATCGCTCATTCACGTAGGGAATACTTCATTTGACTATAATTTATCTACATCAATTATGGTTTATATTATTGTTGTTTTTAACAAGAGAGAGAAAAAAAAATATAACCAATTCTCGGCAACCATAAATGGTTGCCGAGCAACCTCGGCAACCAACTTGTATATATATATAGGTGTATCTGGATCCGACTTTCTCTCCTTTTCTCTCTCTGTTTTTTGCAATTCAAGTGTTGAGAAGAAGAAGAGAGGGGGCTTTTGTGTGAGAAAAAGGGTTTGGTGTTTAAGTGATTTTATGTCGAGAAGTTCTGATTTGGCTGTTGTTTTTGGGGCTCCATTGAAGCTCTGTTTCTCTGTTTCTTCTTCCTTTGCTCTCTGCATGCAACAATTCCTCTGCTATGAACTCCAGCAGAGTAACCACCTTTTCTTACCATTTGTTTCGATGCGTTTGAGGCCCAAAAGGTGACCCTTCTTCCTTAATCCCTTTTCAGTTTTTCTGTACGCTGGTTGCCGAGCAGCTCGTTTTATGCTTTTTGACATTTTAGAAGATCAGTTCAAATCAAGATTAATATAATAGTAGGCAGAACTGTAGGTTATGATTGACATACATGAAGATGGCATTTTCTTGTAATAGAAATCATATGTTTCAGGCACAGGCTTACCCAGGCCCTCACATTGTCCATTACTCCCTATGATTTGCTCGGCAACCACACGGTTGCCGAGGTGCTCGGCAACCACACGTGGTTGCCGAGCAGCTCATTTTATGCTTTTTGACATTTTAGAAGATCAGTTCAAATCAAGATTAGTATAATAGTAGGCAGAACTGTTGGTTATGATTGACATACATGAAGATGGCATTTTCTTGTAATAGAAATCATATGTTTCAGGCACAGGCTTACCCAGGCCCTCACATTGTCCATTACTCCCTATGAAATTAGCCTACAACTGCATACTTTGCATCCTGAAACCTTTAATGATTTTGCCTCAGAGCAAAACCCCCCTCCATCATTAAAATTTTGATAGTTTATCCTTTTTGCAGTTTACAAAATCATCTAAAAAACCCTGTCAAAGATCAAATCAGTAAAGAAATTTCTGGTGAGGATTTCGCATATTTTTTGTGAAAATATTTTTTGTTTGTTCATACTTTGCCTTGCACGTGTTTGATGAAATTTCTCAGTTAACTTTTACAGTCAAGTACTAAAACACCGTTCAATGCTCTATGGCCGCGCTCGTTTAGAGCTTTTGAATTCATTTTAATTTAAAAAGGGATGATTGCATTGCTTTTACTGAAATTGGAGTGTAGTTGCGTGCAAGCACAACAAATTTTTGTTATCCAATTAGTTGCTGTTATCCTTAAGTTATTGTTTTTTAACCTTTTCTCATAATTCATTGTTCATATGTTATAATCAGTATGCACGATCATAACCAAAAGAGAATTGAAGGTTATTGTGATATAGCCACTATTACATCTTAAAAGTCAAAAATGATTTTATATTTCAATCAACAATATCTTTTTTATGAATGAACTTCATCCCTAGGTGTAATGTTTAGCAAATTAAGAGTACCTCTTTTACAATTGATATTCTCTTGGCAGGCTCAAATTAAGCTGATGTCGTTGCTTTGGTGGGAAAAATTGAATATTTAGAAGGGCACAGCAAAATGGCACTAAGGCACATGCTTGATTTTTAGATGGGGAACTTATGAGGTCAAATGCAAAACCTTGCTCCAGATTGATGAGGCATTTTTAGTGTTTGAGGGGGATTGGGATTTTGGATCCTTTGTCGATTGCATTACGGTGTATTTTACATTGCCACCTCTCAGATTTTCCTCTTCTACCCTCTTTTATGCCCGTCTTTTATGCTTGTTTCTTGAGTTCTGCACATAATTAGGAGAAAGTTTGAGTACCAATTCTATTTCCTGTTTCTGATTTTCTTCATTTCGTTTGATATTCTTATTTATCCAAGTCTTGTCAAAACCTTTGATTAGTATGATTAACATTCGAATTCATTTTGAAGGCACTCTCGAGACTCGTTTCAGTCTGTGGTCCTTATCATCGAATGACAGCAGGGGCATACAGTCTGTTGGCTGTGGTGCTATACCACACTGGGGACTTTAATCAGGTATGAGGTTGTAATGTTGAATATCCATGCTTCACTACACTGACAAACTGATTATGTTGGCCATATATGAAGATAAAGTACCTGGTATCTCATTACATCTAAACATCAAAACCTGAAGGTATTTACCTTGTCTGAAAAAGTTGCTTGGCAGGTGATATTGGTGACAGCCTCTATATAGTTTGTGAGAATGAAGGTTTATGACATTTTGATATTGCTGGCTGTTGCTGATGGGTTTGCATGTCTTTGTTCTCTTAGATTACACCTATGTGCAACAATTGTATTTCAAGTGCTAGATTCCAAGTTGAACTACAAAGTTGGAATTTATTGTGAAAATAACAAAAATTCCCAATGGAGTGTAAACCCCAAGTCTAAAAGTAGCTATATTAAGTCACTTGTATATGTGTCCCGTTGCAGAATATGTAGTTCTATTAGTAGGGCAAGCTTGTCACTAATGTAAGACATTGAAATGAAATAGCACCTAATAAATATAACTTTTGGCGATTAAAAAATTGAGCTTGAAGTTCCAATTTTCTGACCTAAATTCATAGTGTGAAATATGACCTCAAAGTATTGACCATTTAGAATAGGTCTTGCCATTTTGAGATGATTTATGAGATCTATCCTGATGTCATCATTTGTTTTGTTTATTCATTATTTGAGCATGCTACTATCTATCAGCAGAAAGCTTTAGATATCAATGAGAGTGAACTTGGACTTGATCACCCAGACACAATGAAAAGCTATGGAGATTTAGCTGTCTTCTACTATCGGCTCCAACACACGGAGCTGGCCTCAAAGTATGTCTATGCACGGAGCTGTCTTCTTCTATCTGTTCCACTATTTGACATTTATTACATTTCCTGATGATTTGAATCTGATTTCCATAATTTGAAAATAATTACTGAAGATGGTATTTGTGAAATTTTGGAATGGAATCAAAAGTTGATAAAGTGTGCACTACACACTTGGGGAGAGATATATTGTCAGGAGAATTTGAAAACCACATGAAAATCTGAATTTTGGTCCAAATTACCAACAAGAAAAAAAAAAAAAAAAAAAAGAAAAAAAAGCAGGTCATGCTCCATGAGACCATGAAGAGTTTCCTAATTTTTTTTTTTTAAGTGTTGTTGAGTAACTCGACAACATTAGATTTACTTTTTTTTTTTTTTTTTACAATGTTGTAAAGTAACTCGTAGGGGTTGATAAGCAGACAAAAATCATTTATGTTTGCAGACTATGTGGGTTCTTTTCCTAATTCTAAAGGTTCTTCCTTGTTCTACTTTCTAGCTTCCAGACTTACTCTTAACTATGTGGGAAAATTTTGTGGACAAGGAATGTATCTTCATTTCTGACAATCTCACCAGAAAACTAATTGTTATTGAGACTCATTTGAAGGTTTCATAAGAACAATTTAAGGGCATAAAGAAATATGGAAATAATTTATAAGATTACTAATGGCCACGGCCACGGTTGTCGATTTGGCTCGGCAACCAAGTTGGTTAGGAAATACAGCATCCCACTGTTTTTTTTACTACCCAAGGCTTCTCCGTCTTAGTAGAGCTTCCACCTCCTTTCAGTCGGCAACCAACTCCATAAGAATTATCCCAAAATTCATTTCCCAAACAAGAACAAAAATAAAGATTAAACCGCCTCTTGTTTTGATTAAAAAACTGACCTTTAACTCCTCAATCAAAGCTCATATAATGGAGAATGGCTAATATATATAACACAATACAATATACACCTTCCTACACTCCTTTATGTGTAAGCTGAATTCTACCTCAGTATTAGCACTAATTACTACAAATGAAAAAAGAAAAAAGAAAAAACCAACTTATATATTGAAAGAAATTATTGAAAGATTAAGAGATATTCGGCAAACACAAAAAAAAAACAAAAAAACAAAAAACAAAAAATTTTGTTTAAGCAACCATGTTGGTTGTCGAGCCAACTCAACAACCAACTCCATATCCTAAAAATCAAAAGAAAAAAGAATTATCCCAAAATTCATTTCCCAAACAAGATAAATTTTGGAAAAGCCCACAAAAAAAAAAAAAAAAAAAAAAAGCAACTCGGAGATGAACAGTTCATCGCCGAGCTCAAGATCAAATCTAAATTTGGCCAAGAAAATCAACTCTGACATATAATGCTATGCTGAATCTTGGCCATGTATTGGACACAAAGGATAGCGATTTCCTTCTCCAGAATAGAAAAAGAAAAATCGGAACTCTTGGCCCAATCTCAGGTATTAAGGAGATGCTGAAGCACCTCAATGTAATGATAGGGAGAAGTCAAGTATACCTCGCCTTAAAGAAAACCGAAAAATTGTTATGCAGCAAACCTTTCTCAATGTAGTCACAAAATCTACTTATCCAGGCTTGATGTTTAAAAATGTTCTTCTTTACCATGTGTGCTTGCTGGCAAGCTGGCTTATGAAATACTAGATTCCAGATTTTGAAATATTGTATACCTTAAGATTGAGACAAAATCAGCCATTAGCCCATTACAAAGCACTGTTGAACCATAGTTTGTAAAAATTAGGAATCAGAAGTTGTATGAAGATCCCAACGGTACAGACACCATTTCAAAGTTATACGAATTCAGAGACAAGGTTAGATTTTGAAAATGAAACCAGAGATAAATCTTGGTTTACCTTCAGAACCATTGCTTATTGGATCTAACAACTGCTAGGGTCATTTCCGATGTTTACAGGATCAAACTCTAAGAGATATTCGGACATACACAAAAAAAAAAAAAAAAAAAAAATTTTGCTCGGCAACCATGCTGGTTGCCGAGTTGGCTCGACAACCAACTCCATATCCTAAAAAATCAAAAGAAAAAAGAATTACCCCAAAATTCATTTCCCAAACAAGATAAATTTTGGAAATGCCCACAAAAAAAATAAATAAATAAATAAATAAAATCGAGTACTGTTCATCGTCGATGAACAGTTCATCGCCTTATTTTTGCTTCCTCCTTGAGTAAGAGCTTTATTGTTTGTAGCTTCTTCTGGAACCTTTTCTGTGGAAGAAAAAGAAGAGCATGAAGCAAGCACAAAAACTTGTAGCATTCTGTAGCTAAATAATTATTAGAGAAGGAAACAACATGATAGTTTGATTTCCCTACAAGATGTCATAGGAAATACATTTTGAAGGGGTAAAGCCAGTATTCACTTAACTTTTAGCAAAATGTTATGTTTAAATAACTTCTTTTTAACTTCTGTTTACAATTTGATCATATTGCTGACTTAACAAGATAGCTGGAAGTTAATCAAACTAACTAATAGACATTGACTGAGTAATCAAATTGTAACAACGTTTAAATATATTGATCAATTTAAAACAAATGAAATTTTGCTAAATTTCTATTGATTGCCACTGTATTTAACCCCATTTGTTTAATGTCGTGGTAAATTACAGGGTTATCCCAATGAACCAATCTTATTTTAGGAAAATGAAATCTATTTACGTGGACGTGGCTGTGGTTGTGGTTGTGGCTGTGGCTGTGGCTGTGGTGGTGGTTGTGGTTGTGGTTGTGGTTGTCTAGAGGCTGCAGCCGCCGCTGGAGCAGAAGAGGCGGTGGTGGTTTTTTTGTCCAACCACCACACCTCTTGGATGCTTTCCTTTCATGGGACGAGAAACATGAAAAACAACTCATATTTTGCCTTAAAAGTCCTAACTTCAAATGTAAACTATTCCCATCTCACAGATATTTCCTTGACCCGTAAGAATTCATCAGTGACCAAGAACAAAACCGCAAATCTTCAGCTTGATTTCATTACAAGGCCAAGAGAAACCATTATAATTTTGATTTCTTGATTTGTATTTAATCAATAATATCACCAACATCTGCCCTCTAAGGCTTGAACCAAAATCCTAATGGGGACCAAAAGTCTCAAATTCCTAAAATTGAAATCATGAATCTAAACAATGGGTCTTTGAATAAAAGCAAAGAACCAAAGAACAAAACAATATTGAATAGCCAATAAATATTAAAAGTAACCCAGAAAAATAGAGAATCTAAGAATAATTAACAATTGGATCATCCATGGAATCCATGTTTTGGGTGGGACTAGAGAGAGAGAAGAAATGGGTTTTTCTTTTCCTCCCAATTTCCCGCAGAAAATGGACAGAGAATGGGAGGGAGAATTTGAAGGGTGTTTAGAAATAAAGAGACAAAAATGTGGGAACCATGTTTGTAGGGGCTTAGGACATATTTCAATTACTACATGCTGGCAAATCTCATTTAATACTTATTTTTTCTTCATCAACATTATTAAATTTATGGAACTAATTAATTAAGATAATATTTGGTAAAGATTTTTGTACATTATAAATAGTATATCTTACTAATGTACAGATAAAAAGTGGATAAAAATGTGAATTCTACGAAATGTGCATTTGTGTATGCTTATAAGCACTTATAAGATGGTGATACTTTAACTTTGAGGCTTCTTGTTCAATCTAAGTTTTATTGAGTGTATTATTGGAAAAAGTGGTTCAATCATAAATTAAATCAGGAAGACAATTAAAGCAGCTAAATGGAGGCTAGAAGCCTAAATGTGCATATGCAAAGATTAATTTGTTGAGGTATATACCAGACTTGTGTTATAATTGTTAGTCAACAATGTCTCTAAATTGGTATCTTATTTATTGAGACGCATGTTGCACATGAATTTGTTTCTATTTTTGAAATACTTTATATTTTTCAGTCGTCAACTAAGTAATGAAAATTGTTATGTACGATTAGAGATGGTACCTAGCTTCATAGAGTACATTAATACCCATTTTTACTTATCAAGTGTAACAATAAATTCTACCACTTACATTCTCCATTTAATGCTTATTATATTTTTAGTACAATTTTCTCGTGCTACTCTTATGTATTTACCTAATAATTGTTTTCTTATATCTTTAAAGTAATATTTACTGCAATATGTATTAAGAATACCGATTTTAGAATTTATCAAAAGATAATATAGGATAAATAATTAATATAATATTAAATATCGTATTAAAAATACGCCACGTGCATCGCACGTGCCAAAAACTAGTATATACACACACACAAACATGCATTAATTTATTAATGATAATTTTGTTAATTTTAAGTTTATTAAATATTAATTACAGCTTTTGTAATGTATCGAAAATTTTCTTTTCTTATCTAATAAATATATATACAAATATAATATTAAAAAAAAAGGAAGGCGGAACACGTATTTTATCACATGCTTTAATGTGTTAAATTAAAATAATTTTAACCCAAACCGCTGTAAACCAAGATGACGTGGTTAAATAAAAACCACTCTATTATAACTCTAGTTAATTTCCACCGCCTCTTTTCACCTATAAATACGCTTTGTAAATAGTTTGAGAGTCAGCCACTGATTATAGCGGATAAAGGTATGAATATTAGTGAGAGTGAAGCACAACCAATGCGATTGTGCCTCAAAAACACGACCATAAGATTGTGACCTTGGGGCACAACCATAAGAGAGCAACCACCATGGTTGTGCTTTGGAGGCACAACCATGTGGTAATCACGTTTATTTTAGAATACTAATTTAATTCTAAAATAAACTAATTTAATTCTTTTCGGGTTGTTGATAAAATAGGTACCAAATTTTACGACAACTCTTCGTTATCAGGTGAGTAGGTTTAGGAATATTATTTGAGTCGTTATTTAACATAAAATTTTAGTGCTTAATCTTGATATTAATATTTGAGTTTTTATTTTATACTAAAGCTAAATACAGAAAAGATAAATAATCTGCGATAATGGTTTACGCATAAATTTGGGACTAAGATTAAGCTTACCGAGACTTATATGGAAATGAACTATTGATGAAAAGAACTTTAGTTATGATTATTTATGTTATTATTGTGCTCATTTCAGTAATGCTGATTTATTATTTTCTGATTTTTGTGTTATTATTATTCTGTGATTGTGATTTATGTTATTATTATTAAACAACTCATTTTATGGATGATTGATATTTATAAATACTCTATTATAATATTATGTATTGCAAAAGAACAATCTATATTACTGTTAGAATTCTGTTATTTGAGAACTATATAAGGTGTTAAAGTTCAGATTCTAAATTTTCATTTTATGATCTAATAAAGGATGTATATGTGAAGTATGATATGATGAAATGATTTACATTTATTGTGTGACATTTATATTACGAGCTTAAATATTGTGCACCAAAATATTTATTAAAAGGCTTTGGTATACATAAATATTGAGTCACAAGATGAGACTCTATAAAGAAATTTAGACCGCCAAGACAAGTCTAATAAGATTAACATGAAATGATAGGTCGTCGATCTGGACCTAAAATATGAAATAATAGCCAAGATGGACTTTGTATACCTTACAGTTGGTCGTCAGATGAGACCATTCTTATGGAAAGCCATCAGAACATGCTTATAAAGAAAAGGGTGCATAATAATTAAGTTCGTAATGGGCCCAATTTGCATGACATTCATGTAGATATTATGACACACGTGCACACCCTACTCACTGAACTATGATTGTTCACGTGTTATATGTTTTCTTTTTTAGGTAAAAATGCCAATTGACGTATTTAGCATTGTCTCGGGCAAGTGGGTCGTTGCTGCTGAAAGGAGAGAGATGCGTTGGGTTACAACCATCGATTTACGGTCATATCTCACTCATGCCCCGGATATTACATATGGGAATACATCGTTATTCGTGACCTTTGAAGTTTACTGATATGGACAATAATGGATGGTTTCTTAAAGGCATCTACTTAGAAATCGAGATATAAGAACGTGAAGTATTATAGACTACTCTTCCCACCCCCACCATATTTTTGAAGCTTTTTATATGAATGTTTATGTAAGGAAAGTAAATATTTTGTAGCCAGTGGGTGAAGGACTAATATAAAGTTGTATTTTGAAAAGTATACAAGACCTCGGTTATATAAATGATAATTATTACTCCAGTTACGTTGACTTAATTAATTAATTGTCATTTGTTTGTGTTTGTGATGTAAACCAAATTTGTGAGAATCAAAAGAATAATTGCATGATTAAATAAGTGTGAATTGCATGATTAAATAAGTGTGAATTTTAACACCACTTATTTCGAACTGAATGTTTTTACCAAATACTATAAATTATAATATAAAGTCATTTGTAATGATTTAAGCTACATCAAATCTGTAAACAATTTAATTATCCTATCAGGTAAATTTTTCATTATATATCTTTATATATATAAAATTTACATCAAAATAACCAAAGTGATGAAAATAAATAAAGATTTTATAAAAGAATAAATAAATGAACGAATAATTTTAGGTCGCTACAGTTTTGCTTAAAAGTTTAATTATAGCTTTTTAGAGAAGCTCAAAATTTTGGCTTCTTTAAAATAGTTTTTTTAAGCTGTTTTTTTAGTCAAAAAATACTTATTAACTTTAGCCAAACAAATATAAATATAACCAAAATCACTTTTACTCTTTATGAAATACTTTTGGACATCAAAAAATCCTTTCCAAACACACGAGGTCATTTCTTACTTGAGGTTAAGGTAGATGTAGAAAAAAATGGCATATGTAACCTTGCCGTGGAATGATAGCAAATGGTACTGGAGACAAGTGAGTTAATTGAAAAGATTTTTAGGCTTGTTCTTGAAATTAGGGATGGCATTAGAGCGAGTCGACCCCGCCTCGCAAAAAATTTGGTGCCCCGTGACCTGTGACCCTCCATTTCGTTGGGTTGGGATGGGATGGGCTAGGCTGGACTGGACTGGGTTGGGCGAAGTGGGGCACTGCATTGACCCGCCAATAGCCCTTGTTATTATTACTTTTTTTTGTAAACTAAAAATAAATATTAAACAAATTTGGATGAAAAATTGTTATTATATTTGCTGAAAACAAAACAAAAAATTGTAAGATTGAGATTGTAGTGTAGTGGTTAAGCTTATAATTTAACGCTTTAAACGTGGGTTTGAATCCTATTTAGTTTATACTTAGCAAAAATTGTGATTTTTAGTTGTATTTTATGATTTTTGAAAACAAAATTTGAGGGAACAGGTCCGGGACAATGCTGCACTGGACCTGCCCATATTACTGGAATAATCGGAGTGAGGCTAGTCAAATTGTCATTTCTATTTGAAATTGCACTAGATTGGTGGCAAAGAATCTCACTTGATTCGTGGGAGCTGGTAGATCATACAAATGGTTGGATGTGAATTTGAGAGGAAAACCCAAGATAATTTTTGGACCGTGGCGAGTGAAGTAGTTGTTTCGATCCCAAAACCCTATATATATATATATATATATATATATATATATATATATATATTTGTACAAATATGACCCAAAATCGAAGGGGCCCCCATCTTTATTATTCTGCCCATTGTTTATTTTTATTTTTTTAGTTTGAAGTTAACAATTAATTTAGTAAGGACTCATTATATTTGAATGCATACTACAATTTAGAGGTCCATTGAGGGCCTAATTTATGAAATTTGTCTTAGGCCCCGGAAATCACAAGATCGGCTCTAGGAGAAATCCTCCCGGCTTGGTCACAGGTGTGGGAAAGAATAAGGACTTTCTTTTTTAAAATTTGATTGACCTAGATAAAGTGTCATTTGTAATTATTCTACAAATGATTTCAAGCTTCTGGAAGAAACCCCAAATTAATAGGTTCAAGTATGATATAATTCCACCAACACATGTCTGTACCTAAAAATTAAAGTTTTTAATTAACCTAAAGCATATAATATATATTTACTATAATATAAGTGTCTATCAATTGCTTACTATTCACCTTTCAACCAATGACGTCGTTTTATTGATTTAGTATTCCTAATTTCGTCCAAAGCTCACCATTTTGTCCTAATCTTTGGACTACTTTTTTTATATTAAATTAATATCTTTGGCCGCAATTTTTGACTTCTTCATCTTTTCTTTTCTTTTATTTATTTTAATATACATATATTAGTGTCTTTTAGCCGCAATTATTGACTTCTTATATATTATAGTAAATATATATTCCATTTTCCCTTAATAAGTCATAAAATTTGGTGCTTTTTTATCCTCAGTTGCTATGGGGAACAAAGGAGGAAATACAATCGATTCCTAAAGGTTTTGGTAAATTTCATTTTCTCTAAACTGCAGTTTTTGTTGTCCAACTTAAATATTTGCTGCAGCTTATACATTAAGTATTTTTACATAATTCCAGTTGGAGACGATATCCCTATGGGTTACCTAACCATTGGCTTTGGTTTCACATAATTTCATGTTATATAACTCAAGTTATGGACAATTTTGTAAATTGCGACAGCATGAATCCGAGAAATTGCCTTGGATATTTCAGTGAGCATTTTAGTGTGTCAAAACATGCCGTCGGATTATCAAATTTTTATATGTGGTAGCTACATGGGTATTCTACGTTCCGTGAAAATTTCATATTGTTCGGTGATCGTTTTCTATGTCAAAGAAATATTTTTTGCTCCATGACTGGGTGAATTGTTTCTCCAAACTGTACTTTCTGTTGACCAACTCAAAATTATGCTGCACCTTATATATTAAGTATTTTTACATAATTTCAGTTGGAGACGATAGCTCTATGGGTTACCTAACCATTGGCTTTGGTTTCACATAATTTCACGGTATACAACTCAAGTTATGGACAATTTTGTAAACTGCGACCGCATGAATCCGAGAAACTGCCTAGGGTGTTTCGGTGAGCATTTTAGTAAGCAAAAACATGCCGTCGGACTATCAAATTTTGATATGTGGTAGCTAAATGAGTATTCTATGTTCTCTGAAAATTTCATATTTTTCGGTTATCGTTTTCTATGTCAAACAAATTTTTGTTACTCCATTATCGGGTGAAGAAATTTTAGTAACACTGCCCTTATTTTGAAAATTTTATTCACCTGGTCATGGAGTAACAAAAAATTCTTTGACATAGAAAATGATCGCCGAACAATACGAAATTTTCAGGGGACATAGAATACTCAGGTAGCTACCACATATCAAAAATTGGTAGTCCGACGGCATGTTTAGGCATACTAAAATAGTCACCGCGAAACCTCCTAGGCTGTTTTTCAGATTTATGCCGTCGGCGTGCCGGAATCGCTATTATAAACCAATAAAAAAACTTTAAGTAGTGTAAATATCTTCTTAAAATTTTGTGGACCATGGTTTTGTGGTAGTTTTAGTGGATTCCCATGTTTTGGTTACACGTTAATGATGTGAACTTGAAAGGTTTTGCTAAACTTCATGTTTTTCTAATATGCAGTTTCTGTTGTCCAACTCAAAAATTTACTGCTCCTTATATATTAAGTATTTTTACATAATTCCAGTTGGAGACGATAGCCCTATGGGTTACCTAACCATTGTCTTTGGTTTTACATAATTTCATGTTATATAACTCAATTTATGGACAATTTTGTAAACTGTGACAGCATGAATCCGAAAAACTAACTAGGATGTTTCGGTTAGCATTTTAGTAAGCCGAAACATGCCGTCGGACTATCAAATTTTGATATGTGGTAGCTACATGAGTATTCTATGTTCCCTGAAAATTTCATATTTTTCGGTGATCGTTTTCTATGTCAAATGAATTTTTGTTAATCCATGACTAAGTGAAGTTTTGAATTTTTTTTTTTTTTCCTTTTTCCCCACTTTGCCTCATAACTCGAGAAAGTTAGTATTAAAAAAAAAAAAAAAAATTCCCAAATGACTTTTCGAGAAACCAAAAAAAAAAAAAAAAAATTTTTGACTTTCTCGAGAAAGTAAAAAAAAAAAAAAAAAAAAAAAAACCTAAAAAATTTAAGGCTTTCTCGAGTTACTCGAGAAAGCCAAAACACAATTTTTTTCTTTTTTTGGTCTCGAGAAAGCCTTAATTTGTTTATTTTTTTTGGTTTCTCGAGTAACTCGAGAAAGTCATTTTTTTTTTTAACTTTCTCGAGTTACTCGAAAAAAAAAAAAAATTTTTTTGGGTTTTCGAGTTACTCGAGAAAGTCATTTGGGAAATTTTTTTTTTTTTTTAAATACTAACTTTGCCGAGTTATAAGGCAAAGTGGGGAAAAAGGTAAAAAAAAAAAAATTCAAAACTTCACTTAGTCATGGATTAAAAAATTCATTTGACATAGAAAAACGATCACCCGAAAAATATGAAATTTTCAGAGAACATAGAATACTCATGTAGTATGCCACATATCAAAATTTGATATCTCGACGGCATGTTTCGACTTACTAAAATGCTTACCAAACATCCTATTGGAATAGGGAGGGAAAAAATGGAAAAAGTCGACAAAAAAAAATTAAATAAAAAAATTGGGCCTTGTCGGGAATTTTTTTTTTTAACCTTTGTCGAGTTACTCGACCAAAAAAGAAACAAATTACTTTTTTTTCCCTTTGTCGAGTTATTCGACCAAAAAAATTAATTTTTTTTTCCTACCAAAAAACCCAAAAAAATTATATTTTTTCCCATTTATGGAGTAAATCGACACAAAAAAAAAGTTAAAAAATTGTCAAATTGGATTTAAGACTTAAAATTAAAAAATTATATAAAAGTCAATAAATGCGGCTAATATAATAAAAAATGTTAAGATTTGGACAAAAACTACAACACTAAAATTATTTATCTTTGGTCCACATAAAAAAAAAAAAAAAAAAAATTGGTGAGCAAGAACTTTTTCGAGTTACTATTTCACTCGAAAAAGTTTGTCGAGTTACTATTCAACTCGACAAACTTTTTCGAGTTGAATAGTGACTCGAAAAAAAGTTTCGCGTTACTGTTCACGCAAAGTTTTTTTTTTTTTTTAAGGTGAGCTTTTACTTTTTCGAGTTGAATAGTAACTCGAAAAAATTTTTCGAGTTACTGTTCACGCAAATATTATTATTAATTTTTTTTTTTAAAGTTGAGCTTTTCCATTTTTTTTTTCAATGAAAAAAATCAACAATTAATGATAATGCTTGAACTTTTTGTTTTATGTTATAAACAAATTGTACACATGCAATTTTTTAAAAAAAAAAAAATTTAAGCCGATAACATTGATTTTTATTTTTTTTTTCTATACAATTTGATAACATTTTATATTAAATTTATACTGTAGATTTGTTGTGTAAACGTTTTATTCCAGTGTATAATAAATTTATTATTGTAATAAATTGACATAATTATTATAATAAATTTGCATTCCACTGTGTTATCATAATTGTTAAAATAAAATAAAATGTAATATATGATAATAATTTAATATATCGATCAGTTATATGCCACAAACTACAACTTTAAAAAGTAAATGTTTTATTTACAATAAATTCATATTAAGTTTTAATATAATTATTAATAATACTAAAATTTGATTATTTTAATAAAATTTATATAATTAGTATAATAAATTGACATAATTATTATAATAAATTTGCATTACACTGTGTTATTATAATTGTTAAAATAAAATATATTATAATAATTTAATATAATATATAAAATTTTTATATCATATATAATTTATTATACAATGTTATAATAAATGATATAGTAAAAAAACTATGCATGTGCTTAAATTATCAAGGAACTCGACAAACTAAAATTTGAGATTGCCAAGTTGTTCAATTAATTATATGAATAAAATGCCACATACCACAAAGTCAAAAATCGATATTTTTATTTATAATAAATTGATATTATAATAAATGATAGAATACAAATATTTATGCATGTGCTTACTTTATCAAGTAACTCGACAAAGAAAAATATGAAAAAAAGAGACAAATCAAAGCCAAGTGACTAATAAAAGAAATGAGATAAGTTTGGATTTAAGACTTAAAATTAAAAAAAATTATATAAAAGTCAATAAATGCGGCTAATACAAAAAAAATGTTAACATTTGGACAAAAACTACAACACTAAAATTACTTATGCTGGTCCACATACCCAAAAAAAAAAAAAATAAAACAAAAAAAAAATTTCGTGAACAATAACTTTTTCGAGTTAGTATTCAACTCCACGAACTTTTTCGAGTTGAATAGTAACTCGAAAAACTTTTTCGAGTTACTGTTCACGCAAAGTTTTTTTTTTTTTTTAAGGTGAGCTTTTCCATTTCTATTTTTTTTTTCAATGAAAAAAATCAACAATTAATGATAATGCTTGAACCTTTTGTCATGGTGTATTCACTCTCATTATAATGATCAAAGAAGTTCAAAATAGAATCAAGAATGTAGTCCAAATCATTTCATCACATCTTACTGCTAAATATATGTGTTTATCACCCTAATTCATTTTGATTTTATATTGAACAGATAACATAATACAATATAATTTAAGTATCTAAATTCATTTCAGACATATTGAAGGTTAAAATTAATTTATAGGTTAATGACACCATTCTTTGGAGATTGTATCTACAAGGACATGAATACAAAATTAGATTCCAATGCTTGGTAATTTTTTGGCTGCTATAATCATAAGTGAAATTTGTATCGTGTATGAAAATTTTGTTCATTATACATTTGACAAAAGGGAAGTTATGAAAATGCACAAAAGAATTTAGGTAATCCAAAAACTATAGAATTTTAAGATAAATTATTAGATGCAACACTAAACTATATCTCATCACCTATTAAGTCAATGAATATCCCCAATGCATTCTATAAACTCAACATTAAAAAAACAAAGAAAAGTTACCACAATATAATGGAAGAGTACCAGATACAGAATTTTAGAATATCTTTTCAACATTTTTTATTCATCGTAAATTTTGTTGAAAGCTCAATTCGACCATTTTTTTTTTCTTTTTGTGGGATTTTGTCCTGAATTCTATAATATTCATTTATTTGTCCTAAATTCTACAATGTTATAATTGTTACACGGGCTTCAAACTAGTATATATATATATATATATATATATATATATATATATATATATATATATATATATATATATATAATATATATATATTTGTGGATATTTGGTTTACTATTCAAAATGGTCAACCAAAATTATTTCCTATTTATTTTGTTTAAAAATTTACAAAATAATTATATGAATCCAAAGATGAATTTATCCTAAAAAAATATGATATAATGGTATGTAAATTGTAATTTTAAAAATTAGATTTATGTGAATAAATTCAGTATTTTAATATTTATTATTATTTTTATAGAGACTTAATGGAACGTGAAATACATATGTAATTCTTGAAAATATAGCATGTGAAGTGACGAAGAACTAGGAGGTGTTTCGTGAATTTGCACGTATAATACTTTCCAAAGTAGCGTTAATAAATAGAATTTAAAATACATTTTGAAATCCAAACCAACTTTTGTAAATGAAATCCTAGAGGAACTTCATATGCATCGTTATGCCGAGTACAAGTTATAAGACTTGATCAAAAAGTGTTTCAACTTCGAATGCAAAATCTAAGATAATTGTGGCTTGTTTTGCATAGACCAAAATAAAGTTTCTTGTGAGTAATGCAACAAGGTAACATATTATAAAGGGGATTAGTAGACCAAGATTATTATAATAATATAATCAAAATATTTGTTTTTATTGATTTTTTCACATAGTAAAACTTGGGTGTGTTTTTAAACCCATATCTACGTATCTATTTACCTTTTCTTTAAATTTGAATTCATTCTGACTGTCCAGGCTTACACTAGTTAATTGCTGCATTGTATTGCAACTGCTGGCCACAAATAGGCAAAATGTATATTTAGCATAATTTTGGCTATTTTTATATCAGTTTTGAATAAACTAAGTTATGATTATTCCAAGTTTTCAATGCATTATCTAACCAAATAGTTCTGATAAATTGTGCCTGACATTAGAATTAGAAATGGTGTCATTAATTTGGATTCATTTTTCATAAAATCCAGTTTCAAGGAAAATAAAACGTAAGAGATTTTTGAATTTTATAGTGAAACGACAATAAGATGAATGAAGATAATTGACAAATTCAAAGTTGTTGCGAAATGCTTTGAACAACGTTTTTGTTAAATTTGACGACATGTGAGTTCTTGATTTTTAGTTGTTTTTGAGTATGAATTTCAGAAAAATTGTAGTTTTACTATTTATTATATTATTAAATTTGTAATTTTTTTAATTGTTTTAGAAAGTTTAACATTTCTAAGAATAATGACTTTTATGAAGTAAATTGAATTTAATTTTATCATATATTTGAGTTATCTATTGTAAGAAATTTTAATAAACTATGTTTTAAGTTATAAGCATGCTATTTAGGTTTCAATCTCCTGATTTGTTAATATTTAATTTTTTTCACTTAAATTACCAATATTAAGCCAATTCGTAAAAAAAAATAAAAAAAAACACTATTACATTCTTAATTATCGATACATTACGTGCATCGCACGTGCTCACACTAATATATATACACACACTAGGTTAATTAAATATTATATTAGAAGCATCACAAATAAAAGTAAAAATACAAGAGGATAGCAAAATTTAGGGACCTAGAAATATGTGTATAATTTATAAATGTTCTAGTCATTGCTTAAATCAACTAACTAACATGTAATCTCAGTTAATTTGGAACATTTCTATAGTAGGTTTGAGATTTTTAACCCTATTGTTTATGCTAGTATGAAGCATATGCATTGCACTTGATTTTGTAAATAATATTGTTACAAACTTTCTTTTAATTAATATTTAAAATATAATAATTCAATCAAAAATAACAATTAATTAAGATGCAAGAATATAACATTTGGGAATATAGTAAAATATATGGTTTGGTGTTGTATTGAACGGTCACAATAGCTCTAGATTACCATTAAAATAACTCTTCTTTGTTATATTGTTATATGGTCACCATGTTGAAACTGCAAGTTTCAATTCAGTAATATTGTTTCAAATTGTTAGTATCGTTTGGAAAAAAAATTAGTTGTGTATAAAATATATAATCAATCTATCACCTACAGATAATCCGTATGTGATATTAATATTTCAATCATTGTTGTTAACAATAACTTAATGTTAAGTTTTGAAGCTTAGTTAGTGTTATCTATGGATTTTTCTTTAGTGATATACAGGCAAAGTAGTTTACCAACTGTATGTACGACTTTTTTTTTCTCTCTAACTATAGCGGTGACAAAATCTACTTATAGGTGAATTTTTTTTTTTTTTGGGTGGAATTTGATTTTTCACTAATATTTATTTTTTACTTTATAAGCAATTGTAGAAAATGTTGCTCATTGAACTAATATATATTATAAAATCAAATATAATTACAAGAATTCATTTGTCTCCAATGATTTGGTTGTAACTTCACAACTCTTAGGTCAATGGTTCAAATCACATTAAATTCATTCTAAAATAAAAATACTCGACAACTTAGTGGATTGGGTCGGGCCTTTGGTAGGTCGAGTTTCTTCAAGCACAGACTTGGCAATTCGGGTCAGCGGTCCACCAAGTATATAAAATTAGTTTTTTTAATTATTAAAAATTTGCACTATCAGGCTTGGGACATTACCTACGGAATTTCCGTAGGTAAAGGCTATTTCCGTAGGTAATGGCACACACTTTTACCAACGAAAATTCTATTCATGAAAATCACAAATGGAAATTCCGTTGGTAACTTTCAGCGACCCTCAAAATAGCTACGGATTTTCGGTTGCAAATATTATGTTGGTAGCGACCATTAGGCACGGATATCGTGGCTTCAGCAACAGAAAATCCGTTTTTGAAGCCACGATTTTTTGTAGTGAAAGGAAAAAATGTGATATTATATTATATTATATTTGATAACTAAAATTGAACAAGTTTACAAATCTTTGATACTTTGGCAGTCGAAACTTGGAAGAAATTTAGGTCATACGTTAATTATAAATTGACGTAGTTTATTCTCTTTTGTATACGTGACTTGAGACTTTTTTGAGAGAAAATTTATAAGCACAGTATTCTAGTTGTTTTTCTTGTTCACTTTGTGGGTTGTACAAAGAGTATAAGTTGGTGGGTATTGTAAAGTTTAGGATATTATTTTTCTTAAAAATATTTGAGGAATTTGGGTGAGTGAAATCTATATGATTGTAACGATTTTTCATATAATGAAAGCTTTGACAGTCCATAAATTTTTCTCTATCTTTAATATTTTTTATGTCTCGTTATTTTTTTCTAAACAAAAATCTTGTAGACAATAAAAAATTAGTCTTAATTCTCAACCAATGAGAAGTATTTATCGCTGGCTGCCTTTTCTCAAAATCTAGACTGCACAATACTTTAAATTGGTAAAAATATATTTCACCTTTCACAAATGAAAAACACACAAACATAAAATTAAACCCACACAATTAGTTTGGATACGCGGTATATATATTTGTCCCATTTTTTTGTTTCAAATATTCATTAAATTTACAAATTTCAACGGTATGATTTTACATGATTTGGTGCAAGAGCTTCCTTACATTTGTTGCATTATATTCTTTGCTTTTGCCGGCAAATGTTCTCACCCTTTCCTCTTTGGCTCCTTCTGAAGAAGTTCACTAACATGTAATCTCATTTAATTTGAGCTATTTATATAATTGGTTTGAGTTTAATTGAATAAAATATTAAAACTGAAAATTTCTAAGGTAAATTACAAATATACACAATTGAAAAATACTGGCCATTATAATTTTATTGAAATGTAACATTTGAATAAAAATATAAATTAAAATTACTCGACATTTAAAGACTCTTGTTGCTTTTGGAATGTTAATTTATTACGAGAAAAAGTTCCACAACTAGAAAACATATGCATAATTATTTCAACGTTGAAGAACAATTTATGATATCATATTTCATTTTTTGTAGTGGTAAAAAAATGCAGTACCCACCAACAACGTAATAAGATGAAGTAATAATTTGTGATAACATATGTTGTTCACCAAAAATAATAGTCACATATGAACCGTCAGTCGAGAATCCACTATTGAGAAATAGATCTAACTAACCGAGAAACTTAACACTACTATTCTTGAACATGAGCGCATGGCATCTACTTATTATATAATATCAAAATTATGTTCTTAATTTAATTATGTTATTGTAATTTTCTTGAGTCAATGTAGACAATGAAATCTTATTTAAACAAAGTGATTGTCTTGTTATTCTTTTAATTATATTTTTGAGCTCAGACTTTCATGGTTTGTTCTTGTTGGATTAATTAAATGAATAATTTTTCATCTTAAATATCACGTATTTTTTATAGTTAGAAATTGGTTTGATTAATTCGTGCTTAATGCTTGAACGTGTTTTATTAATTTATTTTTATTTTTTGTTATCTTGTTATCGATTTGGAATACTTAGAATGCTTAGAATACGAAACATTTGATTCTTTATTTATTTTGAAATGAATTTGATACGGAAAATGCTTAAATAATTTAAGAGCAAAGAGTGACTGAGAGATTCTCTTCTTTTAAACTTAATTGATAAACTTTTTAAAACAAAAATATATTGAGTATATATAGCCAGCTGGTTGATCTTGTCAATCTCCATAGCATCAGTTGCAGCCTGCAGGCGTGAAATCCCAACTGAAGTCAACTTACTAAATTCAGTGGTGGACATCTTGGCAGAAGGTTCAACAGCCAAAGTATGAGGAGATTGCAAAAGCATTGAGGCTTGTGGTGCAGCAAACGAGGGTAGCATAAGATTAGGGTTAACAGGAGCATCGATCGATCCGAGACACTTTTTCCAACTTCTCCTTGTACAAGGCTTGCTATTTACAGTATGTGGCAGGTTGACAGCATGCGAGGAATCGAATTATTTTCACCAAAATTGGTTGTCGAAATTTGTGATATATGAGATTGAGTAGCGACTTGATGTGAATTAACTTGGCAGATGTGATACCACTATTTTTGGGAATGGGTGAGTTTTTGGCGGTAATGTTGTCAAATTTTAAATAAATCACTGGCTCATTAATCTATTAAAATATAGAAGGATAGCAACAAAGTCAATCCACAAACATAATTTTGATATTATATAAGTAGATGCCATGCGCTCATGTTCAAGAATAGTAGTGTTAAGTTTCTCGGCTAGTTAGATCTATTTCTCAATAGTGGATTTTCGATTGACAATTTATATGTGACTATTATTCTTGTTGAACAACATATGTTACCACAAATTATTACTTCATCTTATTACGTTACTTGTGGGTACTGCATCTTGTTACTACTACCAAAAACGAAATATGATATTATAAATTGTTCTTCAACATTGAAATAATTCTGCATATGTTTTCTAGTTGCGGAACTTTTTCTCGTAATAAATTAACATTCCAAAAGAAACAGTACTTAAAAAATTGTGTACAATTTGCTTATTAATAAAAAAATAAAAAATTTTGGTGAAATATTGAATGAAAATCTGGACGAATGTGTGAATAGTAAAAGAAAAAAAAAAGAAAAAAATTAAGGAAAAAAATAATAGCATTTTTTTAGAATAATCTGTAATATTATAAGATAAAATAAAAAAAAAGATTAGTAAAAAATTGAATGAAAATGTGTAAAAGAAAAATAAATAAGAAAAATAAATTAAAGGAAACAAAATTTGCGATTGGCACACACTACAATAATTTCGCCGTCTCTCACTTATCTCAGTAATATAATTCGGCGGGGCAAGGCGAAGTGGATTTTTGAGTAAGATGAAATTATTTTGTACTTTTTAAAAGTTGTAGAACTTCATTTACAATTTTATTTTATTTTTGTTTATTTAAAGAGGAGGTCAAAACTGTCAAAATATGTCAAAATGACGTGATTTGCAACAAAATTCAAAAGTTGGGGATGACTAATGCTAAAAAAAAGATTAGGGGTTGATTTGTTATAAATTGAAAAGATTGGTGAAAAATTGAATGAAAATTTCGATGAATATGTGAATAGTAAAATGAAAAATTAAGGAAAAATAATAGCATTTTTAGAATAATCAGTAATAAATAATTCAAGAAAATAAATTATAATTTGCTTATAAGATAAAATAAAACGATTAATAAAAAAATTGAATGAAAAGGTGTAAAATAAAAACAAATAAGAAAAAATAAACTAAAGAAAAAAATTGTGAAAAAAATTAGAAAAAGACAAAAGAAATGGGCCCACATTTCTTTGTCTTAATATTAAATATTTTATTTGTTAAAAAATGAAGGAAAATATAGTTTTTCACATATGGGTTATTTTGTAATTAGTCCAAGCTTTAATGGGCATAAAAGCTTGTTTGATAGATCCTCATTGTGTTCTTGATAATTGGGATGGCATCTCTATTGATCCATGTAGCTGGACTATGGTCACTTGTTGTGCTTAAAGTCTTGTTATTGGCCTGTAAGTCTTATGCCAAATCAAAACTAATTGTTTTACTACATATTTTGTAAGCAGTAGTAGTCTACTTCACCAAATTGGTCATTACTTTAGTGTCATTTTGAGATATCTTCAACAATTAAATGGATTAAGAAATATTAAGTATGCTAATTTTGTTAATAAATTGCCTTATATGAGAGGACCCCAAGTCGAATTTGTCCGGTACTCTTTCTCCAAGCATTGGGAATTTAACAAATCTTGATTATGTAAGTAGAAAATGTGATTAAAGATAATGGTTCATAGGTTTTGCATATTATGTTGCTGATTTTGATGAATGAAATGTTTGCAGCCTATTACAGAACAACATAACAGGACCAATCCCAGCAGAACTTGGAAGACTTTCAAAGCTCCAGACTCTTGATCTTTCAGACAACTTATTCACTGATAATATTTCTCATTCTATGGGGCACTGTAAGCATCAAAGTTTGTCTCCCACATTAAAAAAAACCGTGGAGTTAACTCAATAATAACCATGTTGGTTGTCGAGCTACTCGACACGAATGTTGGTTGTGGAGTAGCTCGACAACCAATGTTGGTTGTCGAGTTAACTGAAGGGCCAACCATGTTGACTTAGCGATGTAATCCATTAAAAAGAAAACTCGTTCTATTGATCTTAATTAAATTTCAATTTGTTAGGTGATTCTGGATTTGTTGTCGAGATAACTCGAGGACCAACTATGTTGAGTTAAGCGATATAATCCATTACTTTAAAAAAAAACTCGTCCAATCTTAATTGAATTTCAATTGGTAAATTTCAATTTGTTAGGTGATTCTGGATTTTGTTTTAACTCGACAACCAACGTGGTTGTCGAGTAAGGAAGTATTTTTTTTTATTGTATATATTTTAGGCTTCACAGCCATTTAGATTTGTCTTTTTTTTTTTTTTTCTTTTTTAAATTTCTCAGTTGAACTTTGTATATATAAAACAAAATCAAATCATCTCATAACTTGAAATTTAATTAGGATTGGTAAAATAAGTTTTATTTTTCCGGTTGTCGAGATACTCGACAACCAGGTTGTGCTTGTCAAACAAAATTATAAAAAAAAAAAAAAAATTATCTTATTGTGCTTGCCAAGCTGCAAACTAAAAACTCAAAAGGGATGAAAAAAAAAATTCAGAAAAATGATCTTTTTTCCAAATTGCTCTAACTCTTTTACACCATACCTCTCTCTCTCCAAAACTCCTCAAATCCTTTTTTTTCTCTCTCTCTCTCTCTCTCTCTCTCTAAGTGCTTATATTATAAATTGTAGGTAAATGTGTGAATAAAAAGTGGATTGTAAATTATGAGTCTATGAAATATATAGATAAAATGTATGTTTGACCAATTGAAATTATAATTTAAGCAGCACCAAACATGTGCTACATCAATCATTGCCCCTATTGTTAAAAGCTTCAAACATTGCGATTCTCCATATAAATTCCACTTTTTTCTAATTATTTTCTTTATATTTGATTTTTATTATATTATTTACATATTCTATACTACATAACTAATTTTTTTTCCCCCAACGACTCTAACAATTTGAAACAATATAACTGAATTGAAACTTGCAGATCAACATAGTGACCAAATATCATATTTCTATTCAAATGTACCAAAATTTACTACTTTAATATATTATAACATATTCGGTTTCATTTGTTGGCATAACACCATGATGCCGTTATGAACAAGAACGGCATGTCTGCCATTATGGAAACTATTTAAGTATTTTTCTATTCGGGGACTCTCAAACATCATATTCCTGTTCAAATGTACCGAAATTTACTACTTTAAGATGTTAGAACATGTTCGGGTTTATTTGTAGGCATAACGCCATGCATGCCGTTACGGTATCACTGGAACGGCATGTCTGCCGTTATGGAAACTACTTGTGTATTTCTCTATTCCGGGCTAACCAAAAATCATATTTTTGTTCAAATGTACCAAAATTTACTACTTTAAGATGTTAGAACCTATTGGGGGTTTTTTTAGGCTTAAACGTCATGCATGTCGTTATGGTATCTCTAGAACGACATGTCTGCCGTTATGGAAACTACTTATGTATTACTCTCTTCCGGGCTAACCAAACATCATATTTCTATTCAAATGTACCAAAATTTACTATTTTAAGATATTAGAACCTATTCGGTTTCATTTGTAGGCATAACGCCATGCTGCCGTTACAGTATCACAAGAACGGCATGTCTACCGTTATGGAAGCTATTGAAGTATTTTTCTATTCGGTGACTCTCAAACATCATATTGCTGTTCAAATGTACAGAAATTTACTACTTTAAGATGTTAGAACCTATTCGGTTTCATTTGTAGGCTTAAACGTCATGCATGCATGCCTTACAGTATTTCTAGAACGGCATGTTTGCCATTATGGAAACTACTTGTGTATTTCTCTCTTTCGAGCTAACCAAACATATTTCTATTCAAATGTACCAAAATTTACTACATTAAGATATTAGAACCTATTCGGTTTCATTTGTAGGCATAACGCCATGCTGCCGTTATGGAAACTACTTAAGTATTTTTCTATTCGGTTACTCTCAAACATCATATTGCTGTTCAAATGTACCGAAATTTACTACTAAGTTATAACCACAAATCAAGGAGTTTCACAAGTACGAAAAGCAAAATGAATTTCAACTATTCTACTTTTATACATATGAAATATGAATACTTAGATTGAATTTAAACTATTCTACTTTCATATGTATGAAACATGTACACTTATAGCTAACGTGTGTTGAATAACAACTGAAAAGGTTTCATATATATAAATTTTGGGTAAAATACTGGAATTAAGTCATTTTAAGAATAAATCCATTTCAAATAATGAGAATAGATCAAGGCATAATTAATGCAAAATGAAAATCCAATTCAGTTTTATTCTGAAATGGGACAGTTTCATAATTTTGACACCTAGGTAGATGACTCGTCACTTGAATTGGGAATAACTAGTATACCGCTTTTCTTTGCGGTGAAATCCGACCATAGTAGAGGATTTTAATAGATCGTAAGGTTGAGAAAAATCTGTTAAGATTGAGAGAGATATATAGTCTTGTTTGTACGGGGTTTGATTTTGAAAAATATGAAGAAGAATATGGAGAAATTGAGAAATTGAGAGAGATATATGAATTGAGAGGGATGAAGACGTAGTGACGGACAAAGAAACGGCATGCATGACGTTATGCCTACAAAAGAAACCGAATAGGTTCTAATATCTTAAAGTAGTAAATTTTGGTACATTTGAAAAGAAATATGATGTTTGGTTAGCCCGGAATAGAGAAATACATAAGTAGTTTCCATAACGACAGACATTCCGTTCAAGTAATACCATAACGACACATGTGGCGTTATGCTTCAATTCTCTTTCGAAAATATTTTTCGAGCGTTTCATGTGCTTATTGAATGTTAGAATAGTTATTATACGGATTCATATGCAATCTCTCTACTTGGAACGGTTTCATAATTTTGACACCTAGGTAGATGACTCGTCACTTGAATTGGGAACGTAATTAAAAAGTAGATTCAAAAAAGTTAACGGTTAAAAAGTTATATGAGGAAATGTAGAATGGATTGATCGACACGATCGAGTTGCACGATCGAAGTAATGTACAACTGATTGATCGATACGATCGAGTTCGACGATCGAACTCATGTACAATTGATTGATCGACACGATCGAGTTCGACGATCGAAGTAATTTACAATAGATTGATCGACATGATCGAGTTCCATGATCGAATTAATGTACAATCGATTGATCGATATGATCGAGTTCGACAATCGAACTAATGTACAATTGATTGATTGATACGATCGAGTTTGATGATCGAACTCATGTACAATTGATTGATCGACACAATCGAGTTCAACGATCAAAGTAATTTACAATCAATTGATCGACATGATCGAGTTCTACGATCGAAGTAATGTACAATCGATTGATCGATACAATTGAATTCGACGATCGAACTAATGTATAATTGATTGATCGACACGATCGAGTTCGATGATCGAACTCATGTACAATTGATTGATCGACACGATCGAGTTCGACGATCGAAGTAATGTACAATGTATTGATTGACACGATCGAGTTCTACGATCGAAGTAATGTACAATCGATTGATCGATACTATCGAGTTCGACGATCGAACTCATGTACAATTGATTGATCGACACCATCGAGTTCGACGATCGGAGTAATTTACAATGGATTGATGGATATAATCGAGTTCGACGATCGAAGTAATGTACAATCGATTGATCGACACGATCAAGTTCGATGATCGAACTCATGTACAATTGATTGATCGACACGATCGAGTTCGACGATCGAAGTAATGTACAATCGATTGATCGATACGATCGAGTTCGACGATTGAACTCATGTACAATTGATTGATCGACACCATCGAGTTCGACGATCGGAGTAATTTACAATGGACTGATCGACATGATCGAGTTCCACGATCGAAGTAATGTACAATCGATTGATCGATACGATCAAGTTCAACGATCGAACTCATGTACAATTGATTGATCGACATGATCGAGTTCGACGATCGAACTCATGTACAACTATATGATCGACACGATCGAGTTCAACGATCAAACTCATATACAATTGATTGTACATCATCGAAGGTTTTTTTTTTAAAATGTCTATAGACGTTTAACACAACTGTAGTCATTCTATACTAAACATAGGTGGTTGTTTAAAACAACATTAGTCGTTCTATATTAAACGTCATTGGTTGTTTAAAACAACTGTACATGTTATGTTCGTCTATACTAACATACTAAACGTCGTTGGTTGTTTTCAATAATAGTATACGTTTCACAAGATGTTCAATTATTTGGTTCGTCAACTTTACCAAAAAACGTCTAGTGTCGTTCAAAACAACTCTACTGGTTATGTGCTAAACATCGATGGTTGTTTAAAACGACTGGTGTCGTTATGCAATTTTTAATACGCAGAAGGGTTAGTAAGCAGCTAAAAAACACAATATCTGTAGTCCAAAATAAAGATAAACAACATAAAATTGATCGACACGATCGAGTTCCACAATCGAAGTAATGTATAATCAATTGATCGATACAATCGAGTTCGACGATCAAACTCATGTACAATTGATTGATCGACACGATCGAGTTCGACGATCGAACTCATTTACAATTGATTGATTGACACGATTGAGTTCGACGATCGAAGTAATGTACAATGGATTGATCGACACGATCGAGTTCCACGATCAAAGTAATGTACAATCGATTGATCGATACGATCGAGTTCGACGATCGAACTCATGTACAATTGATTGATCGACACGATCGAGTTCGACGATCGAACTCATGTACAATTGATTGATCGACACAATCGAGTTAGACGATTGAAGTAATGTACAATTAATTGATCGACATGATCGAGTTCAACGATTGAACTCATGTACAACTATATGATCGACATGATCGAGTTCAACGATCGAAGTAATGTACAATTAATTGTACATCATCGAAGGTTTTTTTTAAAAAACGTCTATAGACGTTTAACAACTGTAGTCGTTCTATACTAAACATCGGTGGTTGTTTAAAACAATATCAGTAGTTCTATATTAAACGTCATTGGTTGTTTGAAACAACTGTACATGTTATGTTCATCTATACTAACATACTAAACGTCGTTGATTGTTTTCAATAATAGTATACGTTTCACAAGATGTTCAATTCTTTGGTTCGTCAACTTTACCAAAAAACGTCTAGTGTCGTTCAAAACAACTCTACTTGTTATGTGCTAAACGTCGATGGTTGTTTAAAACGACTGGTGTCGTTATGCAATTTTTAACACGCGGAAGGGATAGTAAGGAGCTAAAAAACACAATATTTGTAGTCCAAAATAAAGATAAACAACATAAACTGCATTCGACATAATGATAAATCAAATATATTACGTTCAAATTTGTTTTCCATAGAACAAATTAAAACAAAACCATAGACTTACACTACTTTTCTGCTCTACTGTCACCAATTGGAATCTGGTGTGTACATCTTAGACGATTGTGTCCGGTTGCTCCACACTTGCTACATTTATGCCTCTTAGGAAACTCTCCAACATATGGTATCCTCGATGTTCTCTTACGTCCAGCTTGGTGCTTAACTACTGGCGGCAAGACTATTAAAGTCCTGATATACTCAGGAACAACCCAATCAACTTCATTAGGCACAGGGAATATTGTTTCAGCATATGCCGCTCTCCAATAATCAGTCATATAATACAACGAACACAATAGATAAACCGAATGCCCACTCACCTTCGCCGCTGCAATTGCATGCTCGCACGGTAAGCGCCATTCACATAAACTCATTCTAAGGGTCAAATTCCCCTCTAAAAATCTCAGCTGCCATTTTCTGCCTCCACATTAGCATATGCTTGGGTTGAACAAGATTCAGGTCAAGTCTAGCTAAAGAAAATTCGATGAACTTGACCGTAAAAAGTCCACAATCAGATCTGAAAAAAGAAATAATATTTGCATCAACATATTGAAGCCAGTCTTTAACTAAAAAAACTTACCCATTATCTTGTTCAAGAAGCTTCTTGACCCTGTGATGCGTGAACATTGATGTGATATAGTTTCCATTAACGTATTTTTTCATGAGACATGGTACGACCACCTTTAAGGGTTTCATGTAGTTACCAAAGTTGTTTGCACGCACCGTACTCGTCAAGCTATCGAAGATGTTGATTCGTCTATCTTCCAATTCAATCTCGACTGCAAACCAATGTGAATTCGGGACACAGTACGGAAGATAAAGATAGCGACAATTCTTCCAAGGTTTCTCCAAACTGGTAGTTGCCCCTTCAACATAATGTACCAACATCTTTGCAAACGCTTCGCCACTTGTATTGCGGCCAGTCTTTACCCTGTCTTCGAAGACATTTATGACAAGTTGCCAGAAATTAAAGTCGAGAACGGCGCAGTCTTGTCGAAAGAGGTTTTCATATTTAAATGTTCGCTCTCTAATATGAAATAATGCCACGTCGACATGCTGCACGTAAACATGCAGTTAATAAATTGAAATGACCTAGTAATATAGAAAGCTGACAACATTTTTACTTACGTCACTAGTTAGCCACCGACTCTGATCACGAAGATCCTCAAAAAATGTCCTATCGGCGTCACAGATTGCCAATGCAACTACATCCCTCTACAATTAGGTGGCACCAATAACAAATCAGCTCTACATTGAAGGAAGAGAACACACTAGATGCAGGTCAAGGAAGAGAACAAATTACCTTGGTGAAGCTTTTTCCATCCACTCATTCAGGTCACTTACTTTTGCAGGATCCACTTCTCGGAAGGGGTCATAAACAATGAGATTCTTGAACTTCCTCCTCTTTAAGGGATTGGTCCACGGAGCACGCAATGCTTTTCCTTTCCTCTTTTTCCTTTGCCATCTACCTTTAGGTGATTCCTTATCTGTGTCATACTCAAGCAAAACAGCAGAAGATTCTCTGACTTGATCTAAAAATTGGTTCAAGCAATATTCAATCAACAATCATTGCTACACAGAATGTTAATATTTTTGTATTCAATCTACACATTATGTACCTTCAGGACAGCTTTCTGCAGACTGCTCCGGTTGATTTGACATCACAACGTTAACATGTTCACGTTCTCCCAAGCGGTGCTCAGAATCTGGGATCAATATTGTAACACCCCAAGTCTAGAAACTCTAGATTTAGAAATGTTATCATTTAATTACCATTAAATAACAAGATATAAATGCGGAAAAATAGATAGAACATTCATTCTATTTTATTTTATTTGAAAATACGAACTAATTGTCAATGGCTTTAAACAGTATTAATTAAAAACAATAATTTGCATAATAAATTTTATGCCCAAATCCATTATTGAATAAACACAATAATTGCAGAACATTTCATAGTTCGACTAAATTAAAATAAGTAAAAGAATAGTATTCCAAAAATATTAATCGGCTTAAGGCATCTTATTTCTGAAATAATAACAAAAATAAAACTTTAATTTAAACAGTACTGAGTCCGTCTCGCTCCAAGCAGTCGTCTCGAATCATTTAGCTCTCATCATCTGAAATGTGGAGAATATGGGATGAGCTAACGCCCAGTAAGTAAACCTCATGCACATGATGCATGCTTATGATATGCATTGGTTTCAAGTAGTTTTCTAGAATATGTATCCCATCTTTCCTTATTATTTAAAAACTTTAACATTGTGAGCTCACTTTTGTGTATCGCCTATCCAATCAGTATGCAGTGGGCCATTATTACTTGGAACCTGTTCCATCTACCGGTAGTACCGCAAAGCGGTTAAACATTCAACATTCAACATTCAACATTCAACATTCAACATTAGCATTCGTCGGGTGCGCCGGTCCCCCACGCCCCATTTCCCACTCACATCTTTCATGACATAGGCGATACACAAAAGTGAGCTCACAATATTAAAATTTTTAAATGATAAGGAAAGATGGGATACATATTCTAGAAAACTACTTGAAACCAATGCATATCATAAGCATGCATCATGTGCATGAGGTTTACTTACTGGGCGTTAGCTCATCCCATATTCTCCACATTTCAGATGATGAGAGCTAAATGATTCGAGATGACTGCTTGGGGCGAGACGGACTCAGTACTATTTAAATTAAAGTTTCATTTTTGTTATTATTTCAGAAATAAGATGCCTTAAGCTGATTAATGTTTTTGGAATACTATTCTTTTACTTATTTTAATTTAGTCGAACTATGAAATGTTCCGCAATTATTGTGTTTATTCAATAATGGATTTGAGCATAAAATTTATTATGAAAATTATTTTTTTAATTAATCTTGTTTAAAGCCATTGACAATTAGTTCGTGACTTTCAAATAAAATAAAATAGAATGAATGTTCTATCCATTTTTTCGCATTTATATCTTGTTATTTAATGGTAATTAAATGATAACATTTCTAAATTTAGAGTTTCTAGACTTGGGGCATTTTTTTTGTAACGACCACGACGACTTCCCCTCACAGTCCTTTCGCCCGGGGGCTATTAGTCTTGCCGTTAGCTTACGTCTTGTGTCCTTTGGAGGTTGGGATCCAAAGCGGATTTCTTTCCGCGTCCCCACGATTCGAACCCTTGACCTCCCATTAAGGGGAACTTAAGTGGAATGCTGGTACCAATTGGGCAAGTAAAGGGAACTTAAGTGGAATCTTTGGTACCAATTGGGCAACTTGCCCAATTGGTACCAAAGATTCCACTTAAGTTCCCCTTAATGGGAGGTCGAGTGGTTGAATCGGCGGGGACGCGAAAGAAATCCAGTTTGGAGCCCAACCTCCAGTGGACAGTACGTAAGCTAACGGCGCATGGAATAGCCCCTGGGCGAAAGGCCTGTAGGGGAAAGTCCGTGGTCGTTACAAATATCCGAGGCATTTCTTGGTACACGACTATGGCAGTTGAAGGGTTCGAGAGCATGCCTATGAATGAAGGTCAATAGAAACTTGATTAATTTCAACACATTATGGAACTAAAAATATATAATCACGACCAAATAACCAACCTTGACCAGTAGCACTCCTTCGCCCTTCACCTTGTATTGGCGTGACTTGTTCTTCTTCGTATGTGCAATCTTTCACATTAACAGAATTCTCAACTGCAGCCTTGAAAACACAATCTTCCTCCCGCTCCTTATTCTCTTCCGGGACATTGTCCTCACGATGAGGTAAATAGGTGTCAAATCCTCTCATTTCTGACTGAAACCCACCCCTGTCCAGCTGAAACTCACCTCCTTGTGGTTGGGATACACCACTTCCAACCAACTTCAGCAACCTATCAAGTTTGGTCTCAAGTTGATCACATCGACCATTTATCACACACAACAGTCTGCTCTCAAGTTCTCTCATTTCTTGTCTAACTACCTCCAATACATTGTTGTTATGAGAGGAGGATGGTCTATCGCGTGGTAGCTGGTGCATGGAAACAAGTGGTTCGTCTTCCTCAGACTCATCTACTCTATCTTCATTCAAGCTATTATCCACTCTGGAGTCTTCTACATCATCTAATGGTATCATTCTCTTACATAATTCTTCCTCGGCTTATTCCTGTGAAGGAACTAATGTGCGCTTCACCCCGAGCTGCATGATTTGAATTTCAGTATCCAAGAATTTGCTCATGCTTTCTCCATCCAGCTTCGTTTATTGAAAATCCCACCCCAACATTCTTAGAATTTTGTCACCTTCCAGCCTGTGAGCAAACTGCTTCCCAAGAGCGGGTATTACTTCAAAGGCCCAAATCTGTAGAAAGGAAAACATTGCTAGTCAGTTCATAAATTGGAATATTATACAATCAATGAAAATAATTTAACAGTTACCATGATTGCAAGAGGAAATCCATGCAAGTTATAGGGATATCGTTCATTTCTTTCATATTTCTTCACTGTTTCTCCTTTTATTTGGTTGAATGTCTCAATTGTGTACTCATACTATCTCTTTCCCCAAGCATAGTTGTTGAATCGATCAAAATTATCAACCAAATTAAACCACCACAAGTTCAGATTCGTATTCTCTTCCACACTCAACAAAACATATGCCAAAATTAGGAGAAGGCCCATCTTGAACTTGTCTTGCTGGTCAAAACACCTTCGGAATGCATTCAATAATTGTTTTCTTACCATTTTTCCTTTGGCCTTCTTGAAGTATTTTTGTATAAGATCACTTTTTAGGCCTAAGTTCTCATCCTCCAATTCCAACTCTCCAGCTTTTAGCCATGTGACTAATATAAATTCTTCTAACCCAAACCTAGCAATATTGTTCCCAAACTTACACCACACTTCATTCTCTTTCAATGTCCTCACCGCCCTAACAATGCATTGGTGAATGATTTGAAGAGAAATTTTAATCTCCGCAAAGTTGGATTATATCATACTAAAATAGGCAAAAACTTATTGATTACCAACGTAAGTGCTTTATAGTATTAATGGATGCATAACAACTTACAGAGGACCAATGGTATATGCACAATAAAATTTCAACTTACCACTTAATTCATCATCATTTTCTCGAGCAGACAATTATGAAAATTATGAGAATAGTGGAATTGATTACTAAACTTCTTGTTAGGCTTTGAATTAAATAGTAACAAAATTAAATGAAATTTCTCAAAAGGATTTTCAAATGTTTGTCAGACATTTTCTCCAGATGCCAAAATGCTTAAATAGATGACCAGTTAATAATATCACCAGTAATGCAAACTTGTTTCAAAAATGAAAACCAAACCCCTAAAGCACATAAAGGAAAAGCTTGGCCTACTTCAGTGTACAAGTTGAAAATGTCTAATCATGTACATCAGAAGCCAAAAACCCAATATCACAGCAAACGTGACCCTTAAACCCAAGATCATTGGAGCTTATGGACTTAAAGTCATATTCTAACACTCTTCATTGTATCAATATTTGTGTACAAATTGCATAAACATGAAGCCAGTAACGTTGAACCTTAAAAAATCAGAAGCTTCATACGTATGACATTTGACCAAAAAAAAACAACCACCCGCTGTGTTCTAACAATACAACTACAATTCACGGAAGTAAACAAATCACAATTAACATTCTAACTGGAATTTTAACGATTGATCTCAAGTGAACAAAAATTGGACCGGATTTCTACAAGAAAGTCCCCCCCACCCCACCTCCCCACCCCAAAAAAAAGGGAAAAAGAGGAGGAGGAAGAAGAAAGAACAGAAAAGAAAAGAAACTCGGAAAACATGAAAGAAGTACCTCTTTGATGAAATCGGATGTGATGATGATTGAGGTTGTTTTTGATGAGATGACTTTGATAATTGCAATGCTTTGGAGGCTAAAATTGGAGGAAGGTTATCAGGCGAGTGCAAGGGATATCAGGTGGGTGCAAGGGGAAACTTGGCAATTGGGAGGGAACTTTTTGAAAAATGCTATTTTGGCATCCGAACTTAGCTGGAAAAACTTGTATAATTGTGCACTGAAACATAACTAGTTTCATACACATGATATTAGAGATTAAATTTACAATCAAATTTTAATATATTTGAAACAACAATTAAGTCATTTTAAATTCATTATTTGAAATGGATTTATTCTTAAAATGACTTAATGTTACCCAAAATTTATAGATCAAGACATAATTAATGCAAAATAAAAATCTAATTCAATTTTATTTCCAAATGGAACGGTTTATTAACTATGACACCTAGGTTGTTCTTCTTCAGAACCAATACCAGCATCAGCACCAGATCTTGGAGGGGATCGTCTTTGGAGTCTTCCAACATAAGTGAACAGAAATCAAGATACCGCGGAGGGTCTCCAACAAGGAAAATTGATACGAAAGGACAAAGGATCAAAATTGAGACCAACTAAATCCATTAGGAAACGAAAAATATTTTCTCGTGATGTAGAATCCCTTGATGATCAAATGGCCAAAGGATTTATAACTCCAAACACTGTTGTTGAACAATATTTGGGCATTTTAAGGGTACATATTTGTAAGTTTTTCCACTAATTGATTTCATAATTAATTTTTTATTTTTTATTTTTATTAATGAAACATTGAATTAAACTTGATTAAGAAAATGGTGGGTTCATGTCTGACTCATTGAGCCTAAACTTGCTGATCTCCCACCATTGGTCGAGAAGAATATACTACTTAGGTTCCCAATTCAAGTGACGAGTCATCTACTTCAGTGTCAAAATTATGAAACCGTTCCATTTCGAAATAAAACTGAATTGAATTTTCATTTTGCATTAATTATGCCTTGATCTATTCTCATTATTTGAAATGGATTTATTATTAAAAAGACTTAATTCGATTATGTTACCCAAAATTTATATATATGAAACCTTTTCAGTTGTTATTCAATAAACGTTAGCTATAAGTGTACATGTTTCATAAATATGAAAGTAGAATAGTTGAAATTCACTCTAAGTCTTCATGTTTCATATATATGAAAGTAGAATAGTTGAAATTCACTCTAAGTATTCATGTTTCATATATATGAAAGTAGAATCGTTGAAATTCATTCTGCTTTTTTGTACTTGTGAAACTCTTTGCTTTGTGGTTATAAATTATTTTTCTGCATTTCCTCCTATAACTTTTTAACCATTAACTTTTTTGAATCTACTTTTTAATTACGTTCCCAATTCAAGTGACGAGTCAGCTACCTAGGTGTCAAAATTATGAAACCGTTCCATTTGGGAATAAAACTGAATTAGATTTTCATTTTGCATTAATTATGTTTTGATCTATTTTCATTATTTGACATATTCCCATATGCCAAGAAAGAAAGAAGAATTAAAGAAAGTGCTTGACATATTCCCATACAAAGTGCAAGCAGAATACGGAAGGCTTGCAATTTTCTTCCTCCTAAGTTGGAATCCAGGGGATGCATATTCACAACCATTTTAACAAGAGTACGTTGTTCCATAGTGCAATTTGATTTCACACTATGGTGTAGTGCTGCTGGATCATCTCAATGCCAATGCCTTTCAGCTTCACAGCTGCTTCGACATGTCCCTTGAGAACTACTAACTGCATCCAATTTCCCAAAAAAGGGAATTAAAAAATATTCCCAATTGAGTCGAGCTTTCCATTTTTGGAAAATCTGACTCCCATAGCCTAAAATGTAAAACACAAATTGATGATGTTAGTTCACAAGGATCAGAAGTAAAGCAGTACTCTAAAAGGCACTAATCAAACAAGTGAATTCAAACCTGGTAATTATTCTCTCCGTTGGTACTATCAATGTCAACATTTTACAAATGTTTCAATCATGAGCGGGCATATGGCGTTCTTCATCGTCCTTCTCGTTCTCACGCTCAAGATTCTCCTCGTCTGCTAATTTTTCTCTCAATAACTTCCAATTTTGGTGCGTGTTTATATTTTGACCAAATGGATTGTTTTTACATAATCTTGCGTTCGAAACTTGACCAAACAATTCAAATATCTTCGCAAATCTCCACCAGGAGACTGTTTTTTAATCATATACGAGATTGAGTGTAATAATAAATAAATATGGAAACCATAGATCTTCATAACATGTTAATTTAGTTTAGAGCATAGCTTACCTAAAATTTGAATCGTTGGCATCGATGTAGCTAGAAGGCGGAGGAAATATTGCTGTACCTTCCTAAACAATGACATATTGGTATCAGTGAAGATTAGCGGAGATATTGAGATTATAAGAATTGGAGTATAGAAAAAGTCATATTCCCAAAATGCAAGAAAACCGGTATGAAGTTCAAAACTTACGGGGTTTTCAATGCCTTGTACGGTGAATCATCCAAAAGTAAAGTGTTGGTTGCATTGTACTTTCCCGGTTGAATGAATTCCCACACTTTTGTTATCTCTTTAAGGAACAGGGGTATATTGTTTTTCCCAGGTGCACTAAAAGGCGAAGACTACACTTTTCTTGATCCACGAGTATAATAGAACTAATCAAAGATACACCTTGTATATTGTAGAAACCATATTATGATGATATCATATATAATATAAGCAGCAATTTTCAACATCCTAGCTAAGGGTTAAGAAATGCTTACCCAACAAAAAAGCAATTCTTTTCACGGGAAAAGAGCATGGACAATTGGCTCCAAATTATATCTGTAAGATTTTAATAAGCGGAGTAAAGAAAATGTGTAATTGATTTAGAAACTAATGCTTTAAAGAAAGCAGAGAGAAAAAAAAAAAGTGAATTAATGAAGCGACAAAAGGTATAATTAGACAAATATTGAATATTACAATCTTCGAGAAGACCAAAATCCCCTCGCAAATCTCATCCAAGATGAAAGTGATAAAATCATCATGATGTGGTCTTTTAAACACCGAAAATGTCATGTGAAATCAAGTTAACTTGATATATGAGAAAAGGACCAAATTCGAGACATTATAGTTAGAAACAAGTATCTAAAACATCAAATTTTACCATAATTGTTACGAAATTTAAAATCGGCTTTTTCTCAAAGGCCTCCTTTTTGCTACGTGAATGACATCCATAAGAATACCATTCACATCAAGAACAAGAAGCTTATTCTCATGTCCGAGACAACTCCCCACTCATAATACGCAAACTACTATTTGAAAGTTATATTTCAAAAACAGAAAACAGTAGTCGAAACTTAAAATTCTAAAACACAACAGTTTTCGGTTTAGAACACCTACCCTTTATTCTTCTTAGGCATAGGGGAGGGGGGGGGAGTATATGATTCTAGGATTTTTCGTTTACTTCTGAGCTTCCCTCCAGCATGTCTAGTCCAAGCAGGTGGTTCCTGAATAGGAGCAAGCACATCTAGGGCAGCCGCAGGTTGCTGACATGGAGAAGTTCGGGATTGAGGTTGCTCAAACTTTTGTGCAGATACCTCTGTCTGCTCTTCTTCTCCAGCCTCCTCCCCTGCCACTTCCATTTTTTCAGCCTCCTCCCCTACAGGTTGCTGACTTGGAGCAGTTGGGGATTGAGGCTGCTCAAACTCTTGTGCATATACCTCTGTCTGCTCTTCTTCTCCAGCCTCCTCCCCTGCAGGTTGCTGACTCTGAGCAGTTGGGGATTGAGGCTGCTCAAACTCTTGTGCAGATACCTCTGTCTGCTCTTCTTCTCCAGCTTCCTCCCCTGCCACTTTCATTGTTTCACCTCCTCCCTGCAGGTTGCTGACTCAGAGCAGATGGGGATTGAGGCTGCTCAAACGTTTGTGCAGATACCCCTATCTGCTCTTCTTCTCCAGCCTCCTCCCTTGCCACTTTCCTTTTTACGGCCTCCTGTTCTTCCATTGGTCTTTTAAACACTGAAATTGTCATGTGAAATCAAGTTAACTTGATACATGAGAAGAAGACCAAATTCAAACATTATAATTTTGTGTACAAGATTCCACACGAGGTGATTGAACAATAGCAAGCACACCTTGGATATCTACAAGAAGTTATACATTAACTGGTATTTTACATACCTGTAACGGATAAGTTAGCATCCTCCTCAACTTCTGCAGGAGCAAAAAATTCATCAAAATTTTGTAGCACATCTTGGCAGTGCGGTTCTTGACTACGGCGAGTGGGGATTGAGGCTGCTCAAAAGTTTGTGCAGAGGATTGATGCAGCTCGAAATTTTCTGTATGAGATTCCACATCTCGAACAGCTGCAAACTCTGCAACAAGTCCATCAAATCTTTCATTCCAGCATTTGACAAAACCCTTATGAGATTTCCTTGTAGCCCAATCTATACCAGTAGGCCCCTTGGCCCCAGTTCGGTGCCATTGCTTCCCCAATGGGCCAAGTTTAAACAGCCGCTTCTTTACAATGGCTTTTGCACCATATTGCTTTGGGGAAAGGTCGGGGTTGATGGCGTGCCACTTTCTCATAGCATATGAGGAATGTTCTACATAAAGCAGATTGAGATAAAGCAGAAGTAAGGCCTCCATTCGATCTGAACAATGAAATAAATTAAGTTAAGAAAATAAATATTTTGAGGGAAATAGAACCAAGAAGAATAAGAATAAAAAAAAAATCTTACATCTGCTTCACGTGGAACATCTTAAAAGTAGGTCGCGATTTCGTTTTGAAACTTCTTAAGAAATGGCGACCCAAAATATTAGACCATCCTACGACTAGTGGAATAGTAGTAGGACGAAAATCATCAAATATGGTATCAAAGCGTGTGATCGTCCTCAAAAAAAAAATATGACGCGCGCTCTAACACAAACAAGCTGTAAAATAGGGAAAAAAATAATATTAAGGATGAAGTAACTTTAGCTTAGAAAAAGACTTGAATAAAAGGTAATTATTCTTACAATCAAGAAAAGCGGATTGCCATGAAACCCTTCTTGACCCTTCGACAGTGAAAAATAGAAATGGGCTAGAAAAGCAGCCCCCCAAGCATATGAACCTATGTCATCAATGTCTTCCATCACAGACAAGTAATGGGGAAAAACTAAGCCTCCCGTCTTCTCTGGGAAAAGGAACGAGCCTAGGACATACAAAACATATGCACGCACATGTTGCTTAAATTTTTCAGAGCTTTCATCTATGTCAGTGCTAACATTTTCAAAGTTTTCTCTAAGCTCTTTCAAGGAAATCATTCCTTTGTTATTTTTAGTTAGGTCCACACCTAAGTACTTTTCACTAGCTTTACTACCAGAATAATTAATACCAGTTACTGGCTTACCATTTATTGGCAAGCCGGTTAAATAATAAACATCTTCTAAGCAAAATACAATTTTGGCCATTAAAAATGAAAATACTATCCTTGTGATTATAAGAGCATAAAATAATTTCCAATAAATGACCGGATATGCTAATAGAAGATTCGATATCGCAAACTTTCAAACACGAACTCTTGGCTTTGATTTTGTCATCCAATTTCCACTCCCTAATGTTGTTGAGGTGATCAAATTTCAACACCATTTTCTCAAGAATCTGAATCAATCCTACAAGATCAACATGATTAGTGCAAGTTACATAAAAAAATTGAAAATCACAACCACGATACACAAGCATTCCTAAAAGCTTTATTAAATCTTTAACATCAATACACATTATAAACATTATAAGAAACAATTAGTATTTTAACTATTTTTATAAAGTAAATCGATTGAGAATAGGCACGAGGATTTTCTTTGTGTGGCGACAAGTGATTTATGAGGAAGATCCAAAATATTGTAATTTACATATATCATATTGGGCATGAGGAGCGAGATATGCTATTGGAAGAAAGAAAACAATATACCTATCAAAGATACGAGAGTGAGCCAAAGCCCACGAACAAATCTTTGAAAAAGACTGCACAAGATAAAAGGCAAAGCTACTTGGATTAAGAAAACTAAAGGTGCGGATCAAAGTGGGCCATCAAAACCACAAATGGAGATTGAGGATGTTAGAAAAAGGTCCAGACTAAGAATAATCGAGGCCCGAGGACCATAGATCACGAGAAATCATATGTAGAAGAATGAAACTACGAGAATATGTTACTATTAATCCATTTGAAGCCTTAGTGGATAGCAATATGGATGAGGCGAGATGGCATTGAGGTGACATGGAGCCCAGGTGCAAAGAAATGGAGATACAAACATCCCTAATCTTGAACCTCCTTACAAAGGAACAGTGAAGAAATTAATGAAAAAATGAATAAGCCACTTTGAGCTTCGGTGACATTCCCTCTGAGATCCTATAGTCCCTATGAGCCTTTGGGACGAGAAGATGTGTTGATTGAAGCGATTGAGAACAAAGAGAAGGAAGAATTTTATGTTTGTGTGGATGCATCTAAATACAACAAAGGAGATACCTCGAGATATTGACAAAGTGAATGCTCATAGCATTAGAAGGGTTCTTCGAAAACTCTTTGGGTCGAGGCGAAACAATGATTGAAGAGGGCTTCAATAGGGAGATAATCAAAGCAAAGGATATCTTGCCCGGCCAAAACTACGGTAACAAAACTCGAATTAGCCCAAGGATTACAAGACACACTATGGGAAAAGGAGGAAAAACTGCTAGAGGGGGGGATTCTAGCACAAAAAGCACAGAGATGTCATTGAATATTATGATATGGAATATTAGAGGCATCCATATGGATGTCAAAATAAATTTTATTTTGACATGTTTCATAAACATGAAGCCAGTATTGTTGAACCTTAAAAAATCAGAACCTCCATACGTATGACATTTAACCAAAAAAAATCAACCACCATTTGTGTTCTAACAATACAACTACAATTCACGAGTAAACAAATCACAATTAACTTTCTATTTGGAATTTTAACGATTGACCTCAAGTAAACAAAAATTGGACCGGATTTCTACAAGAAAGCCACCCCACCCCACCCCCACCCCGAAAAAAAGGAAAAAGAGGAGGAAGAAGAAAGAGCAGAAAAGAAAAGAAACTCGGAAAACATGAAAAAGTACCTCTTTGATGAAATCGGATGTGATAATGATTGAGGTTGTTTTGATGAGATGACTTTGATAATTGCAATGCTTTGGAGGTTACAATCGGAGGAAGGTTATCAGGCGAGTGCAAGGGAAAACTTGGCAATTGGGAGGGAACTTTTTGAAAAATGCTATTTTGGCATCCGAACTTAGCTGGAAAAACTTGTATAATTGTGCCTTTGAAAGCAGAACTAGTTTCATACACATAATACTAGAGATTAAATTTACAATCAAATTTTAATATATTTGAAACAACAATTAAGTCATTTTAAATTCATTATTTGAAATAGATTTATTCTTAAAATGACTTAATTTCACTATGTTACCCAAAATTTATAGATCGAGACATAATTAATGCAAAATAAAATCGATTCAATTTTATTTCCAAATGGAGCAGTTTATTAACTATGACACCTAGGTTCTTCTTCTTGAGAACCAATACCGACATCGACACCCGGATCATGAAGGGATCGTCTTTGGAGTCTTCCAGCAGTGAGCAATCAAGATACCGCGGAGGGTCTCCAACAAGGAAAATTGATACGAAAGGACAAAGGATCAATTTTCTTTGTCCTTTCATCTACCTCAATTTTGATCATTTGTCCTTTCGTATCAATTTTTCTTGTTGGAGACCCCTTCGGTATCTTGATTTGCATTCACTACATTGGAAGACTCAAAGACGATCCCTCCATGATCCGGTGTCGATCTTTGGTATTGGTTCGAAGAAGAACAACCTAGGTGTCATAGTTAATAAGCCGTTCCATTTGGAAATAAAATTGAATTGATTTTTATTTTACATTAATTATGTCTTGATCTATAAATTTTGGGTAACATAGTAGAATTAAGTCATTTTAAGAATAAATCCATTTCAAATAATGAATTTAAAATGACTTAATTGTTGTTTCAAATATATTAAAATTTGATTGTAAATTTAATCTCTAGTATCATGTGTATGAAACTAGTTACATTTCAAAGGCACAATTATACAAGTTTTTCAAACTAAGTTCGGATGCCAAAATAGCATTTTTCAAAAGTTCCTCCCAATTGCCAAGTTTCCTTGCACTACTTCGAAACCCTTGCACTCGCTCGATAACATTCCTCCGATTTAGCCTCCAAAGCATTGCAATTATCAAAGTCATCTTATCAAAACAACCTCAATCATTATCACATCCGATTTCATCAAAGAAGTACTTCTTTCATGTTTTCCGAGTTTCTTTTTCTTTTTCTGTTCTTTCTTCTTCCTCCTACTCTTTTCCCCTTTGGGGTGGGGTGGGGTGGGGGTGGGGTGGGGTGTGGGTGGACTTTCTTGTAGAAATCCGGTCCAATTTTTGTTTACTTGAGGTCAATCGTTAAAATTCCAGTTAGAATGTTAATTGTGATTTGTTTACTTCCGTGAATTGTAGTTGTATTGTTAGAACACAGCGGGTGGTTGATTTTTTTTGGTTAAATGTCATACGTATGGAGGTTCTAATTTTTTAAGGTTCAACAATACTGGCTTCATGTTTATGAAACATGTCAAAATAAAATTTATTTTGACGTCCATATGGATGCCTCTAATATTCCATATCATAATATTCAATGACATCTCTGTGCTTTTTGTGCTAGAATCCCCCCCTCTAGCAGTTTTTCCTCCTTTTCCCATAGTGTGTCTTGTAATCCTTGGGCTAATTCGAGTTTTGTTACTGTAGTTTTGGCTGGGCAAGATATCCTTTACTTTGATTATCTCCCTATTGAAGCCCTCTTCAATCATTGTTTCTGTCTGACCCAAAGAGTTTTCAGAAGAACCCCTTCTAATGCTATGAGCATTCACTTTGTCAATATCTGAGGTATCTCCTTTGTTGTATTTAGACAGATCCACACAAACATAAAATTCTTCCTTCTCTTTGTTCTCAACTGTTTCAATCAACACATCTTATGTCCCAGTGCTCATAGGGACTATAGGATCTGTAGGAATGTCAGCCTGAAGCTCAGGTGGCTTATTCATTTTTTCATTAATTTCTTCAGTCTGTTCCTTGTAAGGAGGTTCAGCATTAGGGATGTTTGTATCTCCATTTCTTTGCACCTTGGGCTCCATGTCAGCCTCAATGTCATCTGCCTCATCCATATTGCTATCCACTAAGGCTTCAAATGGATTATTAGTAACATATTCTGTAAGCCCTTCCTCTACATATGATTTCTCAGGATCTATGGTCCCTTGGGCCTGATTATTCTTAGTCTGGACCTTTTTCTGAACATCCTCAATCTCCATTTGTGGTTTTGATGGCCCACTTTGATCCAAACCTTTAGTTTTCTCAATCCAAGTAGCTTTGCCTTTTATCTTGTGCAGGTCTTTTCAGCATTTGTTCAGGGGCTTTGGTCTGCCCTATATCTTTGATAGGTATATTGTTTTCTTTCTTCCAATAGCATATCTGCTCCTCATGCCCAATATGATAACAGAAATTACAATATTTTGGATCTTCCTCATAAATCACTTGCTGCCACACAGCAAAATCCTCGTGGCCTATTCTCAATCGATTTACTTTATAAAATAGTTAAAATACTAATTGTTTCTTATAATGTTTATAATGTGTATTGGATGTTAAAGATTTAATGAAGCTTTTAGGAATGCTTGTGTATCGTGGTTGTGATTTTCAATTTTTTTATGTAACTTGCACTAATCATGTTGATCTTGTAGGATTGATTCAGATTCTTGAGAAAATGGTGTTGAAATTTGATCACCTCAACAACATTAGGGAGTGGAAATTGGATGACAGAATCAAAGCCAAGAGTTCGTGTTTCGGAAAGTTTGCAGATATCGAATCTTCTATTAGCATACCCGGTCATTTATTGGAAGTTATTTTGCGTTCTTATAATCACGAGGATAGTATTTTCACATTTAATGGCCAAAAATTGTATTTTGGCTTAGAAGATGTTTATTATTTAACTGGCTTGCCAATAAATGGTAAGCCAGTAACTGGTATTAATTATTCTGGTAGTAAAGCTAGTGAAAAGTACTTAGGTGTGGACCTAACTAAAAATAACAAAGGAATGATTTCCTTGAAAGAGCTTAGAGAAAACTTTGAAAATGTTAGCACTGACATAGATGAAAGCTCTGAAAAATTTAAGCAACATGTGCGTGCATATGTTTTATATGTCCTAGGCTCGTTCCTTTTCTCAGAGAAGACGGGAGGCTTAGTTTTTCCCCATTACTTATGCGTGATGGAAGACATTGATGACATAGGTTCCTATGCTTGGGGGGCTGCTTTTCTAGCCCATTTCTATTTTTCACTGTCGAAGGGTCAAGAAGGGTTTCGTGGGCAATCCGTTTTCTTGATTGTAAGAATAATTACCTTTTTATTCAAGTCTTTTTCTAAGCTAAAGTTACTTCATCCTCAATATTATTTTTTTCCCTATTTTACAGTTGTTTGTGTTAGAGCACGTGTCATATTTTTTGAGGACGATCACACAGTTTGATACCATATCTGATGATTTTCGTCCTACTACTATTCCACTAGTCGTAGGATGGTCTAATATTTTGGGTCGCCATTTCTTAAGAAGTTTCAAAACGAAATCGCGACCTACTTTTGAAGATGTTCCACGTGAAGCAGATGTAAGATTTTTTTTTATTCTTATTCTTCTTGGTTCTATTTCCCTCAAAATATTTATTTTCTTAACTTAATTTATTTCATTGTTCTAGATAGAATGGAGGCCTTACAGAAGGTTGTCACCTTCACTCCGCATTATCTCAATCTGCTTTATGTAGAACATTCCTCATATGCTATGAGAAAGTGGCACGTCATCAACCTGACCTTTCCCCAAAGCAATATGGCACAATAGCCATTGTAAAGAAGCGGCTGTTTAAACTTGGCCCATTGAGGAAGCAATGGCACCGAACTGGGGCCAAGGGGCCTACTGGTATAGATTGGGCTACAAGGAAATCTCATAAGGGTTTTGTCAAATGCTGGAATGAAAGATTTGATGGACTTGTTGCAGAGTTTGCAGCTGTTCGAGATGTGGAATCTCGTACAGAAAATTTCGAGCTGCATCAATCCTCTGCACAAAATTTTGAGCAGCCTCAATCCCCACTCGCTCAGAGTCAGCAAACTGCAGCTGGCCAAGATGTGCTACAAAATTTTGATGAATTTTTTGCTCCTGCAGAAGTTGAGGAGGATGCTAACTTATCCGTTACAGGTATGTAAAATACCAGTTAATGTATAACTTCTTGTAGATGTCCAAGGTGTGCTTGCTATTGTTCAATCACCTCGTGTGGAATCTTGTACACAAAATTATAATGTTTGAATTTGGTCTTCTTCTCATGTATCAAGTTAACTTGATTTCACATGACAATTTCAGTATTTAAAAGACCAATGGAAGAACAGGAGGCCGTAAAAAGGAAAGTGGCAAGGGAGGAGGCTGGAGAAGAAGAGCAGATAGGGGTATCTGCACAAACGTTTGAGCAGCCTCAATCCCCATCTGCTCTGAGTCAGCAACCTGCAGGGGAGGAGGCTGAAACAATGAAAGTGGCAGGGGAGGAAGCTGGAGAAGAAGAGCAGACAGAGGTATCTGCACAAGAGTTTGAGCAGCCTCAATCCCCAATCGCCGAGTCAACCTGCAGGGAGGAGGCCGAGAAGAAGAAAGCATGCAGGTATATGCACAAGAGTTTGAGCAGCCTCAATCCCCAACTGCTCCAAGTCAGCAACCTATAGGGGAGGAGGCTGAAAAAATGGAAGTGGCAGGGGATGAGGCTGGAGAAGAATAGCAGACAGAGGTATCTGCACAAAAGTTTGAGCAACCTCAATCCCAAACTTCTCCATGTCAGCAACCTGCGGCTGCCCTAGATGTGCTTGCTCCTATTCAGGAATCACCGCTTGGACTAGACATCTTTGGAGGAAGCTCAGAAGTAAACGAAAAATCCTAGAATCATATACCCCCTATGCCTAAGAAGAATAAAGGGTAGGTGTTCTAAACCGAAAACTGTTGTGTTTTAGAACTGTAAGTTTCGACTACTGTTTTCTGTTTTTGAAATATAACTTTCAAATAGTAGTTTGCAGAATATGAGTGGGGAGTTGTCTGGACATGAGAAGAAGCTTCTTGTTCTTGATGTGAATGGTATTCTTGCGGATGTCATTCACGTAGCAAAAAAGGAGGCCTTTGAGAAAAAGCCAGATTTTAAATTTCAGAACAATTATGGTAAAATTTGATGTTTTAGATACTTGTTTCTAACTATAATGTCTGAATTTGGTCCTTTTCTCATATATCAAGTTAACTTGATTTCACATGACATTTTCAGTGTTTAAAAGACCACACTGCGATGATTTTATCACTTTCATCTTGGACAGATTTGCAGTAGGAGTTTGGTCTTCTCGAAGATTGTAATATTCAATATTTGTCTAATTATACCTTTTGCTGTTTCTGTTAATTCACTTTTTTTTCTCTGTTTCTTTCTGAGCATTAGTTTCTAAATCAATTACACATTTTCTTTACCTGGCTTATTAAAATCTTACAGATATAATTTGGAGCCAATTGTCCATGCTCTTTTCCCAGGAAAAGAATTGCTTTTTTGTTGGGTAAGCATTTCTTAACCCTTAGCTAGGATGTTGAAAATTCTGTTGCTTATATTATATATGATATCATCATAATATGGTTTCTACAATATACAAGGTGTATCTTTGATTAGTTCTATTATACTTAGGATCAAGAAAAGTGTAGTACTGCCCCTTTTAGTGCACCTGGGAAAAACAATATACCCCTGTTCCTTAAAGAGATAACAAAAGTGTGGGAATTCATTCAACCGGGAAAGTATAATGCAACCAACACTTTACTTTTGGATGATTCACCGTACAAGGCATTGAAAAACCCTGTAAGTTTTGAACTTCATACCTGGTTTTCTTGCATTTTGGGAATATGACTTTTTCTATACTCCAATTCTTATAATCTCAATATCTCCGCTAATCTTCACTGGTACCAATATGTCATTGTTTAGGAAGGTACAGCAATATTTCCTCCGTCTTCTAGCTACACTGATGCCAACGATTCAGCTTTAGGTAAGCTATGCTCTAAACTAAATTAACATGTTATGAAGATCTATGGTTTCCATATTTATTTATTATTACACTCAATCTCAGATATGATTAAAAACAGGCCCTGGTGGAGATTTGCGAAGATATTTGAATTGTTTGGCTGAAGCTGAAAACGTGCAAGATTATGTAAAAAACAATCCATTTGGTCAAAATATAAACACAGACCAAAATTGGAAGTTATTGAGAGAAAAATTAGCAGGACGAGGAGAATCTTGAGCGTAAGGACGAGAAGGACGATGAAGAACGCCATATGCCCGCTCATGATTGAAACATTTGTAAAATGTTGACATTGATAGTACCAACGGAGAGAATAATTACCAGGTTTGAATTCACTTGTTTGATTAGTGCCTTTTAGAGTACTGCTTTACTGATCCTTGTGAACTAACATCATCAATTTGTGTTTTACATTTTAGGCTATGAGAGCTGTATTTTCCAAAAATGGAAAGCTCGACTCAATTGGGAATATTTTTTAATTCCCTTTTTTGGGAAATTGGATGCAGTTAGTAGTTCTCAAGGGACATGTCGAGCAGCTGTGAAGCTGAAAGGCCTTGGCATTGAGATGATCCAGCAGCACTACACCATAGTGTGAAATCAAATTGCACTATGGAACAACGTACTCTTGTTAAAATGGTTGTGAATATGCATCCCCTGGATTCCAACTTAGGAGGAAGAAAATTGCAAGCCTTCCGTATTCTGCTTGCACTTTGTATGGGAATATGTCAAGCACTTTCTTTAATTCTTCTTTCTTTCTTGGCATATGGGAATATGTCAAATAATGAAAATAGATCAAGACATAATTAATGCAAAATGAAAATCTAATTCAGTTTTATTCCCAAATGGAACGGTTTCATAATTTTGACACCTAGGTAGCTGACTCGTCACTTGAATTGGGAACGTAATTAAAAAGTAGATTCAAAAAAGTTAATGGTTAAAAAGTTATACGAGGAAATGCAGAAAAATAATTTATAACCACAAAGCAAAGAGTTTCACAAGTACAAAAAAGCAGAATGAATTTCAACGATTCTACTTTCATATATATGAAACATGAAGACTTAGAGTGAATTTCAACTATTCTACTTTCATATTTATGAAACATGTACACTTATAGCTAACGTTTATTGAATAACAACTGAAAAGGTTTCATATATATAAATTTTGGGTAACATACTGGAATTAAGTCTTTTTAATAATAAATCCATTTCAAATAATGAGAATAGATCAAGGCATAATTAATGCAAAATGAAAATCCAATTCAGTTTTATTACGAAATGGAACGGTTTCATAATTTTGACACTGAAGTAGATGACTCGTCACTTGAATTGGGAACTTAAGTAGTATATTCTTCTCGACCAATGGTGGGAGATCAGCAAGTTTAGGCTCAATGAGTCAGACATGAACCCACCATTTTCTTAATCAAGTTTAATTCAATGTTTCATTAATAAAAATAAAAAATTAAAAATTAATTATGAAATCAATTAGTGGAAAAACTTACAAATATGTAAACCTTAAAATGCCCAAATATTGTTCAACAATGATGTTTGGAGTTATAAATCCTTTGGCCATTTGATCATCAAGGGATTCTACATCAGGAGAAAATATTTTTCGTTTCCTAATGGATTTAGTTGGTCTCAATTTTGATCCTTTGTCCTTTCGTATCAATTTTCCTTGTTGGAGACCCTCCGCGGTATCTTGATTTCTGTTCACTTCTGTTGGAAGACTCCAAAGACGATCCCCTCCATGATCTGGTGCTGATGCTGGTATTGGTTCTGAAGAAGAACAACCTAGGTGTCATAGTTAATAAACCGTTCCATTTGGAAATAAAATTGAATTGGATTTTTATTTTGCATTAATTATGTCTTGATCTATAAATTTTGGGTAACATAGTGGAATTAAGTCATTTTAAGAATAAATCCATTTCAAATAATGAATTTAAAATGACTTAATTGTTGTTTCAAATATATTAAAATTTGATTGTAAATTTAATCTCTAGTATCATGTGTATGAAACTAGTTCTGTTTCAGTGCACAATTATACAAGTTTTTCCAGCTAAGTTCGGATGCCAAAATAGCATTTTTCAAAAAGTTCCCTCCCAATTGCCAAGTTTCCCCTTGCACTCGCCTGAAACCCCTTGCACTCGCCTGATAACATTCCTCCGATTGTAGCCTCCAAAGCATTGCAATTATCAAAGTCATCTCATCAAAAACAACCTCAATCATTATCACATCCGATTTCATCAAAGAGGTACTTCTTTCATGTTTTCCGAGTTTCTTTTCTTTTCTGTTCTTTCTTCTTCCTCCTCCTCTTTTTCCCTTTTTTTTTTGGGGTGGGTGGGGTGGACTTTCTTGTAGAAATCCGGTCCAATTTTTGTTTACTTGAGGTCAATCGTTAAAATTCCAGTTAGAATGTTAATTGTGATTTGTTTACTTCCGTGAATTGTAGTTGTATTGTTAGAACACAGCGGGTGGTTGATTTTTTTTGGTTAAATGTCATACGTATGGAGGTTCTGATTTTTTAAGGTTCAACAATACTGGCTTCATGTTTATGAAACATGTCAAAATAAAATTTATTTTGACATCCATATGGATACCTCTAATATTCCATATCATAATATTCAATGACATCTCTGTGCTTTTTGTGCTAGAATCCCCCCCTCTAGCAGTTTTTCCTCCTTTGTCCATAGTGTGTCTTGTAATCCTTGGGCTAATTCGAGTTTTGTTATTGTAGTTTTGGCTGGGCAAGATATCCTTTGCTTTGATTATCTCCCTATTGAAGCCCTCTTCAATCATTGTTTCGTCTCGACCCAAAGAGTTTTCGGAAGAACCCTTCTAATGCTATGAGCATTCACTTTGTCAATATCTGAGGTATCTCCTTTGTTGTATTTAGACAGATCCACACAAACATAAAATTCTTCCTTCTCTTTGTTCTCAACTGTTTCAATCAACACATCTTCTGTCCCAGTGCTCATAGGGACTATAGGATCAGGAATGTCACTGAAGCTCAAAGTGGCTTATTCATTTTTCATTAATTTCTTCAACTGCATTCCTTGTAAGGAGGTTCGATTAGGGGTGTTTGTATCTCCATTTCTTTGCACCTTGGGCTCCATGTCACCCTCAATGCCATCTCGCCTCATCCATATTGCTATCCACTAAGGCTTCAAATGGATTATTAGTAACATATTACGTAAAGCCCTTCCTCTACATATGATTTCTCGGGATCTATGGTCCTTGGGAAATATTTAAAAACAATTCGATTATTCTTAGTCTGGACCTTTTTCCAACATCCTCAATCTCCATTTGTAGTTTTGATGGCCCACTTTGATCCGGACCTTTAGTTTTCTCAATCCAAGTAGCTTAGCCTTTTATCTTGTCTTGGCAGGTCTTTTCAGTATTTGTTCAGGGGCTTTGGCATGCCCTGTATCTTTGATAGGTATATTGTTTTCTTTCTTCCAATAGTATATCTGCTCCTCATGCCCAATATGATAACAGAAATTACAATATTTTGGATCTTCCTCATAAATCACTTGCTGCCACACAGCAAAATCCTCGTGGCCTATTCTCAATCGATTTACTTTATAAAATAGTTAAAATACTAATTGTTTCTTATAATATTTATAATGTGTATTGGATGTTAAAGATTTAATGAAGCTTTTAGGAATGCTTGTGTATCGTGGTTGTGATTTTCAATTTTTTTATGTAACTTGCACTAATCATGTTGATCTTGTAGGATTGATTCAGATTCTTGAGAAAATGGTGTTGAAATTTGATCACCTCAACAACATTAGGGAGTGGAAATTGGATGACAGAATCAAAGCCAAGAGTTCGTGTTTCGGAAAGTTTGCAGATATCGAATCTTCTATTAGCATACCCGGTCATTTATTGGAAGTTATTTTGCGTTCTTATAATCACGAGGATAGTATTTTCACATTTAATGGCCAAAAATTGTATTTTGGCTTAGAAGATGTTTATTATTTAACTGGCTTGCCAATAAATGGTAAGCCAAGAATCGTATAATAATTATTCGGTAGTAAAGCTAGTGAAAAGTACTTAGGTGTGGACCTAACTAAAAATAACAAAGGAATGATTTCCTTGAAAGAGCTTAGAGAAAACTTTGAAAATGTTAGCACTGACATAGATGAAAGCTCTGAAAAATTTAAGCAACATGTGCGTGCATATGTTTTGTATGTCCTAGGCTCGTTCCTTTTCCCAGAGAAGACGGGAGGCTTAGTTTTTCCCCATTACTTGTCTGTGATGGAAGACATTGATGACATAGGTTCCTATGCTTGGGGGGCTGCTTTTCTAGCCCATTTCTATTTTTCACTGTCGAAGGGTCAAGAAGGGTTTCGTGGGCAATCCGTTTTCTTGATTGTAAGAATAATTACCTTTTTATTCAAGTCTTTTTCTAAGCTAAAGTTACTTCATCCTCAATATTATTTTTTTTCCCTATTTTACAGTTGTTTGTGTTAGAGCGCGTGCCATATTTTGTGAGGACGCTCACACAGTTTGATACCATATCTGATGATTTTCGTCCTACTACTATTCCACTAGTCGTAGGATGGTCTAATATTTTGGGTCGCCATTTCTTAAGAAGTTTCAAAACGAAATCGCGACCTACTTTTGAAGATGTTCCACGTGAAGTAGATGTAAGATTTTTTTTTTTAATTCTTATTCTTCCAAGTAAGGCATATGTGTTTGCATGCAATAAGACGGTAAGAAATTTAACATGAAAAAGTACGAGCATAAATAAAGGAAACAATGGGTGAAAGAAATAATTACCTGATATAGCAGGAGTGTGAATTCCATCCCCAAATATCATGCAAGCGCCATCAAGTACTAGCATAAGAAGGGCATTATTTCTAAATGTATCCGCCTCCAGCCATCTCTTGGTTTTCGCAGCAAATGAAAGCTCATGGAACGTGTTACAACTGTAAGTTGTCAGCTCCTCGTCTGTGTGGTGTTGGTTCAGGATTGTTTTGACTTCAGTATGTCAACAAAGTAGTGACTAAAGTGCAAAGCCTACAAAAAGAGAAGAAATTTGTATTATTAGAACTCTCAGTCAAAATTAGTCCAAAATCAGTTTCTTTCACTGTTATATTACTCTCCAAATCTATCTCAACATTATTGTCCTTTTCATGGTACTGTTTCTGACGAATATTAACCCCCTAACATTTATTTAAGTTAACAACTTCTAATGATCTTATACCCGACTCAATCATATGGCCACATGCAGAATTTCCAGTATGGAACTGTAATGCCTATAACATACTGGTGTTGCCCTTTTAGTATCACATCTTCCCTAGATATGAATAATTTTACATATTTAGGTTGCTTTAAACATCATAAATGATGTTGATGTTAACGAAATGATGCAGCCCCCGATTTCCATGAAAATTACTAACCTCCTGGCATACCATTGTTATGCCACATCTGCTGAAGCCTCCACAGCAACATGGGACAGATAGTTCATCAAAAACATTCCATCAGAGGATAAATTGCCAGGTTACAATACTCATGTTCTAATATAATACTTTAAGAAAAAGATCAGACAAGAATCGTTTCAATAATTCATCAACCATAAATGATCCAACAAAAGTAATAATATTAGGAGGTTGAAAAATGATTAAAGGAATACGAGTCATCTAAATAGATACAAAATGCTGACATCGGACTCTTGGGGGCAAATTTTGCTGTGTTTTCCTAGTAGTTCTTCCATTTATGAACTGTTCCTTCAAATATACAAATAGAAAATAAAACGTGCTTTCTCAACCAATTAACGAATGTCTTTCCGCTAGTGCTAACATCACATATTTTACCACTCAGTCACAGGCAAAGAAACAATTAAGGCTACTAATGACAGTATGTCAGAAGTAACCATCTCACGACCTGCTTACAATTGAAATATGCATATATTATCACATAAATTTGTAGTGTGACATCAGCTTAGCTTGACCACTGTCATTTGCTCTGCACACTATGAAACACAGTAGAGGAGAGGTATTGGCGTAAGCGAATAGATAATCAATAAAAGAGCACCAATAAAATCCTCTGTATCTTGTACCCCCTTGGGGAAAGCATTGTAGTTGTAGAACACATCTAATGGAGACGTTCCCAAGTATCCATACGCTGGTTCCAAACTCTGGAATGCAAGCCGCAATAGCAATATAGACGAGAATTCTACATTAACCAAATCAAACCAAGAAAATGTTACAATATTATCCTCAATAAGACCAAATCAAACCAAGAAAATGTTACAATATTATCCTCAATAAGACTGTCTCATTAACCTCCACCTCACTATAGGACTAACTCAATTACTGATACCAAATGAGTATTCTTACAATCAATGCATGGAACAATCTTCAAAGGGCCAGAAATTTTAAAGCAAAAGCTGGAAGAAGAATAAGTAAGATCTTGGCATCCATAAAATTCAATCATCATTTGCATATCCCCTCAAAAGGTAAAACAGGTCTTGAGGAAAAAAATCAGTGTCTTGATAAATTTTACGCAATGAAAATCAGTGGACAAGGTAACTAATCTTGCAGAAGAATTTAGAAGCAAAGCAGAATATTTCTAACTTTTAGGAGAAGGGAGCATGTGTTTATGACATTTTTTTTCCTTTTTTAAGATAAATACAAATGGGATTTATTTGAATGACCACAGAGTTCACTGAATTGACCATATAATCAAGTAATTACTTACTGAAACATCGTTTTGGGTCTGAACTCCCGGTGGATTCGAAACTCAATCACGAGGAAATCATTCAAGAAGCAGCTAACTGAATAAATGGTTGAGTGCCACAATATAGAGACACCAAATAACAGACGACGTGCAACAATTGTGAAGGTAAAACTTAAATAAACCTACTCGTAACTTTCCGAGGAAAAGCTTCGGGAAGGGACGATTGTAAAATTGGAATTGGGGGTAAGGTCAAATTGTCAAGGGAAAAGTATACTGTTTATCTCTAGTTGAAGACGTTCAACGACGTAGTATTACCGTCCTCACTCCTTTCATCACATAATGTGATGTTTTTCATAACGATGCTCTTACTTATTTAATTGATGAAGTATAACGCTTTCATTGGAAGCACAGCCAAGAAGATATGGAATTGGGATAGCAAATCTCAACTCCACCTTACCTTGTTACAACATCTCCAAGACACTAGGAAATTAAGCCACCTACTTATTTTTTGATTAATTGATTAATGTTATTTATCATAATTGGGTTAATTTCATTGACGGTCACTGAAGTTACTTTAAAATTTTAAAACGATCACTAAAATTCAAAAGTTACAGTATTGGTCACTAAAGTATATAATCATTTCACAAATAGTCACTTCTTAACTTTCTAACTTGAAATGGTGTTGTGACATGATGATGTGGCATACAATAGACATTTATTTATTGTATGGTAGTCCATATACTTTATATAATATTCACTTTAGTCTCTATATTTTCAATTATCTTTTAGTTAAATCTTTTAGAAATTGTATTTTAGGTCCTTAATCTTTTTACATCTTTACATTTTGGTCTTCAAAATTTCAATTATGTTTTAGCTAAGTCCTTTTAAAATTACATCTTAGGTCCTTCAACTTTATACATATTCAAACTTTGGTCTCTCAAATCTTTGATTTTAATGGCCAAGATAAGTACAATTTTAGCGGTCAAAATAAGTATATTTTCAGTTAAATTCTTGACTTTACACTAGGGCTTTCACCTAAACGAACAAAATAACATAATCACCGACCGTAGGGAGGTTTACTCCACTACAAGCACAAAAAACGTATTTCTTTGTCCGTCACTACGTCTTCATCTTTTCAAACCAAAACTCATATCTCTCTCTCAATTCTCAATTTCTTCTTGTTCTTCTCCATATTCTTCATAATCAAACCCCCCTCAAACAAAACTCTCCATCTAGCTCAATCTTTAACATTCTTCTCAACTCCTCAATCCATTAAAATCATCTACGGTCGAATCCCACCACAAAGAAAAGCGGTATACTAGTTAAATAATAAACTATTTGACAAAACGTCCACTTTTAGCGGTCAAAATAAGTGCAAAACGAGCACTTATCACCTAGAGTTGTTAATGAAATATATTTTTGTCTATTTTTGTCAACACTAAGTGATAAGTGCGAGTTTTACACTTATTTAACCGCTAAAAGTAGACATTTGTGAGTTCTATCAAGTAGTTTATTTTTTAATTTTGTTATTTTGTTCGTTTAAGTGAAAATTCGAGTGTAAAGTCAAGAATTTAATTAAAATTTCACTTATTTTGACCACTAAAATTGCACTTATTTTGACCACTAAAATAAAAGATTTGGATGACCAAATTTTGAAGATGTAAAAAGTTAAAGGACCTAAGATACAATTTTTAGAGGACTTAACTGAAAGATAATTAAAATTAGAGGACCAAAGTTTAAAGATGTAATAAGATGAAGGACCTGAGATGCAATATTTGGAGGACTTACTTGAAAGATAATTGAAAATATAAGGACTAAAGTGAATACTATATAAAGTACATAGATACCACACAATAAATAAATGTCTATTGTATGTTACATCATCATTTCAAGTTAGAAACTTAAGAGAGTAACCGTTTGTGAAAGAATTATATAATTTAGTAACCAGCGCTACAACTTTTGAACTTTAGTGACCGTTTTGAAATTTGAAGATAACTTCAATGTTAGTGAAATTAACCCATCACAACTATATTCTATTTGATTTGAGGATAAAACTATTTATCTGAATAAAAATTATCTTAATAACATATTTATTATTATTTTATTTACTTCAGCTAGGTATATAAATATGAAAAAAGTCACTATTAAAAAGTTATCTTTGATATAAAAGACAATTCTACCATTATCTTAACTAGTATATCGCTTTTTCGCAGTAGGATTCGACCGTAGGATCTATGACCACTGAAATTTGAACCACTTTTATGATATGAATTGAGACGGTGAATAGATTTTGAAAATGATCGGTGGAGGGAGATGATAGATTGATAGAGGATTAGGAAGGTGAGCAGATTTTAGAGATGATCAGTTGAGGGAGATGATTGAATCAGAGAGATGGATTGAAGCAGTCAACAAATTTTGGAGGAGATGATTTTGTGAAGGGAGAAATTAAAGATGTAGTGACATATGGATGTTTAAGTACTTTTTTTTTACAGTAGCAGAGAAAATTCCCTATAGTCGTGATTAAACAAAAATAAATAAATAAATAAAACTAAAAGAGAAAAAAATGGGTAGAGCGGTGAAGGGCGGTGGTGGGCATTGGCGTAAAAGCTATGATGATGGTGGTGGGTGGTGGTGGTGGTGGCGGTGGCGGTATGGTGGCGGTGGCGGTGGCGGGGCGGCGAATATTCTAGGGTATGGATGTTCAAAAATATATTTGTTCTATATTATAAATGGTGCGTTAATTTTTAAAAAAAACGAGTGAATCATTATCCGGATAAAAAATTGTCCTCCTCATTTCGAGGACAAAACTTATCCTCACTTTTTGCTTAAATTATTATCCGGATAAAAGTTTATCTAGACATTAATTCCACCCAAACAATAAGACAATTTTTATCCATTATCTTTATCTTGTGGGCCCGACGGCTAGATCCGTAAAAGGTCAACTCATTATGGCCCCATACTCATCGAAGGACTAGCTCGGTCTAGGGCCGAGTTCGGCCCTTGAAAAACACGAGCCAGTCCATATGAGCCGACCAATGGCTCGTGGGCCAAATCCCATATTTTTTTAAAATACTGGGGTTTTAAACGGTCATAAAGTGACCGTTAGGGGTCACTTTTGTGAGCATTGGAGCCCTAACAGTCACAAAAGTGACCGCTTTAGTCCCTGATTTTTTTAACGACTATATTTTTTTTGTCTATAAAAAACCCCCTTCATTTCCAAATTCACAACTCTCAACTTATTTAATCTGAAATATTATATTGTGAATATTAGTTCTTTTATTGTGCAATTTACAGTTGAATTTGCTTATTTTATTGATTTCTTCTATTCAATTTTACAATTCTACAATCTACATTTTTATTTTCTACATGGATCAATGCACACAAGATAGTGTCGGCTACCAAATTGATGATGATTTCAGTTGCTAAATGATAATGATTATGGGATTGGGAGCACTCATATCATTGACTTGGATGATATGAATGAAGAGTTAGAAATGACCAACGATCATACAACAACTGGCTCAAGTACGAAATGAAGAGCCGAAAAAGAAAAGACTCGGTGTTTGGATCATTTCAAATTATTGCAGACTGGTACAATAACAGATGGACAACCAAACTTCAAGACAGTGTGTAAATATGTAAACACAAATTTTCATGGCAAAAGAGTAGTGGCACGAGTTATCTAAACCGACATTATCCAAAGTGTATGTAAAAATACGGAGGGTTGATACAAATCAAGCTCAACTTCAGTTCAGATCACTCGTTGGATTTTTTAGTTCTAGTCCAAATCTAAAAAACTACATGTATTCGTAAGAGAATATGCAACGGGAATGCATGACTCAGTTGATGGTAGGGATGGCAATTCAACCCAAATGTCCCGATCCCAGCGGAGACCCGTCCCGAACGGGACGAATAATCCCCGACAAATTAGAGAATCGGGGCGGGGCCGGGCTAGGCCGGGGCAAAAGTCCCTACCCCCAACCCGCCCTGCACCCATCCCGGTTCAATTAAATAATTTTTTAATTATTATTATAATTATAATTATAAAAATATATAAATATAAAAAAAAAAGAACTAATGGGTTAAATATATTAATTGGAAGACTACAAATCTACTTCATGGCCCATCGAAATGTAAAACCTATTATTTATTTAATGATTTATTGGTCCACCACACTCCCTTTTATATACTTCTCCTTCAACACACTTATTAAAAGAATCCGATGTGGGATTCATTCTATACATTTACTCTTTTAAGTATTGAGACGTTACTAAGATATTACATTTTGTACCACATCGAAAAACTATATTTCATATTAGAAAACAATTGTCTATAAATAATGTAATTTTGTTATATTTTTTAAATATATTAATATTCAAGTATTTTTTTTAATAATTTAAAATTTAATTTAATATTGAAAATTAAAAAAATTAAACTAGAATATACCCGACCCCGTCCCGATCCCCGCTTAAAGTGGGGTCAAGGCGGAAAAATCCCTCATTTGCCCCCGCCCGCCTGAGTCCGAGTCCCATTCCGTTGCCATCACTAGTTGATGGCAAGTGGTGAGTTTTTGCTTAGTATAGTAGAAAGTCTTTACTTCACCAAGTTCGTACAAATATATCTTTAACCAATGTATTTACTATTTGCTAGAAACACTCTTCGTACAGACACAATTGCTTTATATAATAAAAATAAAGAAAACATAATACTTAATTTAAGTAAATATACCAGTGTTGTATCATTTAGTTTGTACTTATGGTCCGGTAAAAATCATAAAGGATATATTGTTGCCATTTTACATTATATTGATAAATAATAGATTATGCATAAAATATAATTACTTTTAAAGTAATTGACTACCCTCATAATAGAATACATATTTGTAATTAATTAATAAATATTATTACAGAATTTAAATGTGAATATATAATTCACAGTTTCACATTTGATAAAGCTACGCCTAATAATATAGTAATAAAAAGATTAATGCGAAAATTAAATCCTAATTTTGGTAGCATTTTATTTCACGTTCGTTGTGTATGACACGTTTTTAATTTAATTGTTCGATATGGTTTAAAATTTATAAGTCCATAATTAGAAAAAAAAAATTAGATATGCCAAAAATATATTATTGTCTCACCTGCTCATAAACAAGTATTTGATGAATTATGTGTAGAAAATTCACTTCCAACAAAATGGTTATATATAGACTTTGACAATAGATAAAACTGTACTTATTTAATACTTCAATCATGTGAAGATTATGAAAATTGTATTATTGCCTTTTATAATGGCCGTCACTCACACAGTTCAGATTCTGATTTGCAAACATATGAATGAAAAATCTCAACACATGTGAGAAAATTTTTTAAATTTTTTTTCGATGCTACAAACGCATATGCTGGTTAAGTCCATTAGTTCTAAATTATTTTTATTTTATTTTCAATAATATTAATATGTATAAGATATTTCTAATTTTTTTTGTTGTTGATATTTTAATAGCAATGAAGATGAAGTTTATAAAATATTGGGAACAATTGTCTCTATTGTTCCCATTACTGCAATTTTTAATAAGTTAAGTTACGAAAATCCAATAATATACAGTAATCTAGAAAAAATATTATGTGAAATGTACGAAATGTATGCAAAAAATACCGGTAGGAATGTTAGAAGACCTCATGTACGAATTCTTTCTTCTTCATCAAATGACGATAACGATTATTGGAGTTTCCTTAGTTCCATTAGGGGAACTCAACAACCTAGTTCTTCTTATTCGCTTTCACGTACTACGAATGTAGAAACAAGTAGTAGAGACGTACCTTTAGAATTCGCTAGATATTTTGGTCACGACATGTTTAATATGTTAGATGAAGAAGGGAGAAATAAATTTGATATACTTAAGTGCTGGAGATAAAACGATCATCAACACCCAATTGTTTGTATTATAGCACGCAATTTATTAACACTTTCGATATCAACTGTAGCACTGAAGTCTTCTTTTAGTACAAGTGGTATGATTCTGAATAATTTGATGTCAAGACTTAAATCGGACATATTAAAGAATTTAATGTGTCTAAAAGATTGGATGGATGCTGAATTTTGGATCTAAAATAAAGTAGAAATCATATTAGCTAGAGGTGTCAAAACAGACGGGCCGGCCAAACTCGCATCGGCCCCCGCCTCGACCGAATTATGGGTGTGCGGCCAGTGAGTGAGGGCGAGCTGTTCACGAGCCTAGGAGGCTGAACCGCAGGCCGTTTACGGACCGATGAGGCCGAACCGCATGCCGGTCAAGTGAAGCGGGATGGCCATTCACTACCAGCGATTCGACCTTTTAACCATTGGTTTGCTTTGATTTTTTAAAAAAAATGCAGAAAATTCAAACTTTTATATTTCAAATGATATTTTAAAAAAAAATAAAAAAAACAAATGGCAGAGAGCCGTTTAAAGTTAAATATGTGACAGATGCGTGATGTTTTAGTCTTTAAATATATAAAAAAAATAGAAATTAAATTAAAAAATTAACAAATGTGAATTTATCATTGTTATTTATTTTTTATTTAGTAATTTAACATATTTTTTGCTATATATGTAAACATTTTTTTGAATTACAATAAGTAACTAAATTTTTTTAGTAATTTCAAAAAAAATTAATTTTTTATTCATATGGGCCGAACCGTGGCCCACATGGGGCTCGACCCGGATGGGCCGGACTCGTGTTTAATTTTTGTGGGCTGGGTTGACCCGGCCCGCAACCCACTGTTGTACGGAATTTTTTCTAATGCGGGCCGTCACCCGGCTTCATCGGAGGCCTGCCTGACCCGGCCCGCCTGACCCGGATTGACACCTCTAATATTAGCCGAAGAACTTCAAGAGCTGGCTACATACTATATAAATGTAAGTATAGTTTGTGTAAATTATTTATTTTTCTTACTTTTAAGTTTAAATTTTAAGTTTTTACCAAAAATTGTACACATAACAATGTGTTCATGTACAATTTTAACTCTGCTTACGTTAAAAGTAGCCGGTCTCAAGCCAAGCCCAAAAAATGAGGGTTTTAAATGTCAAATTTATCATACCTTATTTCAATTTAATTTTTTGAAGTCCAAAAAATTTGCATTTAAAATAATGTACGAGCCGGGCTCGTGAGCCAGCCAACCTTAACCCCTGAGGCCCACAAGCCACGTGCTAAACCGGGCTCTTTTTTTGGAACGAGTCAAGTCTAGGCCCGAATCGTCCTTATAAGGGCCGAGTTGACACGACTCGGTCTATTGCTATCCCTACACCAGCCTATGTGGCATTAAATGATAGGTTCAATAAAATGTGTTTTATATCTCAACATTTCATTGATCCTATCATCTAATGTCAACACATTTACCAGGATCGGCCCTGAGATTTGGAGGGCCTTAAGTAAAAATTTAAATGGGACCGTTAATAAATTGAGATGTTTTAAAATATAATTTTTAACAGATAATTAAATGCTTGTTTGATGTAGTTTATAAACTATTTTTTCAACAAAAAATAGTTTACTTGATCAAGAATGGTAAAAAAATGTTATGCTATGAATGCAAATTTTTGGTCGAATAAACTATTTTTGGTTGAGAAAATAGTTTATAAACTACACCAAACAAGTATTAAAACTCCGTGCACTCACCGGCATATTTTATAATACTTTTTTTAGATCCAAATTAGATTTTTATACTAATGAAAAAGCTCAAAAACTGTCATACAATACCGACGCACATAATTTAATCTAATTATTTTCACTTAACAAAAACAAATAAAGTTCTTTGAATTAAAAACAGTTGAAAATGTCAAAAAAAAAATAGAAAATATATAATAAAAAAACATACACGCAACATATGTAGGAGTATATGCGTATATATATAAACAGATTTACAAGCCAAAAATTCAAGATAAAAATTTCTAAATTGAGGTTAAAATGGAACATTGCACGGTCTACAATTTAAAAACTAGATTAAGGTAGATAATGCAGATTAGATTTGAACTTATTTTGTATTTAGACTCATTTCACATGTAAGTATGCTGATTTTATTTTTTAAAAATATGGGCCAAAATTTTTTAGCCCTGAATGGTTGGGGGCCCTAGGCTAGGCAACCGCCTAGGGCCAAGGCCGGCCTTGACATTTACTATATAAATTAGCGATAATTACCAGTAATGATAACTAGCATTATTCTTACTTTTTACCCATTCCTTTCATTAACAATTTTTGTTTTCTTTAATGCAACTCATGTTATGTCATCATGGCTTAGTGTTGTTAGAAATATCATTAGTGTAACACTTCTTTGTGTAAAGCATATTCTTAGACTGGTTAGAAATAAATTAATATTTATTAGAAAGTCAGATGACATGCACATGTTGCACCAAGCATGATGCACACATAGCCAGTTCTGCTATGAAGCAGGCACGAGTGGATCCAAGAATTTAGTTCATGCTTGTCTTTTTAAAGAATGAAAACAAGTCTTTTTTCTCTTAGCCGAAACTCGACTTTCTATTTGTAAATTCTAAAAACCACACTAAAAAAAATCTATCAATAATTCAACAATAGGCCGATAAGACATACCAATTTAGTAATAAGTCAACAAGGCAACAAAATAGGCCAACAAGGCACAACAATCTAATAATAAATCTACAAGACATCAAAATAAGTTAGTAACACAAAAACAATCCTCTAACAATTCTATTTTAATATAAATTATTATCAATAGTAATTAACAAATAAATGAAAAAAAATAGTAACGCAGTGACGAGCGAAGTTCTTGCTAAGTGCTAAATGTGTAAGGTTTAATCGAATCACTATCCTCCAACAACCAAGTTCGGGTAATTTTTTCCTCCTTTTTCCTTAACTTGTCCACTAATTTCTTTCTATATAGTTAATTATAGTTTTCAATCGTTAGAAATTAAAAAAATAGCAAAAAAATCATTTATGTAATAGAGTCCCATAAGAAATGGAGTTCCAATCTCCTTAGAATATAAATTGCATAATGATATTGAATCATTAATTAAATGGTGAAGGAGTGTGTACGTAGTATTTTTTCTTGTAATCGAATTGAGCGCTGAAGTTATCAATTTGGAGTCATGTTCATCTTCGTTGAAAATTGAATTAGATGTGTTAACTTTTCGAGTTATTTCGATTTAATCGACTTTCTTGAACTATTTTATTCATTCCAGTCAAATCTTAGGCTTTCTATTTCTTTTTAGGATAATTTTGAAATGTATCCAAAAGTAAATAGTGGATTGAAAATATGACAATTTTGATAACATTTGCAAATATGTCATTTTTTAGATGCAAACAAAAGTAAATAGTGGATTGGAAATATGACAAGTTTTGATAACATTTGTAAATATGTCATTTTTTAGATGCAAATTTTCAAAAATACTGTTTTGTAAAAATGATCACTTTCTTGTGTGATTAAGATTTAATGGTAGTTAACTGTCATACAGTAGCTTATAAGATAGTCCAAAAATCGACATTTGAAATTTTTTTTAGTATGATGATATACACAAATTTATATCACTTAGCCTAGACACTTATTTACTTTCAACTTTTAATTCTTGAATGCTAATTTAAACCGAATCGAACACCAATTTTGTCCATTTTTGTCGATAATATCGAAAAAATGGACATAGACAAAATAGACACAAATTAGTGGCCTATTTTGTCATGGATATACCATCATTTTGTTGATGTAAAAATAAACACTAAATTTGCCGATATAAAAATGGGTTGTCGATGACTAGACACCAAAATTGGTGCCCATTCCCATTTGTCGATGGCACCATGATAAAAAGGCACCAATTTGGTATTGTTTCTATATCGATAGAATGAACAATAATTTGGTGTCCATTTAAAAATTGATACAAAGTAGTGTCAATTTTGTTCATCGATTAAATAGTTGTTCATTTTGTCGACTAAGAGATGAGTTCTATGTCCACTGTTTTGTCCTTATTTTTCGGCTTGTTTTTGACCAAATGTAATCAATCTCTGTATATCGACAATAAAATACACCAATAAATTAGATCGATAAAATTTGTAATTTTGTAAATTAAACTCAATACAATCCATTAATATAAATACTAAATCGACAAAAAATACCCAACAACATAATATATATAGAGATACAATATATCAAAATGAAGTTCCATATGATCTACAACAAAAATACACTAATTGTCTCAATTTTTAATAACTTATAACTGACTTCAAATATTTCAAATCGATCAACTTCTTCAATGGCTCAAAAACCGATTGACATATCTGATACTATATTTGAATATGTGATAAGAATAAGAGAATTCAGACACAAAAATAACAAATGAGAGTAAAAAATGGAGCTTAGGGGCGGCGACAATGGTAGAGAATATGAAGAAAGAAATAGAGTGGGAGTAGGAATATAAAAAAATAAATATAATATATATTTATTTGGTCATCTAAGGGTAGTTTTGTCCAAATTTTTAAATTTTGGTCAATTCGTTAAAAGTTATAAAAAATAGACATATTTCAAAATACAAATCTGGAATGTGGTAGTTTGTTCAATTTTCTCTTCTTTGTCATTGAGAATTGTCGATTTGAATACGAGGTACTCTAGTTAATGCGTATTTTTTTAATATAAAATGAAATTGAACTAAGTGCTTGTTTGAGAAATTATTTTAGCAGATTTTGATTAAAAAAATTTTGATAAAATATGTGGTTAAAAATTTAATAAAAGTTGTGGGTACCTGATTAAAATTAATTGTTCATTTTGACTACTGACTTTTTAGCAAATTTTCAATATAGACCAAAGAAGGACTAATATCAATAACAACACACACACACACACACACACACACACACACACATATATGCACCCTATAGAAAGCATCACACGAGATTGTCCTTGGCCGTAGGTCCCGACACAAGGTTAGAATTCTAACTCTTCCAGTGGTATCTCAATGATGGCTCGGGCCTCCCGGAAGGACGCCTTCTTTGCCTTCCACCTAAGTGCAGCAGAAAGGCCCAAACCCAATCCGAGAACGGTGAAACTTCATAGGGTCTTTTGTCCCAGTGCGGGTAGTCCGCAACTTCACAGACATGTTTATTTCACCGAGCCTCTCTCCGAGGCTGTGCACAACTCCCGTTGTCTGCGCTCTCCAAGTGTGCTTGTTCCTCCTTTTTCCTTACCCTGCGAGTCTTTGTGAAATAACTCCGATGAGAAGAAAAAGAAGGCGTTAAGAGACCTTCCTGGCCCAACCCTAGACACTATAAGATCCTTTTTCAAACCTCGCTCTCATTTTGAGTCAAGAGATAGATAAATAGACACATGACATTGCTTTGATTTTTTTTGGTCTTTTATGCGTATACAAATCCACGCAACTCAATTCAACAACAAGTATAACAAATTGAACTAATAGATTCAATTCATCCCGAGCCAAGTGGAGCATGCAAGAAGTAGTCAAATCCTTCTTCTATTCTTTTCCTTGGCGCTTGATTGGGCCATCTGGACTTGAACCAGAGACCTATCCTAGGTAATTCAATCTTATGGTTCTTTATTATCCGCATATGTCCTTTTTTTTCCTAGGTGCTCATTTTGTATGGGCTTTTAGTTTAATGTTTCTATTCAATGGACGTGGTTATTGGCAAGAACTTATTGAATCCATCGTTTGGGCTCATAATAAATAAAAAGTTGCTCCGCTACTCACCGAGAGCCTTGAGCATTGTACAAGGACGTCTTTGTAGGAGTAACCCATTACCTTCTAGGTGGAATTGCCACAATGGGCATTCTTCTTAGCAAGAATTGGAAAAAAAAAAAAACAAACAAACAATCAAACCTAACTTGAAATCCAATTCTAAAAGATCAAAATCAATAATCAATAAAGTAATAATAAATCAAAGCCATAGTAAATAATAAGTAAGACAATGATTTCTAAATTATATTTCAAATTGAAGTACTGATATTTCGAGTTAAAGATAGTGTTCTTGTATTCTTGCCCTACATCCGCATTTTCTACTCTACCCCATCCCTCTATTATTAATATTCATTATTCATTTAATTCAGTACTTGAACACCGAGTCTCAGGATGTTGGATCTACTTTTATTCTTTCTCTTTCCTCCTTATTCTAAAAAGGAAAAAGTAGAAAGAAAAATGGGGAGAGGGGTTAGTTAGTCACGAGATAAAAGGATATCTTTGCCTACACTAGAAAAATCCTCATCCAATGAACTCTACAATCATTGGATTTATACCAATAAACAAAAAGTAATAATTTAAAGAATGAATTTATAAATCGAATTGAAGCTCTAGACAAAGAATCCATTTTTTGAATATACTCGAAACAAGGACTAGGTTGTGTAATAACAATACTACAAAAGAATACTTACTCCAAATGTATATATATATATATATATATATATATATATATATATATATATATATATATATATATATATAAAACTATTATTTTAATTTATTATACTATATATTAAATTTAGTAACTCAATCATTAAAAAGCGAATTTCATAGAAATACTTATATTATATTACAAAATCTTTTATTATTATAGTAGCAAGAATCCTTAAAATTTTGGAATATATTTATTACAAAATATTTTATTGTTATAACTATCAAATATATATCATTTGTATCGGAATTAGTTGTAAAAACCACAAACAAAACTCATGATACCTTCAATTTCAACATTTGTAACAATTCATATTACAAATTCGGATGTAACACATAATACTATTTTTCACACAAAAAACTCATGATATACTCAATTGTATCATCTATATCAATCGATGATTCAAAATATCAATTGGAGGTAACATAATCTGCATTACGAATCAAAACATCATACTAAACATCAATGTTACAAACATCATATTAAACATCAATCAACCAATAACAAGTTGTAACATCTTTAGCAGTCAGCGTTACATAATAACCAATTGTGTAAAATATGTTACATAATAACAAATTATGTAACATAATCTGTAATCTCGTGTAACAATTCAATCAAGAACATTTAAATATAAAAAATGGTTAATTACACTAATAGTATCCATTCTTTCAGGTTTGTAATGATTTAATCTCCATTCAATTTTTTTAGCAGATATTATCATCATTCTTCCATTTATTTGTACAGATGGTCTCCAAATGATTTTTTTGATAATTTTGCCCTTGACTTAAATAAATTAAAATGATAGAAAAAATAATGAAAAAATTGCAATTGGACCCTAACCTTTTCAAAAGTACCAATAAATCCTAAACTTTTATTTTTACCCAAAATAATTTTAAAAATAATCATCTTTCCCACCCCACCCCACCCCACCCCACCCTCCTAAACAAAGTGCAACCAATGAATTGTTCTATATCAAAAACTAGTTTACTATAGATATATATAGAGTATAACAAACTCCCCGTCATCATGATCTACTTATTTCTCTCCTATTTTCTTGCAATTGTTCTCAACATTTTCAATAGTTTCAGTTCTTCTTTTTTTTTCTTTATAAATCTTGTTCTTGGTTTTTTTTTTTCATAGAATTCTAGAAGAAATGGCGATAGTGAAATCAACAAAAGAAAGCGATCCCAAGAAAATTCTCTCCGATCTCAAAGAAAACGACAGTGATTTATTGACCCTTTCATCGTCATCTTTTTGAAAATCTGGAAAATTGACAGTGGAGGACACTGAGTTTTTCGGTGGCGGTGGTAAGGTTGGTAGATTGGGGTGGTGACGAGAGAGGCCACAGTGGGCAGAGTTGAGAGTGGTGTATATGTGGAGAATTTGTGGAGAATTTGTGGTGGTTGAAAGTTGTTTTGCCATTAGGATTGCTTGCTCTAGTGCTGCTACTAAGTCTTCTCTTGATGTTGCTACCGCTTCGTCTCCATCTCTATTATCTCCGTTCTCTCTATGTGTGTTTTGTGGGTAGCTTGATTCTTCTATTCGATTTCCTTAGGAATGGAGTGGAGTAGAGTGGAGTGGGAGTGGGAGTGGGAGTGGGAGTGGGAGTGGGGGGTGGGGTGGGGTGGGGTGGGGTGGGGTGATCTTGGTTTTTTTTTTTTAAGTGAATATCGGAAAAAAAAAAATAGGATTTGTTTGTACTTTTGAAAAGATTAGGGTCTTAATTACAAATTTTTCATTGTTTTTTCTATCATTTTAATTGTTTAAGTCATGGACAAAATTGTCAACAAAAATCATTTGGGGACCATCTATGTAAATAAATGAAAGGATGATGATGATATCTGCTAAAAAAATTGAATGTGCATGAAATCGTTACAAACATAAAAGAATGGAGACCATTAGTGCAATTAACCCAATAAAAAATAGAGTGCTCAATCAAAATATCATAAACAACATTGTTACAAAACAATGTATCAATAATAGTACGTGTTACATGCAATTAACCAATAACAAATTGTAACATCTTTAGCAGTCACAAATTGTGTAACATAATCTGTATTTTCGGGTAACAATTCAATCAAGAACATTTAAACATAAAAAATAGAGCATTTTGGTATATTAGGAAATAACAAATTTTCTCTTAATTTAGGGATAGTTTTTCTTTTATGTGCGAATTCTAAGAACAATTATAAAAACGGTTGTGCATAAATTATATTTTGTTTTGATTTTAAACTATTATTTTATTTATTAATATAATAATATAAAATCACTATTTTTAAAATAAAAAAGTTAAGTTTGTAAATGTAGAAATATTATTATAATGGTAAGTAGTAGGTGTAATTTCCACAAATAATTTTGGATGGGGACTGGGGCTTGGGCCATTTTGGGTTAATGTTATTTAAATTTTGGACTAGGAAATTTTCACATGAAAGATGCGCTACTTTCAAATTGGACATGGACTATTATGTAAACAAAAATTTTAGTTTTACTTATTGGATGCGGGTTGAGGCGGACGCGTTATAGCCGGGCCCAAAATTATGAATTTTTAATAGTCGGACCAAGCCCAAACTATTATAAAAAAAAAAAAAAACTTAAATTGTTTAGTTGGACCAACTAGTGGTCCGACCTAAAGCCACGCATCCAACTTTTGATTATCATCCCAAATTTCCAATTTACATTCCCGACTATGTAACTCTTTCGTCTCTTTGTTCATTTCGCAATTAGCTCTAAATTTATAGCGAATTACTGCAAAAGAAAAAAAATATATATATCCATTGTTTTGTTTTCAAGACTAAGTATTTAACAATCTTGAGGTACTTTTAATATATACTTTAAACCTCCTTGATTCTTATTCCAAGTTTTGAGTTTTATTTTGTTTCTATTTTGAAATCAGAGCGGATTCTTTTGATTATTTATGTAGTATCTGAATTTAGTGTTTTGAATATCATTCTTGATATGTAGTTTGAAAAGTTTGAAATTTAATTTCGGCCCCCTTTTTTACCTAATTTTTATGGGCGTATTTTTTTTCTTCTGTAAATAAGAAGTGGTTCTTTAGAATTTGATTATATTCGATTTTATGTTAGATAATTGATTCAAGTAGTTATAAAATTAATTTTGTTTTGTACCAGTTGTCAAGATTCTTATGTTCACTCTAATTGTAAGATGGTTGAAATATTTTTTTACTATTTTTTAAAGCTAATCATATTGAACAATAGTCATATACTATGCATGAGTCTGTAATATTTGAGTTACACTATTTTTTTAGCACTTTGAATTCTTACTATTTTTTCTTTTGCAACGTGATAGACCTTGTTATTTGATTGTGATATAAATATTCTGTATAATACATTTTGTTTGTCGTTTTATTTTTGAATTTTAAGTTAACAATTTGTTCCGTAAAATTCTTATGAATTTTGAATGCATTATAGAGGGCCCAATTTATTAAGTTCGCTTCAAGCTCGAAAAATCATAAGACCGGGCCTATCATGCACAACATCCAAAATATCAACACATAAAGAAATGAAGACTTAAATTAATACCCAAATCTCCTTACACAATAAAGAGGAAGATTGGCCGAAAGATTATTTGGTAATTTTGCAGAGACCACCAATTAGGACAAGGCCTAAGCAAGACAGACACCTTTAAGTGGATATTACACCCACTACTTACCAATATTAAAAATTCTAAATCTAATAACTTAATTTTATTTATTCCAAAAATACTACATAATTAATATTATATTAATTAATAAAATAATGAATTAAAATCAAAGGACTATTTCACGTGAATTCACTCAAATTTGTTTTTGAGTCCTTGATTATTTGCACAATAAGTCTTTCATCTTTATAAAATTTTCACTTTAGTCCCTATACTTCCTCTTTCATTTCAATTTCGTCCTTTTTATTTGCAACCCAAGTCTTTCAACTTTTAAATTTGTACAAGTTGGTCCCCATATTTATACTTTTATATCAATTTAGTCCTTTGTATCACTATTTGATACAGATGTTACAAATGATATTTTATATCACTGAATATGTTACATATTATATTATGTTATTTTACATATCACATGTTACATGAATTGGTATTATGTATCACTGATGTTACGTATGTTACAAATGATGAAATCAATAGTTTTATTTGTTAAATTTAGCATTGTGTTACATATCTATATCATACTATAAACGAACTTATTGAAGTTTAGAGTTGATTTTCGCAGTTATAATGATTGTAACAATTTACACATTTAGTATCGCAATCTGTTACAAATGTTACAAATCATATTGTGTATCGTTTGTTTGATACAAATGTTAGAAATAATATTTTGTATCATTTGAATATGTTATGATTATATTATGTTATTTTACACAATACATGTTACATGAATTAATATTTTGTATCATTTGATATTTTATATTTCAATTTGTAATACGATTGTTACAAAATATCATTTGTAATAGATTGTATCAAATATTGATACACAATATCATTTGTAATATATGTATCAAATAGTGATACTATAAAGGACTAAATTGATATAAAAGTATAAATATGGGGATCAAGTTGCAAAATTTTAAAAGTTGAAAGACTTAGGTTGCAAATAAAAGAGGACAAAATTGAAATGAAAGAGGAAGTATAGGGATTAAAGTAAAATTTTTATAAAGATGAAGGACTTATTGTGCAAATAATCAAGGACTCAAATGCAAATTTAAGTGAATTCACATGGAAATATATATTTTATGGTATAGATTCGATTTTAATTTATTATTTTATTAATTAATATAATTTTAAGAATGTAGTATTTTTAGAATAAATTGTTAAGTTGATAAAATTAAATTATTTTTAAAAAGTGGTTTATTTATGAAAAATCCCCACCTTTAATTTGAAAGCAAAATGAAAGAAAAGAAGAAAAAGACTTTTTATCTTTATGGGCCCTTATTACCTTTCTAGCTACTCACATTCTTCGAGTTCGTAGAATTGCCATTCCAGACCACACTTTGTCCTTGTATTTCTCTATATGTTCACCAAGCCAAAATCCATTGAGACGGTAAATTATTATAACCCCGACAATACTTCTTTAACTAATATCTTTTCAACATACCTTAAATAACTACTAATTTTTAGTCAGACTTTTAAAGTAATTGTTGTTGTTTTTTTAATTATATTGTTTAGAAATATTCACAGGGAAAATTAGTGAAAATGAGTGATGTTATACCATGTTTGGGCATAATTGTGTGGGACTCGTTTCTTCATTGTGGAAGATAAAAGTAGATTAGTGTTCTTCTCTGCAAGAACATCAAAATCATATATTTACTTGACAAAATTGATGCTCGGGTGAATGAGAAATTGAAGTTCAAAGTGGATTAGTGGAATTGAAAAAATTGTTGAATGAGAAAATAAGTGGGTTATCCTACATTGGAAAAATGATGAAATGTTGACTAGTATTTAAATGTTCACAATTTACAAATGGCATAGGCACTCTCTTGAGCGCGCCCGCAAGGGAGTTGCAAATCACGGACCAATTTACACATCGGACCATAGAGCTCATGTGTGAGCGTGACCTATGTACACGAATGTCGAACCGAAATTGGCTCCTTAGGGATTCTACGTTTTGTCATTTTTCCCTCCCAATTTAATTTATGAATCTTTCAAGGATTTTGGGGTTTAGGATTCCATATTTAATATTTCTTTACAAATACAGAGGAAATAATTTGAGAAAAAATTAATATATTGAGTAATAATTCCAAACTATCACCAATTTATCATGTTTATACAATAAAATATTATTCTTCAAGATATTAAATTTAGTAGGAGATTGGATGGATGAGCATGAAAGAAAAGGAGAAAAAAAAAACTAAAGTTTGTTTACTGAACATCCATATGAAATTATATATAACTTTGGATTCAGCATCCGTTCATTAAGTTATCCTATATTGAGGTAGATAGTATTTCTATGAGAACTCTCTTCTTCCTTGCACAAAGAAGAATCAGGTATACCGATATATATATATATATATATATATATATATATATATATATATATATATAAGTTGAAGATCAAGAATACGAAAAGAGAAAGTAGATCTAGGATTTCCAGAGAAAGAGAAGAGAAAGAACTATATATTCACTAAATGAATAATCATAATCGATATGTTCAATATGTACAAATAATAACAATGCGTAAAAGCGTGATATAAGAAAACACACTTTTGTATTTACAAAACTAACACTTCTTTCTATTCTTTCTATATTATATTTCAACATCCTCGGCAAGCGTGACTGGGGCGAAGTTCTAGTAAGCTTGTTTCGAAACTGAATGAATTTAGAAGAAGCTAGAGCCTTGGTCAATATATCAGCAACTTGTTCTTCTGTATTGATGTATTGAACTACCAGCTGTTTTGCTAACACCTTTTCTCTCACAAAATGTACATCCAACTCAATGTGCTTGGTGCGTTGATGAAACACGGGATTAGAAGCCAAAGATCCTACACTAATATTATCACACCACAAAATAGGACTAGAAGAAACTGTTAAATCTAACTCATCAAAAAGACTTTGTAACCAAAGAATGTCAGTAGCTGCATTAGCTAGGGCCCGATATTCAAACTTGGTACTAGATCGAGCAACACTTTTGTTTTCTGGAAACCCACTAAATCAAGTTTCCCCCAAGAAAGACACTGTACCCCGTAGTAGACCTCCTGTCATCTATATTACTAGCCCAATCAACATCTGAAAAGGCCTCCAAGGTAAGTGAAGTGGCAGATGTAAAATGCATCCCAATATTTGGAGTATTCTTCAGATACCTGATAAGCATGAAGGAATTCACTAAGTTTATTAACTGCAAAAGCCATATCTAGTCTGGTCATAGTCAAGTATTGTAAGGCGCCAACATTAGATCTATATGTAGTGGGTAGATAAAAAAGATTGCTGTCATTTAGGGATAATTTCTTGTTCTGGCACATGGGAGTATCACACCCTTTAGCTTCCAACATTTTATTTTTGGCCAAGAGATCCATGACATACTTGTGTTGAGTCAAGTATATCCCTGAAGAGTCTCTATGAGCCTCAAAACCAAGAAAATACCTTAAAGAACTCAACATTTTCAAAGCAAACTGAGAGTGAAGATCATACTTCAGAACTTGTACGTTATCATGACCAGTTATCAAAATATCATCTACATAAATGAGCACAAACACAGATTTTCCACCAGAAGTAGAAACAAATAGACTGGTATATGCCCTGGAGTTTTTTAATCCCCAATTGAACAAGGCTTGTTTTAACTTTCAAACCACGCTCTTGGGGCTTGTTTGAGACCATATAGGGCTTTGTGCAGTTTACGTACATGAGTAGGTAACTGTGGATTCACAAATCCATCTGGTTGAGACATATAAACTATCTCCTATAAGTCACCATTTAAGAAAGCATTATTGATATCAACATGTTGAATGTCCCAACCATAAGTCATGACTAAAGTGAGAATCACCCTTATGGTAGAAGGTTTAATAACAGGACTAAAGGTTTCAAAGTAATCCAAACCAGGGTTTGTTGAAAACCTTTAGCCACCAACCTGGCTTTGTACTTTTCTATACTGCCATCATCCTTCATTTTCACTTTGAATACCCACTTACATCCCACTACATGCATGTTTCCTGTGACAGGCACAATGTTCCAGGTGTTATTATATTTTACTGCATGAAGTTCAGCAGTCATGGCTTCTACCCACTTTGGGTCAAGTAATACCTCCTTAACACATGTGGTTCTAAGGATTTAGAATTGGAAGTGGTCAGAAAAGCAAACCTTTTTGGTTTATGTATACCAGGTTTGGCCCTAGTTTGCATATGGTGAATGACTTGCTTAGGAGAGGAATTTTATTGTTCAACAGTAGAAGGTAGATCATTTTGAGGAATACTTTCAGCAGCCACACCAGGACTATCAGAAATATGAGAGGAAGTAGATGATTCTGAGACTGAAGACTGATTCGGAAGAATATGAGAGACCCTAACTGGAGAAAAGCATGCTTCAGCATGGTCAACCTTGTTGGATATGTCAATTGAAGTAGAAAGCCAAGAATCAGGTAAGAGTTGGGATGAAATGTGATCTGTGTGAGGACTAACAAGAGGAGTGACAAAATTATGAGAAAAGGGAAAACTATATTCATCAAATGTCTCACTCTGGGCTATAAATATTCTGCCATTTGATTGAAGACATCTATAGCCCTTGTGCTAGTTACTGTATCCAAGAAACATACACTTTGATGTGTGAAATCCTACTTTGTGCTTATTGTAAGGTCTAAGAAAGGGATAGCAAGCACAATCAAAAATTTTAAAATGTTTATAATCAGGTTTCTTGTTAAAAAGCAAATGATAGGGTGATTTATGATCCAAATTTGGACTTGGAAGTCTATTTATAAGAAAAACACTTGTGGCAAAAGAGTCCCACCATAATTTCAAAGGCATAGAGGCTTGAGCTAAAAGAGTTAGACCCATTTCAACTATGTGTCTATGTTTCCTCTCAGATTTTCCATTTTACTGATGTGTGTGAGGGCAAGGATGTCTAAACAAGATTCCTAAAGAGGCAAGTATAGGTTCAAGCTTTCTATATTCTCCTCCCCAATCAGATTGGACACATTTTATTTTTCTCTCAAATTGTCTTTCTACAAAAGTTTGGAATTGTTGGAAAATAGTAGGCAAATCAGATTTTGCTCTTAAGAGGAAAATCAAAGTAAATTTGGTGTGTTCATCAATGAAATGAACATAATACCTATACCCCTCAGTGGATAGGACATGTGAGGGCCCCCGTACATCTGTATGTATGATGTCTAGGGTATTTTTAGCACAATTTTGAGATAGAGGAAAGGAATTTTGAGATAATTTTCCATAGGCACAAGCTTGACAAAAATCAACAGTCTTATGCACATTTATAGAAAAATTCAAGGAGTGTAAAGCAGTTTGCAATACATGTTTATTAGGACGTCCTAACATTTGATGCCACAGATTGGCATCAACATTATTTAGGTAGGTACTCACAAATGCAGAAATAGAATTCAAATGACCTTGTAATAAAACAGAATTGGCAACAGAGGAAGATGAGAGCATAGGCTTTAACACATACAGTTGGTAAAGACCATGCTTAAGTCTGCCCCGCAGCAGAGCTAGCCTCGAAAGTTTGTCCTTGAACACACAAAAGTTTTCATCAAATTCAGCTAAAAGATGATTATCTTGTAAAAATTTGGACAAACTAATTAAGTTCTTTTTTATAAAAGGTACTCGAAGGATATTTTTTAGAAATAGAGGTGTATTTAGTTTTGAACAGAGAGAAGAAGTGCCAACATGAGTTATAGGAAGGCCATTGCCATCTCCAACGATGAGTTTACCTTTTCCTACATAATCAGCATGCATTTGTAGATTTGCCAGATCAGAGGTAACATGTTCTGAGGCACCACTATCCACATACCAGGCATCATCCTTTACGATTATGGAGGCGCAACATGAAGCTTGTGAAAATGGTGTCCCTTTCTCCCATTATCAAATTTACCAGTGGAGTTTTTACAACTCAGTTCTCTATGAAAATAGACATCAAAGCGCTTATAGCACATTAAAGCACCATGTCCAGTTTTTTCACATATCTGACAAACAAGGTTAAACTTACCTCATATGTCCCTTCCTCTACCGTAATCGGCTAACCTCTAGAATTGGCAAAAGAATGGTGTTGGCGAGAATAACCTCGATCGATATACCTTCTCGGCCGAGTTTCTCCTTCGAAAAAAATTGGCACAAGCATTCGGATCAAGTGTAGTCGTAGCACACATATGTTCCATCCTCATAAATTCACAACCACATCATCATACTCGTAACCAAGTCCATTCAAAATGTACATTAACGGATCTTCGTCCCGAGATTAGGTGACCGAGAGATGAAATAGTGTCGACAATCTCCTTCATTTTAGTAAAATACTCACAAATTGAAGAGTTTCCCTTCTTAGTGGTGCAAGTGTGGCACGAAGATGAAGTAACCGAGATATGGAATTAGGAACAAACAATTGTTCAAACTTTTCCATACTTAACTCGCAGAGGAGCACCCAACAACATGCCCAAACATCGATTCTAATTTAGATCCCAGCAACCAACTCATGATGAGTTGATCTGTCTTCAGCCACGTGAGAAAATCGGGATTGATTTGCTTTATGATGTTATCGGAGTTGTCAATTCCAGCCTCAATATATTTTTGAAGACAGATCTAACGCTCGGTCACGAAACTTTCCAAATCGAATGCTCGGAGTGTGGGTAACACTTGGAGGTTCCAAAAATTGTAGTTATTTCTTCCAAGTTTCATAGAGACAGGCAATAGCGTTGGAAGAACGCTGTGAGAGACAGTCGGAGGAACAATTGTGGCAACATGAACTATCGAAGTGACCAGAAGGCTACCACTATTCACTCCATCGGACGTAGCCTCATTACCATTCCCAGAAACCATAGCAATTAAGCTTATAAGCTCTGATACCAAGTTGAAGATCAAGAATACGAAGAAAGAGAAAGTAGATCTAGGGTTTTAGAAAGAGAAGAGAAAGAACTGTATACATACATACATACATATATATATATATATATATATATATATATGTATGTGGTCTACCATTGCGTCTATGGAAACAGTGTCTCATTCATTACATTGATATCATCAATGTCTCTATTTTGCTCGTTGTTGAACCTAATTCTGAATGAACCTGACATTGATGATCTTTATTGTATCCAAAATGCCGCAACTGCAAAAATCTGGTGGCAATAAATAAAAGACAAGAGAGTATAAAATCAAAACCTCCTCCCCGGCCCGTGTTTCAATATGGGGATACATTGCTCGACTCCTACAAAGTCAGAAATGGCCACTATAGACTACACAACAATCCAGTTACCCTTGATACATAACATCAATATTTCCTTCAACTTGTTAACAAATGCTTTCACCATTCCCTTTACTAACTTCCCCATGTTTTGGTTATGAGTGTATATAATTTTCTGAAACTAGAAAAGAAAAATAAATTGAAGTCCTAGATGCATTAATAAACTCCTGACCGGGATAAGTAGATAAGCACGTCATCAGTTGGATAAGTACTAAAAGCAATACTAGATAGTTATGCACTAGCTAGATCAAGATGAGCTTAATAACTTGTGCTTTTTATTAGTAATTAGTAAAGATGTATTCCATTTTTATTCATAAATTCAAAATTATTACCTAAAAAGATAGAGTAATGCTGGTTATAATCCTCCGTCTATGTAGTATTAAATATGAAAGTTCTAAAACCTAGATTAATTAAATTAAAAACGAATTTTAATCTTAATTAAACAAGCAGTGGACATAACGTAGTCAGAACTGGAAAGATATAGAGATAACAGTTCTGACTCGCACAACCGTGTTCGTTTACCTAATCTTGACAAGTGCGAAAATTAAAGGATTAAACATGAACACAAGATGTAACGTGGTAAACCCCTAAGGGAAACATCCACGGGCCCCCATGTCATGGGTAAAAACAATCCACTAATAATCTTGTTCAAAAATACAATAGTATCGGTTTTTGTAATTTTACAAAATTAACAAAATAACAATCAAAAGAAAACAGATCAACTCCCTGTGATACTTCTTCTTCTGACTTGTTGATGAAGTGGAATCAAACCCACCGGTCTTGACTTTATCGCCACTTCCCTATTGTACTTGACCGCAACCACCACTTGTTCTTAACTTCACGCCAAGTAGCTTAAACAAGATATGGAATTGTTCGTTGAGCACCAATAAGTTCTTGATTCTTCAATGGGTTTGAAGAAAACCTTTTTGCTTCGAAAGTTGAATCAGTGAAGCTTGATATCTTGTTTTCCTTCCATGGATTTTGGCCGGTTTTTAAGCTTGGAGAAAACAAGAACAAAAATTATATTTCAAAGCCTTCTTCTTCAATGTCTTGAAGAACTCGTTGCCTTTGAAAACTTAATCAATGAGGTGCCATGTCTTGTTCATCTTGAATGGATTCGGCTGGTTACAAGCTTATGGAACAAGAACAAAAATATTTTCAAAAGCCTTAATTCCTTATTGATTTCCACTCTTACTTATAGTTAAAGTAGAAATCAATTTAGAAATTATTTCTTACCTAAAAATATGCAACAAGAATGGTAAGAAAATTAGTAGGAAAGAATATAGAAATATATTCTTACATTTGTAGATGAAGGAATTTAGGAAACTAAATATTTCCTTCCTAAACAAATCTAAAAGAATAAGAAAAGATTCTTTAACCTACAAGAACAGCTGTCAATAATATTCATGAGGTCAGAATATATCAAGTATAGAAACATAATAAAATCGCAGCTTTTACTGATCTGGAAAACATAATCCGCTTATCAACCAAGTCAGTCAGAACTGACGTTAACCAGACCAGTAAAAAACGTAAACGTCAACCTGCTCTTTTATCATTAAAAATCAGTTATATTTATTAAGTTAGCCAAGATATAAAAAGTGAAAAATATGACACATATTTTTCTAACAAAACAACAGGTCAATTAAAATTAGTTTTATAACCCCACATTTTATTGGACATGTCATTTAATGCAAATAATATTACCGCTTATGTGGCATTAATTTTTTTTTTAAATTGGCGAGTCTTCAATTTTTATTTCCCTCGTCTGACTTTTTTTTTTTTAATAAAATGCTGAGTTGGTTTTAAATTTGTTGAGTCACTATGTTTAGAAGTCAGTCTAAATTTAGATGGACTTCTAGACAGAGTCTATTTTTTGGTGTGCTACATCAACTAGACGGAGTCCTCGTCAACATGTGTTGCAGATGATTTTGTATAACTCAGTTTATCTGTGCTTATGTGGCATGATAAGTACATTTTGTGCACTTATTCGAACTTTAAAACTAAGTTTTTATCCCATTATTTTAAAGAGCAACAAATTAGAAGATGATTAGGAAGTACGATGATCAAATTTCACTCAATTGAAGCTTGAAGAATAAAATGACAAAATCTTTAAACTCAAGTCACATTGGTGATATCGACGAGTAAATGAGAAGAAATTGAGTTTTTGAAGTGAATATCAAAAACCAAATATTGGAGGATGAGGAAGAAGATAAAATCAATAAGTTTAAGATGTGTTGGAGTAACAATGAATAATTGAAGCAAATGATCAAACACATGAAAGCCAAAGAACTGAATTGAGAAACTACCTACTAAAGCATGTGGAGAAATTAGAGCACAAATTTTGGTATTAAAATCTCTACAAAGAAAATGATATATCATTGGAAAGATAATTTAATTACGAGTCCAACACTTTCTACGGATCTCAATTTAGAATTTCTTACAAGAAGTTCAAACAGCCGCAAAGGAAAAATCTAAAGTTGGGCGAACGCCCAAGCTTAGAACAGGGCGAACACCCAGCTTCATCCCAATTCAGCAGAGAGCAACAATGTTGTCTGGACGATCGCCTGGGTTTACACTAGGAGATCGCCCAATGTATTTTTTTGGCCAGTAGGATTTTGTTACCTTTTGAATTTGACTCCAAATTAGGAAACCATCTGGGACACGATTTTAACGATTTTTTGGGATCTTTTGGGATACAATGAGGATACTATATATATGAGTTCTTAATCCAAAAATAAAATAGTCGATAATTGGGAGATTTCAAGAAGAGAAACACGAAACGAAAACTCAACGAAGATCAAGATCAATTCTTTCGAATTTTCTTCTTATTCGGGTGCTGACTTTTATATTTTCTTTTTGTTTTCTTCTTCTTAGTATGCTAGGCTAGATTTATTTTGTGCTAATATCATGATGAAATTTGTATAATGAACCTTTAATTCTTTGAATCTAGTTTTTGATATTCAAGCATTATTTTAATTTTGAACAATTGATATTGATTTTTTTCATCTACAATTATATGCGTAATGATTGTATGAGTTTTGTGGCTTGTTTTACCTCCGAGAGATTGAAAATAAGTTAAACGTAGTATCAATTGTTGTATAGTTCGATAGAGGATAGAGATATACCGCTATACTTTACATGATCTTTAAGTATTCATAAATTCTAATGCATTCATGTATGTTCGCATCCGTTATAGAGATATAGTCGGATCACATATAGAGATATGCTTCATTCTACTCGAGAGAGATTGTTAAATAAATTAAGAATATTGATCTTCATAATTAAATCATGTTATCAAATTCAACGGTTCAATTTAAAGAGAATTTGCATAAGTGAATTCGGGATCCTAGTACTTTTATTTCTCATATTCAAAGTAATTTGTCATAAACTTAATCTTTTATTTGTTTGAGTTATAATTATGTAATTATTTTTATTTAATATTTTAATTAGTTTAAAAAACCAAACTTCAAAATTTAATTCGATTCAGTTAAGGTTAATTTAATTGTGTTGAACTATCTAAATCTATGTGAGTATGATATTTGGACTCAAAAATCTATTATATTACTTGTGCAATCCGTATACTTGTGGAATAACAAAATAAAATTGCTAACATGGCACATCTAAAAAGTAAGTGACGAAAATTGCTTAGTTGACTATCATACTATAACTCATCTTTCACGTAATCACTACATGGTACTCTAGTAAGAAAAATGATAAAATGAGGGTTATGACAATGTCTTTAGATTAAAAAGGTTAAAATGCATTTATTTTATTTAAGTCTAACACTTATATGACATGACATAGTGGTAAACTGGACATGACATAGTGGTAAACTAACATGCTACAGAACGATTACGTGGATGATCTATTGTAGTATGATTGTTAATTAAGCAATTTTTATTAATTTGTTGAATAAATAGTGAAATTTGAAATTAAATTGAATGTGGTGACCAAATTGAGATTTTTCTGAAAGTCCAGTTACTGCATATGAAATTTACCCTCGTAATCCCTGATTTAAGATTTTAAAAAAAGGGAGAAAATGCCTATAAGTCACATGTAGGTGACTTGTTCCAAATTAGGTTAAAACATTTTTCAAAATTGTGATTAAGTCATACTCTTCAACAATATTTTAAATTAATCCCAAAATTACCCCTGTGATCCATATTTTCTATTGGCGCCTTTTGCCACCTCCACAAACCTCCTCCACTGCGGCTGAGCAGCATACGACTAAGCTTGTAGTTGAAAATTCTAACTTCAATTCAGGAGACGGAGGCGGAGGTGGAGCAGTGATACCACGAGAATGGATATGCATGTGCGCAGGTTGTGAATTCAAGGAAGATTTTAGAAAGGTTCATCTGCTACCAGCTATTCCAACTGTTAATTCTCTGAATGCTGGTAACCCTTCATCTTTGTCGGATAGTGTAGTGAGTTCTCTTTCTCTAGATGATGTTTTTCTCTCTTAAAAAGTGCTTTGGACATTGTTATAAGTAACGAGCTTCTAAAAGCTTTTCCATTTGAACAAAATGCGAGGACAACAACAAATCTTGAACCTGTGTTTCGTGTACTGAATGGATTGTGCTTTCCTGGCGTGGATAAGATTTCAGGATCTAGAAAGGTAAACCACCCAGTGATCTAGAGGCGGCGGCAGAGTTGGTGGTTGTGGTGTATAAGTGTATTATTTTTTATAGGATGAGTGTAGAAGTGAATGTTTAGAAAGTATGTTTGTTGTGACCATAATTTGTTGCTGTAAATAGTAACTTGAATTTCTATAGGGATGAAAAAGTTGGCCATTAGATTATTCTTTGTGTTGTTAGTCATGTGTGTTATTTGATACTGTATTATAGAAAACAGTATCATAGAAAATAGTACTATAACAGAAACGGATATAGAATTTGCATACGTACTCAGAATTTCTATTATAATATATTTTCAGAATCGCATCGACGAGCCGGTCAAGACTAGACACTTTTCTACTATTGATGATGGATTTTAGTCATTTGAAGTCATCTTTTTGTCTTAAAACGACAATCTTTAGTTTGTCATACATTAACAGTATCATACTAAAACAGTATCTTAATAAAACAATAACATATATAAATGTATCTTAATATATCAGTATCATACATGAAAGTATCTTGATAAAACAGTATCACATACATAAACTGCAATCCAATAAAATAACAGTATCATAGATTAAAACAATATCTACGACAATATTTTGAATGAAAATAGTATCATAGGTAAAACTAAATACAAGATGTTTTAAAAGTTGAAGTAATCATACTGTTGTTAAAATGCTCTATTAGTAGTACAAGATTATTGATACTGTTTGTATTCTATAACAGCATCATGGTTGAAACATTATCGTAATAAAACAGTATCAAATATAAAAATATAGTATAAGCATACCATGACACTTTAAATAAATAAAACAGTATCATAGATAAAACTAAGTAGAGATGTTTTACTAGTTGAAGTAATTATATTGTTCTTAAAATGTTCCATTAGTATTACAAGTCCATTGATACTGTTTGCATTCAATAACAGTATCATAGGTTGAAACATTATCGTAATAAAACAGTATCAAAGATAAAAGCATGTTATAAGCATATTATAACACTTTATATAAATAAAACAGTTTCATAGATAAAACTAAGTAGATATGTTTTACTAGTTGAAGTAATGATATTGTTCTTAAAATACTCCATTAGTAGTATAAGACCATTGATATTGTTTGTATTCAATAATAGTATCATAGATTGAAACAGTATCATAAGTTGAAACATTATTATAATAAAATAGTATCAAAGATAAAATCATGGTATAAGTATATCATATCACATTATCTAAATAAAACAGTATCATAGATAAAATAATATTATATATAAAATTAAGTACAAGATGTTTTAATGGTTGAAGTAATGATACTGTTCTTAAAATACTCTATTAGTAGTACAAGATCATCGATACTGTTTGCATTCAATAACAGTATCATAGGTTGAAACATTATTATAATAAAACAGTATTAAAGATAAAAGTATGGTATAAATATATCAATGCACATTATCTAAATAAAAAGTATCATAGATAAAACAATATCATACAAAATAGTATCATAATAAAATAGTATCATTGAATTAGTATTTTTTTTCCAATTGTAGGGGTATTTTGGTCTTTTAGTGCTAAAATGTGACTTTTATTGAATTGAGTTTTGGCCATATGACTTTAGAGTCCATAAGTACAACAGCATTGACCGGCCCTGAATTTACCATAAAAAAAATGTATTTCCATCAATTTTGAAGATTTTGCAGTTCTTTCGCATTAAGCCCAATAAACTTGCAAAAGTTGGCCCATATTTATGACGTAGTTTGAGTTGAGTTTCCCTCCAAGATTAGAACATTAAGTCTAGATAAATTAGGTACTTCACCTTTTTTTTTTAGAAATTGAAATAAAATTGTGAATGTTATATTTTCAAATTATTCGGACCAAGTTTTTAAATATTTTCAATTGTCACTAATTGATCACAATTAAATCCATAGTTAACTAAAATAGAAGAACAATCTCTCCCCCACCCAATAAAGTTTTATCTCTCCTCTGTTGTAACAATGGCTTTCATCCTCCAACCAAGAACTCCATCTCTCTCCTCCTATCTTCCTTCTCTCCTTTGATCCACTCATGTCCTATTCCCTTCTTCATATTTCTTGAAACCCTATTATGGGTCTCGAATTCCAATCAGATAAAGATTCGAGAGAGCTTTATTTCCGCGTTGAGTTCAAAATCGAAAGGTGATATCTTGTCCAATGGTGAAATCATGGTCTCCCCCCAATGTGGATACTCTATCTCCAATAGTTGCTACTGTTTCGGATTTCCTAGTTGACTCATGTGACACTAGGGAAGGTGGTGGCGACCTCATATGCACATTGCTATTGGTGCTACGCATCATGACCTTCATTTTATGTCTTTATCGTTATTGTAGTTTGTTACCCGTTGTTACTGATAATTTGGAAGAATTTTCAAGTTATACTTGTCATTATAATTTGTTGATGTCGTGTTTTTGAAACTTCATTTGCTCTCATGTTTTGTTATTGCATATTGTTAGAATAATTTGTTAGCTTTTTGAACCTAATTTCTCTAGACAGGTAATTAACATATATACCTTACTTCTATCTTCAAATTTCAAATATACTGGTCCAAAGTGAAATTATTAATTTTACCAGATTGTTTCCATTTTATTACCCTAATATTGGGCTTCTTAAACGGCCCACAATAAAATGAAAAGATTAATGCAACGCATAATTTCTAGCACGTGGGTCCCTAATCTTTAAAAAGCACACGAACACGGTTTTTCTATTATGAAAACAATTAGTTTAACTCTTAAATGATCAAAATTTTCTTAAAATGACCAATCCTCCCTTTTTTGAATTAAAACAAAAAAATAAAAAATAAAAATTACGACAACTCTCTTTTTCTTCAACCAATCCCAACCAACAAAAAGGAAAAAATTTGCAATTTGGCCTCAAAACATTACAGTAATTTGTTGATTTAAAACAAAATAAAAAATAAAAAACTAAATTGAATCAAGAAAATGTAATCACAGAAAACAACTCCGTGGATGAATGGAATAAAAAATCAGTTCATAATTTCAACATGTGAAACATGAAAATGATTTTGGTCCAATCATATCGCAGGTCACTGCGTGGCATTGGACCTTTGAGAGTAAAGAAAAGAAAAGAATTGAATGAAATAAAATTAACAATTAATCACAAATTATGGAGTATTAGTTAGGGATTGCAAAAAAATCCGCCACCCCGGACTTGCCCTGCGCCCCACTCCTCAATTTTTTTTTTTGAAAAATCACAAAATATAGTATAAATTATAATTTTTACTAAAAATGGACTAAAGAATAATCGAACTCAGGTTGAAACTAATAAACTATCAACCTTAACCACTACACCACAACTCAAATCTTATAATTTTTTTGTTTTGTTTGGTACAAATATTTAAAAATTCATATTTCTTTTTTTTGAATTATTTTTTCAGTCTAACAAAAAAAAAAAATAACCGGGGCGGGGGTTGGCGTGTCAAAGGGCCGCCCCGCCCCATTGCCATCCCTAGTATTAGTATAAGAATGAATCGAAACCTCAAAGACCCGTTCCAAATCACACACACATAGAAGCATTACGGAAATCTCAGTCTTCTTCCTTATCGATGTCTTTTCAATACAAATCTAAACAAAAATTATTCTACTTACATATCATACATGCAGTAAATAACAAGAGAGAGAGAGAGAGAGAGAGAGAGAGAGAGATTGATTGGGGCTGTTTAGGAAGGGGATGGATTAGGGCTTCTACTTGGCTAGTGCCAGTGATTATTCGTGATTTCCGATTGGATTTTGTGATGGTATAGAGCTTTCGGTGGGTGTCGGTTGGCGGAGGCGATTTTGGAGAAGAAGTGGTGGGAAGGGGTTGGTTGCATTTTTTTTGTGTGTGTGTGTTGTTTGGAGAAGAAAAAGGGGTTGTTGCAATTTTTATTTTTATTTTTGTTTTAATTCAAAAAATGGTAGATTGATAATTTTAAGAAATTTTTGACTATATAACATTCAAACTAACGATTTTGATAATAGAAGGACCATGGTCGTGTGCTTTTTAAAAGTTAGTACCCTGAGCGCTAGAAATTAAAGGTTCGAAACCTCATTGTCCTAAGGTTCAAAGGTTCGGAACCCCGGTACTATTTACTCATTAGGTTTGGGTTGGTAATTGTGGAAAGGATCATTGGCCGTGGCCGAGGTCTAGGTCCATGTTTATAGAATAAAAAAAAGTGTAAATTCAAGGTCGGTCACTGTTTTGGTACTATGGGCTCTAAAGTCATATTGTCAAAACTTAATTCAATTAAAGTCACATTTTAGAGCTAAAAGACCAACATACTCTTACAATTGCAAAAAAAATACTAATTTAATGATACTGTTTTATTGTGATACTGTTTTGTATGATACTGTTGTTTTATTATGATATTGTTTTGTATGATACTGTTTTATTGTGATACTGTTTTGTATGATACTGTTTTATCTAGATAATGTACATATGTATATTTATACCGTGCTTTTATCTTTGATACTGTTTTGTGTATGATACTGTTTTATATAGATAATGTGCTATGGTACATTTACACCATGTTTTTATCTTCGATACTGTTTTATTATGATAATGTTTTAACATATGATACTGTTTTAATCTATGATAATGTTATTGAATGCAAACAATATCAATGGTCTTATACTACTAATGGAGCATTTTAAGAACAATATAATTACTTCAACTAGTAAAATATTTATGATACTGTTTTAATTTATGATAATGTTATTGAATACAAACAGTATCAATGGTCTTGTACTACTAATAGAGTATTTTAAGAACAATATAACTACTTCAACCAGTAAAACAGATTTATGATACTATTTTATTTAGATAAAGTGATATGGTATACTTATACCATATTTCTATTTTTGATACTGTTTTATTATGTCAACATTTGATACTGTTATTTAATCTATGATACTGTTATTTTATTGGGCTGTAGTTTGTGTATGTGATACTGTTTTATTAAGATATTTTCATGTACGATACTAATATATTAAGACACGTTTATCTGTGATATTATTTTAGTATGTAATTGTGATATCTGTAATACTAATATATTAAGCTAAAGAGACGATTTCAAATGGCTAAAATCTATCGTACGTAGTGGCAAAAAAACATAACAGAACTCCAACAAAAATTGAAGAGAACCCACATAATTCTGCTTTCAGAATTTCACAGCAAAATGGTTTATAACAAAATTTTGCCTATTCTTAATTACAACTGGAAAACATGATGGATTATACTTTAAATTACAGATTGCGAAGGTCTGAGTCTGCTCTTGATGGCATATACGGCGTGCATGCTGATGTAATAAATGAAGCTCCAACAATGTTGAAACTCACTCAAAATCAACTATATGGACTGAATATGGTAAAATTAAGCTCAATTTGTATTAATCAAGCTCAATTATAAAATGGTTAAAATAAAAATTGCAGAAGAAGAAATGAAAGAGGAAAAATGGAAGAAGATTTTCACAGAGAATTCTGTTACACATTTACTTCCAAAAAATTGCATTCTTTCTCTTCCAGCTAATACATATACTCAGCAAAATGAAAAACGTTTTCTTCCTATTACAATTCTAAAAAATGTAATACAACTTAATTGATTAAACTGAAAGCCAAAATGACGATGTTCCATTAATTTGGATTTCCGGTAAGTTGGTTTTCCCGGCTGCTTCTTTTCTTCTTCATCTTCTACTGTAGATTCTCTTCTTCATATGGTTCTTGCTCTTGTGGCTCTTCTTCTATAGCTGGTCCATCTCCATAACAACCCCCTGCTTATCTAAACCTTGAACCCAAGGTTTAAATTTTGAGTACTACTCCCTTATGTAGGTTGAATCCTCTTATGTTGCATCATCTTCAGATTGACCAACCCACTGAATCAGCCATTTAACCCCAGCTTCTCCTCCCTTGTTGAAAATTCTAGCTTGGATAATCTTCTCTGGCTGTTTGTCCATAGTCTCTGCATCTGTATCCATAGGTAAATATGCAATAATCACTGCTTTATCTCCCAGCTGAGACATGAAAAGTGGGATGAATTTTAGAGCCTACTGGTAGGCATAGTCTATAAGCTACTTCCCCAATTCGTTCTTCCACCTTGTAAGGCCCATAGTATTTAGGACTGAGCTTTTGATTATCCCTTCTAATCACAGATTGTTGCTGATATGGATCAAGTTTCAAATAAACCCAATCTCCAACTTGAAAATGTCTCTCTGTTCTATTCTTGTCAGCATAATATTTCATCATAGCCCTAGCTTGTGCCAATTTCTCCTTCAGTTGCTGGTCCATTTTGTACCTTTCTTGCAGTAATTCATCAACAACAACAATATTGGTTTGTTGATAAGGACCCATAGCTAGTTGTGGATGGGGAATTCCATATAAAGCCTCAAAAGGTGTTCTTTGAATGGTTGTGTGGTAAGTGGTATTATACCACCATTTAGCAAATGAAATCCACCTTACCCATGTCTTGGGTTTGTTATGTGTCATGCACCTTAGATACATTTCTAGGCATTGGTTTAATCTTTCAGTCTTACTAACAGTTTGGAAATGATATGATGTGCTCATGTGGAGTTTAGTCCCCAATAATCTGAATAACTCCTGCCAAAATGTGATGGTAAAGACCTTATCTCTATTAGATATGATTGTGGACAACCATGTAGTTTACTGATATTATCAAGGAATAACTATGCTACTTTTCTTGCTGAAAATGGGTGAGACAATGTGATGAAGTGTCCATATTTAGTGAACCTGTCAACTACAACCATAATCACATCCCTGCCTTCATATTTAGGTAACCCTTCCACAAAATCCATAGATATGTGGCTCCAAGATTTCTGAGGTTCATGAAGGGGCTGGAGAAGACCAGGGTAAGCAACATGTTCTTCCTTGTATCTCTGGAAAACATCACATTGTATAACACCCCCCCCTTCTAATATGTTGTGTCATGCCTAGCCAAAAAAAATGGCTGCTTAGCTCTGTATATGCTGGCCTGAATTCCTGAGTGACCCGCTTCTTGTGAAGCATGGATGTTCTGTATTATTTTCTGCCTGATGTTGCTTCCACTTCCAATGTAGAGCTTTGATTTATTTTTCAACAACCCATTGCAATATTGATATAAAGGATCAGCTGTGGGATTAATAATAAGGGTCTGAATTTTCTCATTAGCAGTGGTGTCATCTTCATAGCTGTCTATCACTTCTTGGAACCAAGCTAGAACAAGCACTGTCACAACATTATACTCCACCTCTCACCTCTCATCTCCTAGAAATGATATCAGCAACAAAATTTTCAATCCCTTTTTTGTACTGTATTTCATAGTCCAAACCCATTAGCTTAGTAAGCTATTTCTATTGTAAGGGGATAGTGACTCTTTGCTCCAGTAAAAACTTAAGCGATTGGTAGTCTGTCTTAATAATGAAGTGGTGTCCTTCAAGGTAGTGCCTCCACTTGATTACAACAGTCACTAGTGCAAGCAACTTCTTTTCATATATAGACATGCCTAAACTCCTTGGCCCAAAAGCTTTACTGATATAGGCCAATGGCCTTCTGCTTTGCATCAAAACTGCACCAAATCCTCCATAACTTGCATAAGTTTCTATTACAAAGGGCTGAGAGAAGTCAGGTAAAGAAAGCACAGGAGTGGAACTCATGGACATTTTTAGATTATTGAAGGTTGTTTCTGCTGCTTCAGTCCACAAGAAGCTATCTTTCTTTAACAACTTAGTCAAAGGCTTAGCTAAAGTCCCATAGCCTTTTACAAATTTCCTATAATAGCCAGTTAAGCCAAGAAACCCCTTAATTGTTTGAGATTGGTGGAAGAGGGCCAAATCTACATAGTCTCCATCTTCTTGGGATCTGCTGCAACCCCTTACTGGTTGATTATATGGCCTAAGTACTCCACCTTGATCTGGCCAAAGGTGCATTTACTCAGCTTGGCATAAAGCTGATGTTTTCTAAGTAAATGCAGCACATGTCCCAAATGTTCACCATGGCTAGTTATATCCTTGCTATAAACAAGTATATCATAAAAAAAAAACTAGTACATACTTTCTCAATTGTTCCTTGAAAACTTCATTAATCAAACTTTGAAATGTGGCTGGTGCATTGGTCAATCAAAATGTGACTTAAATGCTATCTTAAACACATCACTTGGTTTGACCCTGATTTGATGGTAACCAGCCCTAAGATCAATTTTGTAAAATAGTTGGCCCCATATAGCTCATCAATTAATTCATCAATTAGGGGCATGGTATATTTGTCTTTCACAGTCAAGCTATTCAGCTGCCTATATAATCCACACAAAACCTCGCATGTGCCATCCTTCTTTTTCACCAGCAACACAAGAGAAGCAAAAGGGCTGTTGCTTGGTTGAATAATTCCAGTAGCCAACATTTCTTCTATCAATCTCTCCACCTCAGTTTTTTGGATAAAAGGGCACATATAAGGTCTAATCTGAAAAGGTTGGGCCTCTTCCTTGAGTGGGATATTGTGGTCATGTAACCTCTCTGGGGGTAAACCTTTAGGTTCTTGAAAAACATCCTCAAATTCTATCAAGATTGACTTCAATTCTTCTAGTGTCTCTTCTACTTCATGTTCCAAAATGGTGTTAAGTTGTCCTATTAATCCATATGGCTACTGGATTTATAAAGAATCCAATTGAGGGCCACTTATTAGATCAAATTTACTATCAAAATTCCCACTCCAAAGTGTCACCTTCTTTCTGTTGCTCATAAAACTGATGTGCCCTAAGTGAAATCAAATGTTACTGGTCCAAATTGGCTCAACCAATTAACTCCTAGAACCATGTCACTACCCCCAAGTTTTAAGGATCTCAGTTTGTATTGAAATTCCATACCTTGCATCTGCCAGACAATAGGTTGATTCACTGATCTGCTCTCCAGTTTCTGCCCATTGGCTACAGTTACAGTTAAGGGCATGTTGTTATCATTCTGATATCCCAACGTTTGCACCAAATTATCATATATGAAGCTATGAATGCTTCCACTATCTATCAAAATAGATATGCTTTTGCCTCTGATTCTTCCTGGAATTCTGATGGTTTTATGGATAAGATTTTCCATTAATGCATATCAAGAGAAATCTGCACGACTCCCATATCATCCTCTTCAGCTAACACTTCCTCCATTGCCTCCTCTTTTTCCTCCTCAGCCACTAATATGTAATTTAACATTTTGTTCTTACAGACATGTCCAATGGTATACTTTTTATCACATTTAAAGCAAAGTCCCCAATTTCTCTTTGTTTGCAAATCAGTAGGGGTAAGGGTTTTATAAGGAAAATGAGGGCTTGGTCTTTTGGTTTCTGTATTTAATGATTCAGGTGGCTTAGGGTAGATGTAATTTTAGCATTTTTACTGATGGCTGATATGGTGGTTTCTTGTAACAAGCAATTTCAATGGCTTGGGTTAGGGAAGAAAGTTTGATTATTTTAACCATGGATTTAATTTCTCCTTTCAATCCACTTGTAAACACACCGATATAGTAAGACTCATGTAAGTTTGGCAAAGCTTGCATAGCTTGAGCTTTTAATTCCCCAAACTTCTCCACATACTCAGCAATCCCTCCATATTGTCTAATTTTACAAAAGGTTTCCACTTCCTCTTCATTAGTAATTTCAGCAAACCTCCTGTACACTTCAGTGGCCAGAATTCCCCAATCAGCATTTGGATGGCTAGATTGATATCCATAAAACCACACATCTGCCTTTCTCTTCAAATTCATATTGGCTATACCCACTTTCAATTCTTCTGGTACTTGATGTAATTGTAAGTGCTTATTGGCTTTCCTCACTCACTCTCTTGGGCTTTCACCACAAAATTGAGGAAAATCAATTTTAGGGAGTTTGTGATTCATTCTGGCATCATGTCCATTTCTCCACGAAATCTCCCACCCAACACACTTCCCTCAGCTGAACCCAGATGAAGTCCTTCTACTTGTTTATCTTTAGATATACTTCCTTCCACTTGTTTATCTTTAAACATACTCATTTTAGCAAGCATAGCAACTATAGATTCATATTTATCATTCATCTCTAACATATAGTTATCATGTTTAATGCTCAGTGTTTTGAGAAGCTTTGCAGTTGAATCTACCTTACCAGCAACAGTAGTGTAGGCAGCCCCCAGATCATTTATCTCTTTATCAACCATTTTCCAACCTTCCTCGTTAGCTTTTAGTCTAGTTTCCATCTGATTTTAGGATATTAACGCTCTGATACCAATTGTAATGAATGAAGCTCCAACAATGGTGAAACTCACTCAAAATCAACTATATGGACTGAATATAGTAAAATTAAGCTCAATTTGTATTAATCAAACTCAATTATATAATGGTTAAAATAAAAATTGCAGAAGAAGAAATGAAAGAGAGGAAATGGAAGAAGATTCTCACAGAGAATTCTGTTACACATTTACTTCCAAAAATTGCATTCTATCTCTTCTAGCTAATACATATACTCAGCAAAATGAAAAGCATTTTCTTCCTATTACAATTCTTAAAAACGTAATACAACTTAATTGATTAAATTGAAAGCCAAAACGATGCCGTTCCCTTAATTTGAATTTTTGGTAAGTTGGTTTCCCCAGCTGCTTCTTTTCTTCTTCATCTTCCACTGTAGATTCTCTTCTTCAGCTGGTTCTTGCTCTTGTGGCTCTTCCTCTGCAGTTGGTCCATCTCCATAACAGCTCACCAAGTGCGATAGAACGAATATGAAGCTTCTGAATGTCATCAATGGTGCCAATAATCAACTCACCTTCTTTTGCAATTGCAAGGCTGTTGACAAAGGAAAATTTCATATTAAAGCTTTGTTTTGTGGCGGCGGCAGTGATGGTGGTGGGAGCAGTGCCAAGGGCAATTTACTCATTAGGTATGGGTTGGTAATTGTGGAAAGGATCATTGGCCGTAGCCGAGGTCGAGGTCCATGTTTATAGAATAAGTAAAAACCCATTTACCAGACATTGAGCAGGAAACATTGCCATCTCCATTCTTCTTCAACATGTGAGGGTCGTGGGAAAAGAGCTCCAGATTCTACAGCATCTTGTCCGTTGGCATAAAATGCTTGATTGCTACCATTTTTCTTTTTATGAGCCTTCACTGCAAGAAGATTGATGAATCCGGATATGAAAATTTTCAATTCGTATTTATAGATACAACAAATTCAAACCTGATTGATGCACATCATAGAAAAGAAAAATAAACAGAAAAATAAAAAGTAACACAAAACATACGGAATAATTAATTATTTTCCATTTTAACTTAACGATTGACTACTGTACAAATGCTCTACAATATTATGTTCTTCAAAAAAGTACAAGAAGCTGAATATTTGGGTGTATTCCTCCTCTTTATATAATTCTGAGACTTTTAATAATTAATGTAGGTGTAAATTAATATACAAAACTTAAAAGAGTATGATATTCTTGTTTGCTTCCAATTATTCCAGTTTTCTAATATCTTCTCTACTCTTGTGTGTGTGTGTGTAAATTAATATGATGCAACTTTATCGACCATTGCCCCTAGTGTTAAAAACTTCAAACCTTGCGATTCTCCATATAAGCCACATTTTTCTAAATATCTTCTTTATATTTGAATTAATATAAGAAATATGTTAATTTATTGTTATTTGAATTTTATTATATTATTTATATAGTATTTATATAACTATTTTTTTTCTAACGACTCGTAACAATTTAAAACAATATTACTGAATTGAAACTTGCAGCGACCATTTAACAATATAACAATATTATAATGGTAATATAGATATATTGTGAGCGTTCAATACTACACCGAACGATATATTTTACTGTATTTCCAAATGTTATATTCTTGCATCTTAATTGTTATTTTCGATCGAATTATTATATTTTAAATATTAATTAGCAGAAAGTATGTAACAATATTATTTACAAAATCAAGTGCAATCCATATTCTTCAAACTAATATAAACAACGGTTAAAATCTCAAATATAATTAACCTTATGCAAAAACAGAAATTAAACATAAAAAAATTTCTAATTGAATCATAATATCTTTGGGAGGAAGTAAAGAAATTAATGTTCATCATATTCATTGAAATCTTCAGCGTCCATTGTCTTGGTCGTTGGACATTCCAAATTCTTGCCTCTTCAAAATAATATCCACGTCATTAGACTTCGTTTTCTGATTTATTGACTTAACATCATCCCCATGAGAACCCAAAGAATTAGGTACATGGTTGACCACCACGTCTGCATTGTTATCGCTACCATCTCCACTGTTAGTAGAAATAGCCATCCCCGTACTTGTTATTGAACTTATAGTTGGATTATCTATGACAACAGGTAAACTTGTGTTATTTGAATGTTTTCCTATATTTTGAAGCCAATCCACAATATCAAAATCTGAAGGAGGAGGAGAAAAATAAACAGTCTCATAGAGGAAGTGTTTAATTACATAAGGTTCACAACAGATAAAAGGGAACCAACGCTGGATTAGGCCTCCCGTCTTCCCTGGAATAACTCCAAAAGTCCATAACCTTAAAAATCTAAAAAGGAAAATAGAGATAAACAATGGAAACAAGCCCCAGAAATTGTAAATTGGTGTGAACAAAAATGCCACCCCGATATCTAGGAGACACCAAGTACTCTTCAATAAGCGCATTATTATATGGCGCATCAATATATCCATAAACTTCTTGAAACCCCTATTCATAACTGCGCCAATATTTACTTTCTTCATTTTTTAATCGAATTGAATTCCCTTTTGAAGAAAATTAACATGATGATGAAGACTATATATATATATATATATTATAGAGTTTTAGATAATCATTAAAACTGTACGTATTCAGATATGCATAAAATCTAGAATTTGTAAACAATAGTAGATAATTATAGACTAACTCGATACTTATCATCTAATACTTTGAAGTTCATCCCTTTCTACTCATATTTTATTTAGTAATAATTTCTAATATATTTCCTTAATTATTATCATTGGATCTAGCTATCTAGGCCCAGTATGTAGATAATTTGGTCCAATACTCTTAATAAGCCAAGGATTTGAAATATATCATCAAATGTCCTTCGCCATCACTTCCATCTCCATTACCATGTTGTGTGACAAATATCAAGCCTCAATGAACAATAAGAAATAAAATGTTCTTCAAACGTATTTAAATACAAGCTTTAAACGAGTTTCAACTTAGAACCGTTTAACCCCTCTTCTCTTTAGACTTAAGCCATAATATTTGGTAAATTGTGGACTTTGTAAACATTAAAGTATCTAAAGAGATTCAATTGATGAAAAAATTGGATTGCTCACGTGCGTGGCAAAGATGTCCTGTGACAAATCACAGAATCATAGGGCTTCGCATCGAGAACGAGAATATCACCAGAGCCCTGACATCGTTCTGCCCCGTCCTCGATTATCAAATGACGGAACTCGTCGACTCGGGCTTTCAATTGGTCTGAGTCTGTCTTGGGACTAGATAGCAATTAACACAATAAAAAAACAGTCAAAATCTGAGTAAATTTACGGGTTTTTTAAACCCGCTTGACTCATTCTCAAAATTAATTTTGAGAAGATAAGAAGAAGACTCGATATCCATGACCACAGCTTTGTGTTGGGGAAAATAGTTCACCGGGTCGTTGATTCTTGCAAGAACAATTGACAGGGCTCAGATTAATACTATACAACTCTACAAAGGTAACACCAAGTTACAAGGATAAACTAAGAATGACCTATTTCACCAAAGGAAATAAAGGAAGGAAAGATGTTGCAATTTTCACAAAGAAAATATCAAAATCAATGACAGAGGCTTTTTCTTGGTTTTGGCTTGGCTGCTGATTCTCGTCTTTTTCACGTGCGTGGTATATAATGAATATGGTGATTTTTTCTCTCCCAAACCAACTAATATATATAGTGTAATATATATTATATATATGGTATGGAATATATATGTATATATGGTAATAATATAATAACCCATATTATATTATGGAAAATGTTTCTTGTACAGAAAATATGTACAGAAAAGATGACAGATGAGAGAGAGTGAATAGTGTAAAGACTATTTTACCCTTGTTTTTTTGCCCATTCTGTCAACCATTCTGTGCAATTTTTCTGTACAACAAGAGGAGTCCTTATATTATACCCCTCTAATATATATATATTTCATAATCTTAGTCGTCCCACTTTCAACCGGGTCAAACACACTGGACCACTAAGCAACGACCCAAAGGTACATTAAAACATCCAAGTGACCCACACACGTCCTTCATTACTTTGGACTAACACACTTGTGGAGTGGACTATACAATTATCATTCAATCCTGAGCTCAAAGCCTATGAAGATATAACGGGTCTATTAATCATCACTGCCCCGAGTTTGTTTGAGATCATAAAAATCCCAACAAACCTCCACCTTGATCCAAATATACCGCAAACCCCAAAAAAAAAAAAAAAAATAGCTTAGTAGTTGTTAAAAATGATTCCAAACAAATTGGAACTTTACATATTTTTTATCAAGGTTTAGAAGTGTTAGCCAACTTCTAAACTTTATCATTGTGAGCACCTTAGTGCCATATTTGCAAGGTTATAAACCTTCAAATACCTAAACAACAACTTTAAAACTTTCCAATGTTTGGGACTTGGATCAAACATGTACGCTTAAACTAACTTAAAACTAGTGCAAACCAATACAAGGTCAATAACAAGTAGGAGTTTTACTCATAAACCCCTTTTTCTTATTATGTTCCTGCAAGAACCATCTTAAAAAGTACAATAAACGGCCTAGTCAAAACATCAAGTACATAACGGAGTCAATAACATTTGAGTAGGAGTTTTTACTCATAAACCCCTTTTTCTTATTATGTTCCTCAGACAAGATAAATTGGTTACCAAGAGGCACATAAGTGGGTTTGCAATTAACAATGCCAAATTTCTTCAAAAATTTAAGCACATACGGAGTTTGATACACAAATAAGCATGAATTTGACCTATCTCTATCAATCATACCAATGAACCTTCTAGAATGTCCTAGGTATTTCATGTCAAATTCTTTACTTAACTCAACACTTATCTTGTTTACCACTTTCATGTTAAAGCCATCCAATAACATGTCATCCACATAAAGTAACAAATACACACAATCATCATTTGTGCTGTGGTGCAGGTAATACAAGCAATTATCAAACTCATTCCTCTTATAACCAAAAAACATGTGAATCAAACATTCTATACTACTGACCCTTGGCTACTAGCCTAGCCTCGTATCTCACAGGCTCACTCTCAGTGGTATCCTTTTTCACCTTATAAACCCATTTGTATCCCACTATGGATTTATCCTTAGGTTTAGGAACTAAATCCCAAGTTTGATTCCTAACAAGAGAACTCATCTCTCCTCTCATGGTACTAAACCATTATATGGACTTCTCACTCTTTATAGCCTTCACAAAGGTATTTGGCTCCTTATCAACTAGTTCCTGATAACTAGCATAGGTTATAGTGAAGTCGGATAGTCTTTGGGGTTCCTTACATGGTCTCCTCTCTCTATCTCTGGCCAATTGATAATTAGCCAAATGATTTTGGTCAACGGGATTTTCCTCTATCACATCCTCGTTACCTTCTGTATCTGTGTTCTGCTGATTTCGATGTGTGTCACTCTCCACCTCACTAAGGGTGATGGGGATGTGGGTACTCATTTTCTCCACCTCAACTAGGGACTCTTCTCTAATGGTTTCTTGCTGTTTTTCACTATCTAAACAAGGCATATCTGACTAATCAAAAATGACATCCTAACTAATGATGGTTTTCACACCCTTTTGGCTCCTATCCCACAACCTATACCCTTTATCATCCTCTGGGTATCCTAAGAAAACACATTTCCTAGTCTTGAGATCTATTTTTCCTCACTCACGATGAAAGAAAAAAGACTGACCATTAAAAGTCTTAAGTATGGAATAATCAAAGACATTTACCATACCATTTTTCATAAGGTGTATCACCATTTAAAACAATAGAAGGAATCATATTAGTCAAACAAAGAAGCGGTCATAATGACTTCACCCCAAAACGATTCAGTATACCGAACTCAACATCATACATTTAACCTTATCAAGCAAAGTACGATTCATCCTTTCAAAGAACCCCATTCGTTGGAGAGTGTAAGTAGCGATTTTATATCTAGTAATGCCACACTCATAACCAGTGTTCTAAAAAGCGCGCCTAGACGACGCCTACGCGGCGCCTAGGCGCGAAGCGTGACCTCCACACCTCGCCTAGGCCCTAGGCGCGCATTTTTTTGATCAACTATTTTTTTAACTAAAAAGCTTGCGCCTAGGCTCGCATATGCACGCCTAGTCACGCCTAGGCGCACTTAATTACGCCTAAGCGCGCACTTTTTAGTTAAAAAATTTATTTTTATCTTTTTTCAAAAAAATATTTAAAATGATATTAAAAATAAGAAAACGTTTTTTCACGCTTCGCTCTCGCTTAATCCTCGCTAAGCCTCGCCTAGGCCCAAAAAGCTTGAAGCTTGGCCTCCACGCCTAGCCACGCTTTACGCTTTTTAGAACCTTGCTCAACACAAATTATCAAAGTCAACATTGCAGAATTCAAGACCATTATCATTACACAAATATTTTATCTTTTTACCTGTTTGATTCTCCACCTGAACTTTCCAATTTTTAAATTTAATGAAAGTTTCACTTTTATCTTTCAATAGATAAACCCACACACGTCTGGAGAAATCATCAACAATAGATAAAAAATATTTGTTACAACCAAAAGTGGGATTGCTCCCGGGACTCCACAAATCAGTATGAATGTATTCTAACACTCTACTTGTCTTGTGTGTGCTAGATGAAAACGATATCCTACGATGTTTTCCAAACACACAATGATCACAAAATGGGATGTCAGACACCTGATCCTTACCAAACACACCCTTGTTGTTAAGGAACTTAAGTCCCTTAACACTAATGTGAGCTAACCTATTGTGCCACATTTGTGTGTGATCAGTGTCAATGGAAGAGATAGTGGAATTTAGACCACTCATCACTTCAGCGTGTGTAATATATATGCCATTTCTCCTAGTAGCTTTAAAAGCTCTAAGTGCACCTTACACATTCTAATCATGCCATCACCAAGCCTACCCATGAAACACCATGCTCTCTAACTCCCTAAAGAAATCAAATTCCTACCCATATGCTCACGAAACATATCCTTTTTTTTTAATGTATGCACAAAGCCACTATCAAACTTAACAGTTACATTACCAACACCAATAATTCTATATGCAACTCCATCTCATGCAACTACATGTCCATGATCAGCCTCATGCAAATGATCAAACCAAAATTTATTTGAAGTGACATGAAAAGATGCACTGGAGTCAAGAATCCACTCATGTATATGGGAGTTCATAGACAGGTTAATCTCACCAGGCTTGGAATTTAAAAGCATGTAAACCTCACAAGACTCATCACTAGAGGTTACTACATTTGTCTCTCTCTGATCTTCTCCTCTCTGTTTGTTCTTCTCTCTATAACACTCACTAATGAAATGTCCTATTTTCCCACACCCGTAACATTTCTTTCCTTTTGCCCTCCCATGTGACTTAGAATGACTTCTACCCTTTCTATTGCTACCACTATTTTGCCCACCTCCACTTCCACTCCCATCCCCCCACTGAGGTATACCCCTCACAAAATGGACTTCACCATTTTTTCTCTCATTTTTCTCGAACTTCAATTCTCTCTCCTTACTTTTTAAAGAGTCTATGACAATGTCAGGTATAAGGGTCTCCCTCCCATACTTAATGGCATTCTTGACTTCCTTATATAAATCAAGATTGGTATTTAACAAAATGATAGCTTTGTTAATTTCAGGGACCGTTTCACTACAATTTGTAATATCTTGCACAAGCTTATTAAAAACATCAAGATTATCATCCAAATCCCTTGAGGGATCAATTTTGAAGCTGAAAAAATTTTCAAGGAGATAAATTTTATTTAGAGTAGATTGGATTAAATAAAGCTCTTCTAATTTTTTCCAAAGCTTTTCTGTGAAATCAAATTTTCCAACTTTTCGCAAAACAGGGTCTAACAAAGGCAATATAATAGAAGTGTAAGCAAGTTCATCAAAATCCTTTTTCTAATCCTAAGTAACATTAGGACCATAAGAATTATCAATAGCTTTTGAAACCTTTTGCTGAACCAAAATGCCTTTCATTTTTTGTTGTCAAATAGAAAAATCACATTTACCAGTAAAGACACTCAAGTCAAAACGATGTGCAGACATCTTAACAAATAAGAATACACACCAACAAGCACCTCAAGATAATCACGCAGAAATACCTAAGGCCTCAATATACACCGTTTTAGATTCCCAGGGTTTCGTGAGATTCGCGATCTCAGATCAAGAGAATTGTCAAACAGTTAAAGTTCCGGTGACAGTTCTAAATAATAATGCACAAAAATAAAGTATCGCAAATAATCAGCACCAAACAAAAGTTAACACAAATCACAATAATGGGCACATAAAATTCCTAGCAACAGACAATGGTTACCCCACACGGTAATCCCAAACCTAATGGCCACCCCCACACGATAGCCTGCTAGTACTGAAATGTAAAAGAGATTAGCCAATTTACCAGAGTGGACCAAATCTGACGGTCCGTATTAAATAGGAGAGATGCAAAACAAATTAAAAAGAAATCCAAAGAAGAATAAAGAACCACACAAGTGGAAAAACCACGAAAAGGTTTTGCAAACGCCGAATACGTTCACTATCGAACATTGTCCAGTCGTCCAGGACCACCAAAATTATAACCGACCACCACAAAAGGTCGAAATAGGACGAGTATCACAACGGCGTCGACCACTCGCCGGAATACCCTCTCACGCGCCACCTGAAGAAATCTGCAGCCGAAAATCACGTCGCCACCCACGCCCCGCCTCCATTGCTCCGCCGCGCGCGCGCGCTCCACCGTCGGCCTACGCCTTGGCGCCGTGAGTCGGAATATGGTCTTCGTTCACAAAGATGACGTCTGCTTTGGCCGAAAAATGGACAGACAGATCTGGGCAGATTTGTGCTTCTTCTTCTTCGTTAATCTAACAACTCAAAATTAATTTTCTTGCACTACGGAATGCCACCGAGGCTCTGATACCAATTGTTGGGGAAAATAGTTCACCGGGTCGTTGATTCTTGCAAGAACAATTGACAGGGCTCAGATTAATACTGTCCAACTCCACAAAGGTAACACCAAGTTACAAGGACAAATTAAGAAGGACCTATTTCATCAAAAGAAATAAAGGAAGGAAAGAGGTTGCAATTTTCACAAAGAAAATATCAAAATCAATGGCAGAGGGTTTTGGCTTGGCGGCTGATTCTTGTCTTTTTCACGTGTGTGGTATATAATGAATATGGTGATTTTTTCTCTACCAAACCAACTAATATATATAGTGTAATATATATTATATATATGGTATGGAATATATATGTATATATGGTAATAATATAATAACCCATATTATATTATACCCCCTAATATATATATATATTTCCTAAACCTAACCGTCCCACTTTCAACCGGGTCAAAACACACACCTGCCACCGAAAGCAACGACCCAAATGTACATTAAAAACTCCAAGTCCAAGTGACCACACACGCCCTTCATTAATTTGGGCTAACACACTTGTGGAGTGGATTATACAATTATCATTCAATCTTGAGCTCAAAGCCTATGAAGATATAATGAGTCTAATAATCACCACTGCCCCGAATTTATTTGAGATCACAAAAATCCCAACACTTCGAAAACTTGTGAAGCTACCACTATAATGAAGGCTTAAGGGTTGTTATTTATCTTTTTATAGTATATACATAGCTTTTCTTTTTATGATCTTTTCATTAATTCGATTTTCTTTATCACTACAAAATCTTACAGAAAATATTTATTAGTCTTTTAAATATCAAATAACTATCTTATGAAATTTTTAATATGTATAAATAAGTAAATTCTAATTAAGATTAATCTAATTCCTTAATACATAAAAAAAAATTGAACTCAAAAGAATAGTTGAGCGTGGAGCACATTCAGGAGGGAAGAGAAGGAAACGACTTGTGTCTCAGTGTGTGAGAAAGAGTGGATGAATCAACCCCATGAAACCTGCTTTTTATAAACATATCAAATAAGATAGATTATTACATTATCTCTATAGCTTACATTTATATTTATCTATTTATACCACATAAATTATTTCTTAAAATTGTTAAATTCTTGAATTCATGTTATGATACAGCCAAAAAATTTATAGAATTGATAGATTCAACTGGATATATCAATACTTCGACTCTTGAAGATCTGGCCAAATATTTCTTGTAGCGCAATGCAACAGCATTGATGGAGCATACAAAAATAGTATTATTATATTTTAAACTTCATTTTTTCAGTGCATTTTAAGTTTTAAACATTTATAATTACCAATATTATGGATAATTTTACTTGAGCAAAACCCAGGTACAATGGTTAATTTAATATGTCTAATCTTCTATATCAAAGCTATACAAAAAGAAATGCATTCACCATAATGCAAATATGAAGTTTTATTCATCTTTGATTCTGAACAACACATAACTAGAGAAAAAGAAAACATCCAAGGCAAAGGGAAGTCTCCAACACATGAGGATGAATACCAACAACTTTCTAATACGTATCTGTTGACTCCACCACCAGTAAAGAGGTCACTTTTTCAATCACAAGATACACCCATTGCAACCAAGAAGAAAAACAAAGGTGGACATTTTTATTTATTTATTTATTCAACACATCATCACATTCTCAATGTAGTTTTCAAACCTCCATCAGGATAGGATGTGGGAGTTCGAATACTCCAACCATATATAAATACTATAAGAATTAATGTCCAAGGTCCAAATAGTTGGGTCATACTTAATTACTTATTAGACCAAATTAATTAATTAGATTAATTAATTGGGCCCGTTTGTTGATGGGTTCTAGTTGGACTAGAACTAGGGCTAGGGTTAGCCCTACTTATATATACAAGGCCACAGTAGATTAATCATAAGAGTTGTTTTCATTACTTGCTAGCACAAGAAAAAAGACAACACAATCAACTTCTCCCAAAAGGTTCCGCTTTCATCTGTTCTTCATCGTGGAAATCCAGATCTATTCTTGCTGTGTGGATTATCATTAGAGGCTGGACAATTGGACAGCTGTGGTATTGAAGATCGAACCTCTAGTTAATCAGATAATCAGATTCAAGATATTCATCAAAGGTAATCTTCTATCACGAATTCTCTCTAAGTACAAGGTTGATCCAGGCTTATAGGAATTGAACATTTAATTTCTGCTGTGCATGTATACCTCAATTCCTTACAGTGGTATCAGAGCCTACCTTGTTACTTGTTAGAGTTCGTTAGATTACTTTGATAAATCGAACAATAATTGTTATTGGCTTATTAATTTGATTTGAGTTTTGACAGTAAATAAATTATTGAATTTTTAGAAATTAATTTTTAGAAATCTGAATATGATTCAGATTTTATTTTGGAATAAAAATAAAAATAAAACAAAATTTTTGAATTTTTTGAAAAAGCAAAATTTGGATTTATTCGTGAACGGAGATAACTAGTCGGAATTTTTTGAAGTCGAGGCGTAGAAGAAGGAAGAAACCGACGATGAAGAGAGAGAACAACACGCTTCTTTGCTAGAAGTAGCAATGGCGGCCCGCCTAAGTCGAACAATGACGAAAGACGTTAAAAGGCGGTGGTCGCGACCTTTGATCTTCGCAGCTGACGACGGTGTCGCTTATGGGATCAACGGTACCGCCACCGCTTCTCATCATGAACAGCAGTAGTCGCTGCTGTTTGTATTGGTGATGGGCGGCCGCCGCTGCCGTTTTCCCTCCTTCCCTCTTTCTGCGTTTTAGATGGAGACGGGGGTTCTTATGCAATTTCTAAATTCTAAAAGAAACAAAAGGGGTCTCTCATAAAATTGCATGAGAAGACCCGCTGTTCAAAATAAAAGGAAGGGTCTTTTGTGCAATTTCGAAAATTGTGCAAAAAGCCCACTGATTTCGTTTTAATTAAGGACTCATTGTGTAATTTCAGAAATTGCACAATAAGTCCTCAAATTTTATTTTCTAAGAATATGGTCTTAAATGTAATTTTAAATTTTTTGCAAATTTTGTAATTATTTAAATTTAATGCTGGTCAAATATTTAGTATTGTCTAAAATTTATTTTAAATTATATTTTAAATTTTTGACCAGATTAAATTTTGACTTTACTTTATAAAATTATAATTTTGACCATATACAAATTTTATCTTCAATTAGAGTATGACTTTAAATTGGTAGATGAAATAAAATTTGAAAACCCCTTTTATGAATAAAATTAATTGATTAATTGGATTAATTGATTAATTTTATTGTTGAAAAATTAATTAATTAATTGGATTAATTCTGTCTAGTCCGTTCCAAAATGTCTAAAAGGTTTAGACTTATACTGTCAAAGCTGTAAATTTAGAAATTAATATATTTTTAATATTAGATATTAAAATAGATGTTTAGTGGATGATTATGGACTCGACCCATGTGATTGGTTGTATGGTTAATTATTTCTATCGATTGTTGGTTGGGCCTGCAAGCCTATTATTTAATTAATTGAGTTTTTGAACTCTTTATTTAATATGGACCTGCGTGCCAACTAGTATAGGATACTTGTCACATATTGGCCACAAGGAAGCAACTAGTATAGGATACAGGTTGCAGCAGGAGATGGAGATAATTACATTTAGCATTAGATGAACGAATGCAACGTCCCTTAGGAATTGACCGACTAATCTTTCTTTTGGCTTAGAAAGATTAGATAGATAAAGTCCATAATTATCCAGAGTAGTTATTATGTATGATTGATTGCATGTTAAATGTTAATTAATATATATACATAAATGTGATGAGACAAACCCCTCTTTATCAAAATATTAAATTCGTATTAAATGGTTAATACAACGTGCCTTCTATTGTTATAGTGAAAAATCAGAGTCCATTATCGATGTCAGTTTGTTGAGTCACTCAAGGCTGCTCGCTCATGGATATGTTTATCACTATGAGACATTTGATGTTTCTGAACAATGAGTCGAATTTAACTAAAATTTTATTTTTTGTTGAGTCACTCAAGGAAATGGAATTTTAGGGGCACAATCAAGTAAACACATATGATGTGTGAGACAATAAGTTGTCTACTTGATGATCTAGGAGTCACATAGAGATGTGATTGATAGAAGTATCTATCTGGATGTTTTATTAGGATTTGTTGAGTCACTCAAGGTTCTAATAAAACAAAAGGGATCCTAGCCCACTGGGAATCTAAATGGTTCTATTGATTAATGTTTGAGGATCATTAATTCAATTTAAACAGTGGGAGTATAATTAATTTAATATAAGTCCATGTTAAATTAATTTTATGCATTTAATTAATTATTCTATCTTATTATTTAATTGTTGAATCATGAGTAACCATATAAGTTTGAGAGGCATCATTTCTATTTCATGTTTGGACATGGATGGGTTTTTCATTAAGATTAAAGATAAACGTTGTTCTTTATATCTTGATGATGTGTTTTATGGATGTGGGAATTTTTTTAATGACATCTATATTCTAGACTTGGAATGTCCTATAATGAGTATAGACAACAAAAGACATAAAGGCAATAAGGTTAACAACTCATACATTTGGCATTGCAGACTAGGTCATATAAATGAAAAACGCATCACCAAGTTACATAAAGATGGATACTTGGATTCAAATGATTATGAATCATTTGATAGATGTGAGTCATGCCTGATGGACAAAATGACCAAGACCCTATTTACTGGAAAAGGAGTCAGGGCTGCAGATATTTTGGGACTAGTACATACTGATGTATGTGGACCAATGTCTACAGATGCTAGAGGTGGCTTTTCTTACTTCATCACGTTTACATATGACCATTCTAGATATAGTTTCATCTATTTGATGAAATTCAAGCACGAAGCCTTTGAAAAGTTCAAGGAATTCAAGCAAGAAGTAGAAAGGTAAACCAGAAAAAATATTCTAACACTTAGATCTGATCGAGGTGGAGAATATTTGAAGGGTGAGTTTTAGACCATCTAAAAGAGAATGGGATTCTCTCGATGGACTCCACCGTATACACCACAACTAAATGGTGTATCGAAGGAGAAACCGCACCTTACTAGATATGGTGCGATCAATGATGAGTCGGGCAGTTCTTCCAAAGTCGTTTTGGGGATATGCACTTAACACTGCATGTCACACACTAAATTGTGTCCCATCTAAATCGGTCGATAAAACTCCATACGAGTTATGGAAAGGAAAAAGACCTGATATTTCATACATGAAAGTTTGGGGCTGCGACGCTTATGTAAAGCGCGTAGAATCAGACAAGTTAGGAGCTAAATATGATAAATGCTTATTTGTGGAGTATCCAAAAGAAACTGTTGGATATTATTTCTACAATCCCATCGAGATTAAAGTCATCATATCGAAACATGACGTATTATTAGAGAAAGAATTCATTCTAAGAGAGGCCAGTGGGAACAAAATAGATCTTGAAGAGGTTCAAGAAACCACAAATATAGACCAATTAGATAAGCCAATAGTTGAGCCTGCATTTGATGAGGCACATATTGGAAGTGGGGGAATCATTAGTCCCCGATGACATAGCAGCTCTCCGTAAGTCGAGTAGGGTCATTCGTCCTCCTAGAAGATACGATCTCTTAATTACCAATGATGCATTGCTAATCGAGGAAGATGAACCCACTACTTACGTAGAATCGAAATCAAATGTTGACTCAAAGAGATGGCAGGAAGCCATAGAATCTGAAATGAACTCCATGTATGAAAACAAGGTTTGGACCTTGATTGACCCGCCTGAATGGGTAAACCCAATAGGCTGTAAATGGGTTTACAAGAAAAAGGTCGACATGGATGGTAATGTTCATACTTACAAGGCAAGATTGGTTGCGAAAGGTTACAAATAAAGACAAGGAATTGACTTTGATGAAACTTTCTCACCAGTAGCCATGTCCAAATCAATTCAGATTCTGCTTGCGATAGCAGCATACTATGACTATGAGATCTGGCAGATGGATGTTAAAACTGCATTCCTTAACGGAAATCTTAGTGAGGATGTGTACATGACACAACCCGAAGGTTTTGAATCTATAGAGCCAAACAAAGTATACAAACTACAAAAATCCATATATGGATTAAAGCAAGCCTCTCGGAGCTGGAATCTTCGTTTTAATGAGACAATCAAAATGTTTGATTTTATCAAAAATGAAGATGAACCATGTGTGTATAAAAAGGTTAGTGGGAGTAAAGTCGTATTTCTAATTTTGTATGTTGATGATATACTATTATTAGGAAACGATATCCCAATGCTAAAATCAGTAAAATTGTGGTGATCCAAAAATTTCTCCATGAAAAATATGGGAGAGGAAGCGTACATTCTCGGAATAAAGATCTATAGAGATAGATCTAAAAGAATGCTCGGCCTATCTCAATCTACATACATAGATAAAGTCTTCAGAAGATTTAGCATGGAAGAGTCCAAGAGAGGACTCTGTCCCATCGGGCATGGGATCTATCTCTCAAGAGAGATGTGTCCAAAGACACAAATTGAAAGAGATCGCATGGATAGAATTCCTTATGCATCAGCAATAGGATCTATCATGTATGCCATGCTATGTACTCGACCAGATGTTTCATATGCTTTGAGTGTCACAAGCAGGTTCCAAGCGAACCCTGGCTAGAAACATTGGATCGCAGTCAAGAACATCCTTAAGTACTTAAGAAGGACTAAAGATATATTCTTGATGTATGGAGGAAATGAACTTAGAGTTCAAGGTTATGTCGATGCCGACTTTCGATCGATAAAGACGATAGCAAATCTCAACTGGATATGTATTTACTCTAAATGGTGGTGCGATCGGTTGAAAAAGTTCCAAAAAGAAACGATCGCTAATTCAACTACTGAGTCGAATATATAGCTGCTTGTAAGCAAGCCAAAAGAAGCGATACGGATCAAGAAGTTCATTTCGAACTTGAAGTAGTTCCTAGCATTGTTGATCCAATATCTCTGTATTGCGATAACAAGAGAGCCATCGCACAAGCGAAGGAACCCAGGTCTCATCAACGATCCAAGCATATATTGAGGCGATACCATCTAATTAGAGAGATAATCCTAAGAAATGACATAAAGATAGAACGAGTCCCGACTGACGACAATGTAGCAGATCTTTTGACAAAGCCGTTGTTCCAGCACAAGCATGATGGTCATGCTAACTCTATTGGTATTAGATACATGAGTGATTGGATCTAGTTTGTATGTGACGTTTTATTATATATACTCCTTATTAGACATCGAAGTGTATGAATAATTTTATTAATTAAATATTTTGTCTACATTATAATGGCAGATCTATTATTCTTATTTAAATTTCATTATTTAAAATGATAGAGTCCGAAGAAAATTTCATAATAACTTGTTAATCACAAAGTGTTGTGATTGTGAGATACAAGTTATAAGTAACTTATTCTTAAAATATCCCTAGTCATAGTAATAATGAGATGCGGATATCATTATTGCGGATAGACTAGCATGTGTTGCATTTCTTTTAAAGAAAGTAACTGATCTCACGAGCTAAGATGTAGAGTGACATATGAATGAACACATGAATGCATTGTTATGAGAACATGACATTGGATGATCTGCCTAGAGATTCCACATGGATAACTATCCAAGCGTCAGTGGTAAATCTCTAATGCGTGGTTGTGGATTTGGTCCTTTAACTTGAGGACAACATATAATCTTATATGAAAACCATTATACTTTGGCGAGCGTTTGATGGAGCTCGAAGATTTGAGTCACTAGGAAGACGTCGTACGGGTATAGTAAGAATCATATGAAGGTTGTGAATGTCCAATATGAGGATTTGTCACTCCTGGAAAATAGGAGATTATAACCTACATTTTGCCCACTTAAGTTGATATAAATTTCCTCGGCTGGGGTGGAGTTATGAATTGAAAATATTTCAATCAAAACTAGATTAGATCAACAAAGAGTTGAGGTGAACAATATAATTGGTTGAAATGAGATTGACGATGATCCATATCTCTTAACCAATTGGGTTATATTGATGAAGAGATTATATTTCCACGGTAACCGCACATATATTGGTTCTGTCATACCACATGACATTTTCCTTCACATGGATTGCCTTGACACATTGCTAGATGTCAATCTTAGACGGCGACGTGAATTGATCGATCTCGGTGAATCGATGAGAATATCACTGCGTTTGCCATCGTGAAATAGAACCTAATGGGTCACACACATAAAGTGAGAATTGAGCATCTGGAATTGGACCTTGTCCAAGTGGGAGATGTAAGAATTAATGTCCAAGGTCCAAATAGTTGGGTCAGACTTAATTACTTATTGGACCAAATTAATTAATTAGATTAATTAGTTGGGCCCATTTGTTGATGGATTCTAGTTGGACTAGAACCAGGGCTAGGGTTAGCCCTACCTATATATACAAGGCCACATCAGATTAATCATAAGAGTTTTTTTCATTACTTACTAGCACAAGGAAAAAGACAACACAATCAACTTCTCCCAAAAGGTTTCGCTTTCATCTGTTCTTGATCGTGGAAATTCAAATATATTCTTGCTGTGTGGGTTATCATTGGAGGCTGGACAATTGGACAGCTGTGGTATTGAAGATCGAACCTCCAGCTAATCAGATTCAAGATATTCATCAAAGGTAATCTTCTATCACGAATTCTCTCTAAGTACAAGGTTGATTCCGGGCTTATAGGAATTGAACATTTAATTTCCGCTGTGCATGTATACCTCAATTCCTTACAAATACCTCATAAAAAATACATGGGAATGTGGCATAAAACCTGACCTCCAATTATAAAAGCTAAAGCAAACAAATAAATGAATAAATCATAAAGCAATAAATAATGAGATGCTACTTCCTAAACAAATAGTCCTAAAGAATTCTATAGACTCCTATCTGTAGGAAGTTCATGTCTATTAATCTGAACTAAGTTGCGGTAACGTCGCAGTAAGTCCTGAGCGCTATACTCGAAATAGCAACGACGATCTCAACCCTCTAAAACAAGTAAGTCAACCATCTGGTTGCCCTCGCGATAAATATGAGAAATAGTATCACAGTCGAAGGCAATGATATATTTGATCTGGCGAAGAGTGACCTGAATAGACTAAGGTCCACCACCTCTGGTGATGCAGTGAATGGCCAAAACAAAGGTAGACATGAAGACAAAGAAAAGAAACAACAATGACGCAAGATCGTATTTGAAACTCCACATTTTACTCTACATAGCAGCTTTCAATGTTCTTTTGCTTACATTCTAAAACTTGTGTATTTTTACTTCTTTTTTTGACTGGACAAAATTTTTGGCACTAACTATATGTATCTGCACTATTCTTCAACATCTATGTCCTAATCTATGTATTAATTCATTGAATGCAAATTAGTGATGTTGTGAAGCACGGGTTTCCTAGTAACATTGCTTCAATTCAATAAGATCCAACTACATATTATCAGTTCAATCATTTGTTCTATATTTTATACATATAAATATGTCATTATCTATACAATTAACAAAATACTAACAAATTTGTAGCAAATAACTGCATATACTTATTCAAAATATTACAGTATTACTTAAATTGCCATACGTGCACGTCTCGTAGACTAGTATTATTGATAATTGAGATATTAAAATTTCCTCTTAAAAGTGAATCTCACCCGAATACCATCACATAAACAAACGAGAGTAAGCAAAATATTCAAATTCAAGTATCACCTCAACTCATTTACAAAAATTATACACGTATCAGATATTTTGTTGATAAAAAAAATTGGTGTGTACATAAGAGATGTGTTGAAAATATAATTGTTACCACCCGATTTTGGTAGAGCTTCCACGTCAATAAATACCCAATGATGATCCCGTATAGGTCCAATTCAGGCCTCACTAAAGCCTTATAGGCCCAGCGAGGATCTCCCAGAGTCATAAAAGTCTCATAGAACTGGCGAAGGCCTTGTAGGCCCATTTGACATTATAATATCCCTGAATCAGGATATTGCGAAGCTCATGAACGTTCTCAACACTCATGGCCGACCCATAAAGCCTCGTTGTGTTCGTATCTATTGTGACTAACGGACATCATGGTATTTGGGGATGACCAAAGAGATAATTAAAGGCAGATAGCGTTAGATTGTCACACAGATCCTCACAAGAAAACCAAATCACAATCTCCTAAAGGTTAGACAACGTGATAAATTCAAATAAGGACGATAATCTAGGAGATTGTCTTTACAGTCGATCACCCCTATCCCATAAAGAATGATGATCCGATTAGATGTTTAATTAATTCATTTCCTAAATCAATTAGAACTCTTGTGCTATAAATACAACGTCTCCGGTTATCCTAATGTACGCTCCTTTTGGCACTTAAATTTGACCTAAACTATGTTCAAATTTCTATCTGCTTGTCCCTCCCACACCCAATTACTTTTGCCCCCGTGCATTATTCTTGACATTGGCAGTTGACTTGATCGTCGGAGTACCAACGATCGCCGGACTCCTTTTTTATCTGAAAATCTTGATGCCTAACGATTGTCCGAGTGTGCAGGTAACATACAGGTTGGCAGAAGAGTGGCTAGAGATCTGTTGACACGTGAACGGTATAGATTCCGACGTCAACAATAATTTAAATAAATATACGGCCGGAGCTCTTCAATGAGGTGGTCAACAATCTGCTAATAATTTCTCTCTATTTTACATTACAATAATGAAATTAGATATTTATTAAGTTTTGTTACGCAGTCTCGAATTTGTTTGTTTGACCATTACAAAATCTTGTGCACTCATAGTTATTAAATTTGGATTGAATTTGCGACTCCGATCAAAAAATAAGTGATTTGGATCTTGATCCGATCCAAAATATATTTGCACATATTAGCAATTGGACCAATTGTAACTTGTTTGAACTGGTTGAGTTTTAGATAAAACCGCTGAATCGGTTCAACAAAACCCGACGGTTCTTTAGAAAATGTACGAAATGTGGAGACCGAGTTCCAAATAAGGACCAAGACCTCAAGCATTCTAAGGAGTACTATTACCACTAGGCTACCTGTATTGTTGACTAACTAAAGAGCCTATTTGATATTATAATTCTTTTAAAGTATTTTGAATAATTATTTCTTTCAGAAAAATGATTTTCTAAAATAATAGATTTCACGTGTATTAAACATGATTTATTTTATAGTCAAAATAATAAAATATAATTATCAAAATTTTATGGAAAAAATAAATGAAATGCATGTACATCTATATAAAAGAAATTATGGACTTGTTTGATCTCAATTAAAATTTTCCTAAAAAATTCAAGTTAAAGTCAACAACTAATTTTAACCACATATTTTGTGGAATCTACAATTTTCACAACTTTTCAACTACACATTTTATCATTTTATATCAATTTTTTTTAAAAAATATAATTTTAATCAAAATTCAAAAATTAGATTTTAATCAAAATAAAAAACTTGTACTAATCAAACAGAATTTCCCAAATGTTTTGCAGAGTTATTCCTTTTGTTAAGGGAAAAGTTCCGAAAGCGAAACTCCCCACCTGTGTCAGAGGCCATTTGACCAGACGGGTTGCAAAGTTATTTCTTTCAGAATGTCCAGAAGATGCTGCATATAAAACATAATTAGTCAAATCAAATGACTCAGAGAGAGAGAGAGAGAGAGAGAGAGAGAGAGAGAGAGAGAGAATGGATTAGAGGGCAGATAATTATCAGGCATATCACTCTTCTGCTGCGATTGAGAAGCGCCTGATGAAAGATATATTAATTTGAATCTTGACGGGATTACCTCTTTACTTTTAATCGTCATCTCATTTGAGGTGCCAGTGATAGTAGGGAAGGGGAAGTCCAGTCCTAGCCCTTGGTCAGTTGCTTGCAGGGCGGTCCCGCCTGAGGCGAGAAGAGACCGTGCCTCGAGCCCAAATTTTGAGGGGCCCAAAATGGAAAAAAAAATTGGTCAGCCCACCAAAAAAAAAAAAAAAAAAAAAAAATTCAGCCCAAAAAATTTATCAGCCCAACTCCTCAACCACAGGTGACAGGCCCACTTCAGAGTTCAAATTTCAGTCCTCCATTTTAGCTGAATCTTGTCTGTGAAGACTCTACGTGAATAGTACGTTAGTATGATCCCAGATTCCCAGTCCCAGCCCCCAGGATCCCAGCTTCTCTTTCTCTGATTGCTGATTCCATTTCCATTTCCCACCTCAGTGGTCAGTGCTATTGCCATTTGCCTCATTGCCTAAATCTTCATTCTTCACCATGATTTCCATGAAGAGTCTAAACTCTAAAGACTTCACTGTGAGTCTGTGATTCTTCTGTGAACGGTGAACGTGATTCACGTGAATACCGTCATCTCAACTCAATTTGAGAACAATGAAGCATTGAATCGATTGAGCGAGGCAAGCACACGTCTGGAAAGTGGAAAGAAAGCTAGCCAAGTAAAAAAAAAATTTTTTTATATATTTTCAGTTTTTATTCCTAAATCCTAAGTTCTTTTCAAGAAGATGAATTTTGTAGTTGGTTTTGGTCCTTTTGGACATTTAGGATTTTTGGTTAACTCAAAAATCAGAATCAGAAATTAGAAAAATAAGCGAAAATTTGCCAAACTTCTCCAGGTCCTCCAGGAGAATACCTTGCGATCGCATGGGATTGTTACGTGCGATCGCATGGTTTCTATCAATTACGTTCTGTCTAAAAAAAGTCATACTTGCGATCGCAGAATTGTATTACCATGCGATCGCAGATTTGTATTACCATGCGATCGCATGGGCTTAATACGTGCGATCGCATGGTTCGTAGAAATTACATTACGCCTCGAAATGTCAAACTTGCGATCTTGGATTACCATGCGATCGCATGGTTAGTCGTTGTAATGTCCCGTGCCAATTTCTGTGATAATACTGTATGAATAAATGATAAATGATAAATTGGCTTATCTGGACACAAGGGATCATAATCGTGATTTTTCAAAGAAATGGACATAGGGCTCAGAATTTTTATTATTATATGTTTTCGGAATCGTCTCGACGAGCCGGACAAAACCAATGCTAAAGCAATTGCTGATGATAGATTTTAGCCATTTGAAGTCGTCTAGTTAGTTTAAAACGGCTTTCTTTAAGTTGTCATGTGTATTTTTGTCTTTTTGCATTTTATTTATCAATTAGAGTTTTATTTTAACTAGAAGTTTAGTATTTCAGGGTCCTTTTTCATTGATCAAGTTAGTTGTTATTGAATAAGAATATTGTTCTTGGAGTTTTCTCCACCTTAATCAATTTAATTCGGTATTCATAGGAATCAACGAATTGATTTTGAGCTTTGTTTCATTATTTTACGTTTCTGCCTGCGTCACTTTCATAATCCTAATATAATTTGCTATTTCTCCATTTTGTTAGGTTAATCATTGAACGATAGTCTTATACGATGCCTGAGTCTGGAGCTCAAAAAAGAAAAAGGAAACGAAAAGAATTGGCATTAATTCAAAGTCAAGCAGGAAATATTGATAAGTACTTCAATTGCAACAAAATAAGAGAGGAGGAAGAAATTGTGGAAAATGTGAATGTGAATGAGAATGAGAATGACAATGACAATGTGAATGAATTGACTGAGAATGTGGAAGTGAATGACATGAATGAACACGCCCGGTTTGAAAGAACTAGAGGAGAATGATGATGAAAATGTTGAACATAAAGATTTAAATCAAGAGGATTGTTTGTCTTTGAATTTAGAAGATCCGTGGAATTGGAAAGAAATTGATCAAAAAATGAGAGATTATTTAGTTGCAATTGGTCCAAAAAGAGTTGATGGCATCTTGTTTCCCAAAGATGGTAGAAATAGACATTTCGATTCATCACACTATAAACGATTACTACCAAATGGGCAGACAATTGATAGAAGATGGCTAGTATATTCAGTTTATTTGGACCGGATATTTTGCTTTTGTTGCAAGTTATTTAAAATGCCAAAAACAATGAATCAAATTGGGCAATTGGGTGATGATGGATACAAAGATTGGCATAATCTGCATCGGTGTCTTAAAAGTCATGATGGAAATGAGAAGCATATGCGTTGCATGACTAGTTGGATTGAATTGGAAAGCAGGCTTCGAACAAAAAATACCATTGATAAAAGTGTACAATTGGTGATCAATGAAGAAAGAGAACATTGGAGACAAGTGTTAACGAGGATCATCGCTATTGTGAAAAGACTTGCCAAAAATACATTGGCACTACGAGGAGATGATGAGCACCTTTATGCTGAGAACAATGGTCTCTTTTTGCAAATGATAGAAATGGTTGCTGAGTTTGATCCAGTAATGCAAGAGCACATTCGGCGTGCTAAAGCGCGTGAGATTCATTATACATATCTCGGTAAAAAAATACAAAATGAACTGATTCAGATGTTGGCAGGTGAGGTGAGAAGTTCAATTATTAAGAAAGTTAAACATGCAAAATATTTCTCAGTCATACTTGATTGTACTCCAGATGCAAGTCACGAGGAGCAAATGTCTCTAGTAATACGATGTGTGGATGATTCAGCAAACGCACCAACGATACAAGAGTATTGGCTTGCATTTTTGAAGGTAGATGATACAACAGGACTTGGACTTTCAAATGAGCTTAAAAATGTTTTAACCAATCTTGAGCTTGATATTGATGATATTAGAGGGCAAGGATATGACAATGGATCTAATATGAGTGGAAGGCACAAAGGTGTGCAAAAAAGAGTAATTGAAATTAATCCGAGAACTTTCTATACTCCATGTGGTCGTCATAGTCTTAATCGACATTATGTGATATGGCGAAGTGTTGTCCTAAAGCTATGTCTTTCTTTGAGTAATACAACGCATCTACATATTATTCTCTTCTTCTACCAAGAGATGGAAAATTTTCAAAGATAAGGTGGAAGGTCTGACGGTGAAGCCATTGTCACAAACACGTTGGGAAAGTCATGTTGAAAGTGTCTGACCAATTAAAGAGCAAACTGCACAAATAAGAGACGCTTTACTGGAATTGGTAGATATTAGTGAATATCCTAAAATAAAGAGTGAAGCTGAGTCCTTAGCAATATATGAACTTGAAAATTTTGAATTCTTGCTTGGCATGGTGATATGGTACAGGTTGTTGCATGCAGTCAATACTGTAAGTAAATTTCTTCAAGCCGAAAATGTGGATATTGATTGTGCTATCAACCTCTTAAAAGGACTTGTTTCCTTTCTCGATGATTATAGAGAAACTGGATTTTCTATTGCCATGGATGAAGCAAAAAAAATTGCAGGTGAAATGGGAATTGAAACTCTATTTCGGAAAAACGCACTATTCAAAGGAAGAAGCAGTTTGATGAAAGTGGCAATGATGAGATCAAGCAATCAGCTCAAGAATCTTTTAGAATTGATTACTTCCTCTTTATAATTGATCAAGCTCGATCTTCACTCCAAACTCGATTTGAACAATTCAAACAATATGAAGAGACCTTTGGGTTTTGTTTAATTTGGAAAGGTTACAGAGTGTAAGTATTGCAAGTTTGTTGGAATCTTGTATGAATCTTGAGAAGTATCACGGAACATAATGGCCGTTTAGACATTAATGGAGATGATTTATGTTACGAAATGACGGTCTTGAGGTGTTATTTACCAAGTGAAACCAAGAGAGCAATTGAAGTACTACAACATTTGAAGACATTGAATGGTTGTTTCCCAAATGCTTATATTGCTTATAAAATTTTGCTAACCATACAGAGTTATGATTGCATCCGCAGAAAGAAGTTTCTCTAAGTTGAAGTTGATCAAGACGTATCTCCGTTCATCTATGTCACGGGAAAGATTGAATGGATTGGCTATGTTATCAATTGAGAAAGAAATAGTTGAACAACTAGATTATTCAAATTTGATTAATATTTTTGCCTCTAAAATTGCAAGGCGGGTTGTATTTAAGTGATCATTTAGAACACTTTTAATATCGTTACTTTATTATAATATAAATCTTTTTGTATAATATATTTTGTTTGTCGTTTTATTGTTGAGTTTTAAGTTAACATTAGTTTTGTAAAATTCTTATGAATTTTAAGAGCATGTATGTGACATAAGTTTTTTTGGAAAAAATGGATTTTTTCAAGACTTTATTGTAGACAAAAAAATGGAAAAATGGCTACCGAACACGCGCTTATATGTATAATATAATTTGTGACTCATAAGGGGCCCAATTTTCAAGTTCGCCTCAGCTCTCGAAAATTACTGGGGACAAGCCACAGTTGCTTGTACCGTCTTTGATATGATCTTGAGAATTTCCTCTCCACCGGCATCATTTAGTTAATATTAGGAGCACATAGTCCTATAACTGGAAACAAATTGTCGATTAATGAGTTCATAGTGTCTATGCCCTCTAAATACTTTTTGTAGTCATGATAATATCATTATTACTAATCATAATTAGCATGTCATCGACATACAAACATACTGCAGCAGGTCTCATATCTGATGGTAATAATTCGAGTAGCTTTTTACTGCTGTAAGCATTTGGGCACCAAAATGCTGGGGAAGACAAAGCTAGGATGATGTCCTTTGCAATGGATCAAAGAGAGCAAATCCAACCATTATTTCTAGTTCGACAAAATTTTAGTACGACTTGAATAATACATCATAAACAGTGAGATGACATTTGCTGCACATTATAGGACAAAGGCCAACAGGGACGTGCACATCCTTAAACTTTGACCATGAAATTACGATACAATCTTCTAAACATAATCTCTCTCTCTCTCTCTCTCTCTCTCTCTCTCCCCCCCCCCCCCCCTTTTTTATGCATTTTCACCTTATAATGATGAAGACTTGGCACTATAATTCCCCTTTCCTTTCCAATGCCCCTTTCCTTTCCAATCTTTTTAATGGTTTTTTAATGGTTTTAAATGTTTTAATTCTATAATTAAATGTTTTAAATTTTATTAAATATTTTAATTAATAAATGTTTTTAATTCCAAATAATTAATTGTTTTAAATTGTTTGTAAATGTTTTTAATTGTTTTTAATGGTTTTTAAATATTTTTAATTCCATAATTAAATGGTTTAATTGTTTTTAAATGTTTTTAATTCCAAATTTAAATTGTTTTTACATGTTGTTAATTTTTTTTAATTGTTTTAAAAATTTTGAATTCCATAATTAATTTGTTTTTAATTTTTGTAAATGTTTTTAATTGTTTTTAATGGTTTTAAATATTTTTAGTTCCATAATTAAATGTTTTAATTGTTTTAAATTTTTAAATTTTTTTTAAATATTTTTAATTCCAAGTTTAAATTATTTTTCATTGTTTTTAAATGTTTTTAATTGTTTTTAATTAATAAATATTTTTAATTCTAAATAATTAATTGTTTTTAATGCCAACAACAATTATTTTTAATTATTTTTAATTAATAATTGTTTTAATTCCAAATAAGTCCAAATCTTTAAAAAATTTCAAGAAAACGCGTTTCAAGTTTTCTGTTTTGAAAAACAATTTTCAAAAATTCCAAAAAGAACGTATTTTCAAAAATCTCAAAACAAACACTTAAAACACAAAACACAAAATGAATTCAAAACTCAAAACACAAAACTCAAACGCAAAAAGAACACCACCATAGGGACTCTTCTCTTGCCTATTTTCAACCCATTTTCCATTTTGTGTTTTTGGAAATAGTGAATACGTGTTCTCTTTACCATTTTCGAAAATGCATTTTTCAAAACACCATAACAATTATCAAAGGAAACGGAAAATGACTTTTTAGTCGTTTTTGGATTTCCTTAACAAAAATAGGGTGTTTTCCAAAACGGTCAAAACGCGTATTTTGGCCGTAGAGGTCGGCAATTCGAGTCATTCATCAAGCGCACTAGGCAAAATTATCATAATATAAACATTATTCGCATTTTTTTTAACAAAATGCGGCTCTTGGCTAAAACGGTCAGTGCTCCCTAATTGTTTGCTGGAGGTCACGGGTTCGAATCCTCACATGCGCGGCTCTTTTTTTAAGTATTTTGGATTAATATAATTGTTTTTAATTCTAAATAATTCCAAATATAATTTTTTAAATTGTTTTAATTCCAAATATAATTTTTTAATTCTTTTTAATTAATAATTATTTGTAAATATTTTTAATTGTTTTAATTTCAAAACATAATTGTTTTTAATTGTTTTTAAATATTTTTAATTCCAACAATAATTGTTTTAAATTATTTTTAATTCCAAATATAATTATTTTTAATTTTTTTGATTAATAATTATTTGTAAATATTTTTAATTGTTTTTAATTCCAACAATAATTATTTTTAAATATTTTTAATTGTTTTTAATTCTAAATAATTGTTTTTAAATGTTTTTAATTCCAAATAATTCTAAAAAATTTCAATGTTTTTAATTCCAACAATAATTGTTTTTAATTGTTTTTAATTAATAATTTTTTTTTTAATTCCCAGTAAGTCAAAATTTCTAAAAATTTTCAAGGAAACACGTTTTCGAGTTTTCTGTTTTCAAAAAAAAAAATTCGAAAATTTCAAAAAGAACGCATTTTCAAAAATCTCAAAACAAACACTCAAAATACAAAATACAAAATGAATTCAAAACACAAAACGCAAATGCAAAGAGAACACCACCTTAGCATTTGAAACTAAAAATGTATAGATGATATCAAAGATGTTCTCGAACTATAGTAGTCCCTATGGTAGTCATCAACAAGTAGAAATACATCTCCACCATCTAAAAACCAGAGCAAACATACTTCTAGAGTTATAAGGGCCATTACTCTATCAAAAGATTGCCTCATAGAAGATAGGGACGGTTAAGATCCACAGCTGCTAGTTACATTATTATTACATGTAAAACGGTTTATCAATATGATAACATTATGTGTGTTGCGTGAACATGTTTTTGCATTGTAGTATATTAATTAATATCGTTTAGTTACATTGTTACGTGATTTCCCTAGATATAATGTTATCATCGATTGTTCACGTCTTACATTAACTTTTTGTACAATGTTAACTTCTTAAATTCGTTTAGTTACGTAATTACGTTGTTACGAAAATCTATTTTTCTGCATTTAATTTGATTTCTTTCTTTCTTTCTTTCTTTCTTTCTTTATGGATATTGAGTTTCAAATTTGAATTCCCCATCTTATTCGATGATAAGATATAACGAATAATCATTATCTTAACTTGAAACATGACGTTGATTGTAGACTCTTGTCTCTATCGTGTTGGTATCAATTATATTGAAATGGACCTCATTAAAAGTCCAGTAATATTATAAGTTTTAATTTATAATCTAATATTATTATAATTATAAATCTACTCTAGTATTTTTAAAATTTATGTTTACAAATTACAAGTAGTATATATATGTAAAGAATTGTTTCGTCTCCTTCCTTTGGGTGAGTAATGGGCTTGAGGACTTAATGATCTAATCTTGGAGGGAAACTCAACTCGAGCTCCGTTGTAAATATGGGTCAACTTCTGCAAGTATGTTGGGCTTAATGTGAAAGAAGACGTGTAATACCTTCAAGTGATAATTTCAAAGATTTTTTATAAATGTGCCACTTTTTTAAAATAATTTCAGAAATTCATTTTGTTTCATTTATCCTAAAATTAATGTTTTCTAAAAATTATTATTTTAATTTATTATATTATATATTACATATAGTAATTAAATTATTAATTCCTAGATTTGAAGGAAATTCATATATTATAGAATCTTTTATTGTTAATTAATAGTAATCGAATCCTTAAAATTCAGAATTGATTGGAATATATATATATAAAACAAAATATTTTATTGTTATAATGTCAAATATATATATCTTTGTATCGAAATATCTATAACAAACACAAACAAAACTCATGTTTTTTCAATTACAACATTTGTAACAATCGTGTTACAAATTGAGATAAAACATCGATGTCTGTAATATCAATTCATGTAACATGTGATGTGTAAAATAACATAGTATAAACTGTAATATATTCAATGATACAAAATATCATTTGTAACATTTGTATCAAATCGCGATACTAAACAGAAACTGTTACAACTGCAAAACCAACTCTTAAATTTCAATAAGTTCGTATTAATATAAATATTGGACTGTAAAAATCTATTGATACTTTGTAACATCAGTATGATATAAATATGTAACATAATGCCAAATTTAACAAATAAAACTCATGATTTCATCATTTGTAACATATATAACATCAATGATACAGAATACCAATTCATGTAACATGTACTGTGTAAAATAACATAATATAATCTGTAACATATTCAGTGATACAAAATATAATTTTTAACATTTGAATCAAACATTGATATACAATATTATTTGTAACATATGTATCAAATAGTGATACTATAAAAGACTAAATTGATTAGAAGTATAAATATGGGGATTGTTGATCTCCGATCTCGCTCTGTCATGATACATATTAATTATCAGAAGGTTTGAGTACGAGATAGCCGACATTCGCGTGGTGCATCCGCATGACTCTCGGCCGGACACTTTTCCCAATGACATCGAAGGCCACCACGGAGAAGAAATCGTCGGACGTCGTCCAAGACATCGATTCGGCCTCTCATGTCCGAACTCATGCTCACGTCATCATAATGGCTTATCATGTCCCTATGTCGACGTCCCTTCACATTAAATGCCCTCAAAAGGGAATGTCTTGTAAGCATTAAATGCCTACTGGCATTTAATGCCTAGCCTAGATAGGATATTTAATACCTGTCCCTAGCATTAAATGGAAAGAATCATTGCATATTTTCCTATAAATAGGAGACATAAATGTCCTCCAGGTCGGACATTGATGGACCGAAGAAAAATACTCTTAAAAAGATCATACAATCAGGTCTTTCGATATATACCTACATATCTCGCCACTTACCACGGTCATAACCGACCTCAATACTTATCTTTAAGTTGGCTTGGAATTAATACAAATCGCTTTCCAACGTCGTCAGTTTTGGCGCTAGAAGGAGGGGCTCATTTTCTAAAAAGGCTCTCCATTTTCCACAACTACCATACACCACACCAAAACACTCAAAATTATCCAAACATGAGCCGCGATCATGACTCAAGGGCTCAGAGCCACTTGAAGAGGCCGGAGTCAAGCAGGTCAACCTCCCTGGGTCTTCCGTCGCGCAGACAAGGGGAGAAACCTCGGCTCGAACACATGTGCCCGAGGGAGATGCAGTCCTACAGAAGCTTGAATACCTAACTCGAGCTATTGAACGGCTCGAGAGAAATCAAGCCACTACCAAACGAATTTCGACTCGGAAGCCGAGTCACCAGCACACGATGAGTCTAAAAGCCGTCGAGTAAAACGGAGACTAGACTTGAGCGAAGAGCCCATCGAGAAGCAAGGAGAAAAAAGTGCGCGCCCGGTCCCCACAGAAAGCCTCCGCAAGCGGTCGGTTAGCGTATTTGACCGTCTCAGGTCATTCTTCTCAAGTCCCTCACGAACAAGAGGCACAAAGAAAGAAGAAAGCTCCATCCATGGCGACCTCAAGTGTACAGACACTCCGGATGAGCTTGAACTCATGAAGCAACGATGGCCGAACCGGAAGCAAAGCAAAAGAATACCCGGAAGAAGTCACCACGGACAAAGCGTTCCCCATTCACGGAGGACATCTTGGCAAAACCCCTCTGCGGAGAAGGCGAAAATGCCGCAGATTGACTAGCTATGAGGATGGCAATGATCCTGTGGGCCACCTCGACAGGTATACCTCTTGGATGGAACTCCAAGGAGCCAGTGACGCTATCATGTGCAGAGCATTCCCCCTCACCTTCGGGAATAGAGCAATGAGGTGGTTCAAAAAATTACCACCGCGCTCCATTCGAAGCTGGAATGACCTCTCGTGTCGGATTCGTCTCCACCTTCATGGGGGCAAGAACTCGATCCACCCCGAAAGAGCGCCTTATTAGCGTTAAACAAGGCCGAACTGAAACACTGAGGTCCTACATGGATCGATTTAGCAAGAGGATAGTGGAGGTGGACAAAATATCGGATGATGCCGCCCTGATGGCAGTCCTGTCAGGTCTAAGAACACGGACTCGGTTCTGGTGGTCCGTTCACGAAGACGGACCCGCTACCTACCAAGACTTCCTGGCTAGAGCTGAAAAACACATCGGCGCTGAGGAAGCCACCTCAGACCAGGAGAATGAACGCCCTGATCGTAAGGACAGCACGAAGGGTAAAGAGAAAGACCTAAAAACGGAGAAGAAGGAGAGTCCTAAGAAAAACGGATTTTCAAAGACATGCGGGCGCCCGAGGCCCACCACGCCGAGGTACCTGTGGATACCATATCCTAAACACTTCGCTTGAGAATGTCCTAATGAAAACCAAAGATAAGGGCATCCTCAAAAGTCCGGCTCCTATGAAGGCGAACTCATCGGGGCTAAACCAAAGGAGATCACCGCAGTACCATCGATCGGTCGGGTGGGCGACACGGATGATTGCCGTGATCTAAAAGGAGAAATTGAAAGCCTCATTAGACGAGGCCACCTAAAGGAGTTCCTAGCACGGCCATCAGCGGAATCGAGCCTTCCGAAGCCGGGGTGAACTACCACCTCCGCTCCGCCTCAACCCGGACGGACGGCGAAATTCACATGATAGTCGGTGGGAGTCGTGACCGGAAGGATCAAGGAGCAGTAGCCAAGTAGGTCCTCCGTGGAAGCTCACAATAGCTACCAAGTGTTAGCAGTACCACGACTAACCACGATGCGGAAAAATTCTCTTTTCCGAGAAAGACGCATCCCATGTATTGCAACCACACTCGGATGCACTCGTCATTACTATGCTTGGCCTCGGCGTCAACATCCATCGAACGTTGGTAGATGGACGGGAGCTCCGTAAATGTCCTATATCTCGGAACATTCAATCGGATGGATCTCGACGTTCTAAGACGTCGGGCCTTTCCCAAAGCCCCGCAGGGTTCACTGGGATTATGTAATCCCAAGGCGGATCGCCTTGGTGGTTGAACTCGGATTGCCTCCCCGTCACGGGAGGATCATTGCGGACTTTGTAATTGTAGATCTCCCATCTAACTACAATGCCATCCTAGGGCGCCAGTGCGCATGAGCTAAAAAGCGGCCCGCGTCCATCTATCACTACACCATCAAATTCCCCACTCCACATGGGGTAGGAGTAGTCCGGGGAAGTCAACTAGTAGCGAGGAGCTGCAACATCAACTTCGCCCGAGCAGGGGTAAACACAATCGTGTCGACGCCGATCTTGCAATTTGGGAAGCCCGAGGATGGGCTGAATGGGAACACAGTGGAAGATCTGGGTCACCTCGACCCCAGGTCAGCACAAGTGCTACGGAAGGCTGAACCAGTTGAAGACCTGGAGCAAGTAGAGGTCGACCCCAGCCAACCTGAAAAGGTCCTCCACATCGGAAAGGAACTCAAACAACCAGTAAGATCCCAACTTATAACCTTCCTGAAAAGCAACACTGACGTCTTCGCATGGGAACACGCGGACATGGAAGGAATTGACCCCAAACTCTCGTGCCACAGACTGAATACCAGTCCGGACGTCAAACCAAAACAGCAACGCCGACGTCCTCTCAATCCAGAGAGGTACGAGGCCCTAGCTAAGGAAGTCGATAAACTACTCAAGTGCGGCTTCATTAGGGAATCACTTTATCCCCGGTGGGTAGCCAACCCTGTTCTCGTAAAAAAAAGCAGCGGAGCTTGGAGGGTGTGCATAGATTTTACTGATCTGAACAAAGCTTGCCCTAAAGACAGCTTTCCACTCCCTCGGATAGACCAAATGGTGGATGCCATGCCACGGCACGAGCTCCCGAGCTTCATGGATGCGTACTCGGCTACAATCAAATTGCAATGCATGAGGATGATCAAGAGCACACCTCCTTCATCACCGATCGAGGTTTGTCATCGCTATCGAGTTATGCCCTTCGGGTTAAAGAACGCCGGAGCCACTTATCAACGGCTGGTGAACTCAATGTTCTCCGAGCTCATTGGGAAAACTATGGAGGTGTACGTTGACGACATGCTTGTCAAAAGCACCAAGGAGATGGACCACGTGGAGCACCTCTCCGAGATGTTCTCCATCTTGAGGAGATATAAAATGAAGCTCAATCCTAACAAATGCTCCTTGATTGTAAAGTCGGGGAAGTTCCTAGGGTACATGGTTCACCGAAGAGGAATCGAGGCCAACCCGGAAAAGATCAGAGCTCTCCAGGAGATGAGGCCCCCCACTAAGATCAAAGAGGTACAGAGCCTTACTGGGCGTATAGCAGCGCTCAGTCGCTTTGTTTCAAAATCGACCGATAAGTGCAAACCCTTCTTCGACGCTTTACGCGGAGGAAAGAAGTTTGAGTGGGGCGAGGAATGTCAGCTAGCATTCGAAGAGCTGAAGAAGCAACTGGCACGACCTCCACTACTCTCCAAACCTCTAGTGAAGGAGGTCCTCACTCTCTACTTAGCAGTCTCGAAGCACTCAATTAGTTCCGTACTCATCAGGACGGACGAGGGCATCCAACACCCAGTGTACTATGTCAGCCAGGCGTTACACGATGCCGAACTTAACTACACCCCGATGGAAAAATTGACGTATGCCCTTATCATGTCTACGAGAAAGCTCAGACCCTACTTCTTGCAACATCCAATACAGGTCCTGTCAAACTATCCTCTGAGACAGGTCCTGCAGAAACCAGACACCTCCGGGAGACTTATGAAGTGGGCAGTTGAGCTCGGCCAGTTCGAGCTCCACTACAAACCGAGGACTGCAATCAAGGGTCAAGCTCTCGCAGACTTCATCGCTGAGTTCAGCCCGGAGCACAAGCCCAGTGCCAGAAAGGAGGAAGTCTGGACTCTCTTTGTGGATGGCTCATCGACCGAGACTCGGGCTGGAGCCGGAGTAGTCCTCGATGAGCCGAACACAGAGCCACCTGTGCCAATCTCTACGATTTAATTTCCGTGCCTCAAACAACGAGGGTGAGTATGAGAGCCCTAATTGCCGGCCTAAGGTTTGCGAAGGTATGGGTGCACTCGAATCGCTCGTGTCTGCCGATTCTCGGTGGTGGTCAATCAAATCAACAAGTCCTACCAAACCAAAGGCGATAGGATGGCGTCTTACTCACTCGTTAATGGAGCGAGAACCGAAATCATTCACCACCGTCGAGGTTAGCGATTCAAGGACACGAATGGCCTCGTGATGCATTAGCAAGACTTTCCACCGGCGAGGGCATAGAAGAGCTGGAGAGCATCCCGATTGGAAGACTCGGTGAGTTCGACTCATATCTCGGCCGAGCGAATTAGCAACACGTCCGAAGCGAGCTCCGGTGGGTGACGAGATCATCCAATTCCTGAAGGATGGGAAGGTACCCCCAAATAGCGGGGAAGCTAGAAAGTTGAGAATCAGGGCAGCAAGGTACACTATAATCGATAACATCCTGTTCAAAAAAGGCTTTTCGCTCCCTCTACTGCGGTGCCTAAAGGAAAACGAAGCTAAATACGCCCTCAGTGAAGTCCACGAAGGAGTATGCGGCAACCACACTGGGGGGCACTCCCTCGCACTCAAGATCTTGAGGCAGGGGTATTTTTGGCCATCAATGAAGAAGGACTCCATCGATTTCGCGAGGAAGTGCGACAAATGTCAGAAATTTGGTCCCTCCATCAAAGCACACCCGGAAGAGCTGACCTCAATCCTCAGTCCGTGGCCCTTCTCCAAATGGGGAATTGACCTCATCGGTCCCATGCCAGCAGGAAGGGGTGGAACTAAGTATGCCATAGTCGCCGTGGATTACTTCACCAAATGGGCAGAGGCAGAACCGCTTGCCAAAATAACTGAGCAGAAAACTACCGGTTTCATATGGAAATCGATTGTCTGCAGGTTTGGAGTTCCACACTCGATCATTACAGACAACGGCAAGCAATTCGACAATGCTAGACTCAGGTCATTCTGTGAGGACCTCAATATCAGAAAGCACTTCTCCACTCCAAACCACCCCCAGTCAAATGGACAAGTTGAGGCAATAAATAAAATTATCAAGCATACACTGAAAGCACGCTTGGATGAGCTGAAAGGAGCTTGGGCAGAAGAGCTCCCCAGTGTACTATGGTCTTATCGAACAACATGCCGGTCAAGCACGGGAGAGACACCTTTCTCACTGGCCTTCGGCACAGAAGCCGTCATACCAGTCGAACTCGAGCTCCCGTCTTATAGAGTTCGGACGTTTGACGAAAATTTCAACGACGAAGGTTTGAGATCCGAGCTCGACCTCCTGGAGGAAAGAAGAAGGTGAGGTAAGGCGAAAAGCCGCCATCTACAAGCAAAGAAGTGCAAGGTATTACAATAGCAAAGTCAAGGAGCGGAAATTCAAAGCTGGGGACCTGGTCCTGAGAAAGGTATCCCTAGCAACAAAAGAAAGCCAAGCGGGCACGCTCGCCCCAAATTGGGAAGGACCTTACAAGATCACTGCTGTCCTAAGAAATGGAGCTTACGAGCTCCAGAATACAGAAGGACTATCACTCGCGCATCCATGGAATGCCGAGCATCTAAAGAAGTACTACCAATGAAAACTATCCACCTATGCCCACGGGCGTAAGCTACTTTTGTCAAAAGAAGCCACGGCTTCCACTTTGTAATAGTTTCTCAAATTTATGAAATGAAGAAAATTTTGCAAGATAAAAGGCTCACATTGAAATCTGAAAGCCTACAAAGGGATGACTAAGGTCATAATCCTCTTGAACACATGAGCGTGTGACCATTTGGGTGGGCGTAAGTCTTTGCGTCACCACCAAGAAACAAAAGCTTGTTCATCTCGGACATACTATGTTCGAGGAATGTAGTTCGTCCAAGAGACCGAACTAGTTCGAGGAATAGAGTTCGTCAGTGAGACCGAACTACTTTCCCAAATATGTGAAATAATTAAACTTTCAGGTCGTCCCATACGCCGTCCTAAAAGCGATAATGTACTACGCCCGATCCGGAAACTTGGGGGCCTCCACCCATCCAACCTGGTAATGGCTACTGGTCGGGAATCGTTCTTGAAGTTAGTCGCGGTCGGGCCTCGTTCTTGAAGTTCCGGATCGCCAATGCATCTTGAAGTCGAATTCGAGAAGTCAATTGAAGTTCAAAGTATTTGAATTCAAAGTACTTGAGCTCGGACTATTAATGATTCGGTCTAAGTTTCATTATTTAAGTACTTGAAGTTCAAAGTTATTTAACTATTGTCGGTTCGGTTTAAGTTCACTCGCACTTTCGAGTTCCGAAGTCGAGAAGGTCGGAAGTCCAAAGTCCGATCTATGAAGTTGGAAGTTAATTGATTAATTTGTCGAAGGCGTCCTCCGAGGTCGGAAGTCCAAGGTCGATTAAATTGTTTTGTTAAAATTGTTTTGATTTCAACAAGGCAAATGAGCGGCAAAAGAAATCAAACATCCGGCGTCGAAATAACAGAGACGATGCTTTATCAAAAACTCTAGTGTATTAGTAAGGTCGTTTCTAGTACAATAGAAAATTCAAACAAAAAGTACAAGCGATGAAGCGAAGTTCAATCCTCGGCACCGGGTGATCCGCCTTTTCGGAAGATGGAGGATTGAGCGTAGAATTCTTCTTGATTCGTGAGCTCGTCCTTCAGGAACCCGAACATCCGGTCGGGACCCCGGACGTGCCGTCTCAATCGCCTCCTCCATCGTGAGGAAGTAGACCATCTCCGCTTTCGGCGAGATAGGCATCGGAGGATTTGAAATCGCTCACGGCCTCATCCGGTCTACAACCTTGCCCATAGAAGCCACTAGTTCAGCCGGCTCCTCTTCTCGGCCTCCGGCTCCCGTGCAAGCTCGGCGCTTATTCTTCCTCTCCCCTCCGGCTCGGTCGCCAGCGATCGGCTCGCCTCCTTACGCTTTCGGCTCCTCGTCCTTGCTCATGGGGCGTCCCCTGAGGTGGCCACGAGTCTCTTCTCCTCATTGAGCTCGGCCAAACTTTCTTCCCTCCTCCCTCATCGTAAATGCGGGCGTCGGCCAACAACCTTCCCATTTTTTTTGGCGGCGATGTGAAGTGAACGGCCGCCCGGAAGTATTGACCAAAGCGGCGATGATGGACTCCACCGTCTCCATGCCGTCCGGATATTTACTGCTGGGTGAGTCCGACTCTTCCCTATCACCGTTATCGCCCTCTTGGCGAGAAGAAGAGGCAGCCGACGATATCCCCACGGTGGGGAGTTGGACCGGAAGAAGTCATGAATCGGCTTAGGAATTGAGCCGTGACTTCAAGTACTCCTCGTCCTTATCCCGTCGACCCCGGATAAGCGGGCGGGGCTGCTGCGGCGGTGACGAGGGCGGGGAATGAGGTTATCTCCTCGACGCTCCGTCTTGGGGCGGGAGCGCTCGGGACCGGAACCGATTCCGGCCTAGGTCGGACGTTGTGCACCTGATCGTCCGCCGGAGCCTTCCTCTTGCCCTTCCCGGCCTGAGTCTTCTTCTTGAGAAGAGTGAGATGTCCTTCATTCCTTCGCCGGTTTGACGAACAAAGACGCGGTCAGAACCAAACTTGTTACTTATAAAAAGATGCAAGTAGCCAAAGAGAGAAAAACTTACAAGCTTGTGGATGAACCGGCTGGATTGAGAGAGGCGAATGATACTAAGTTTTCTCGATTATCAACGATTGCTAGATCGGAGATCCTCGCCGATGTCTCTAGCCCTCTGAGCTCTATCTGAGGACTCAGGCGTCGGATCTTGAGGAATGTACCCTGGGAAGCAAGGCAAAGAAAACAGGTCAGAACGGAAGGCGTCTAACCGAGCTAAACAAATAAAGAAATACCCTTACTTAGTTCGTGATAACGAACTGGGATGTTCACATCTGGCCTACTATCGTTCGCAGAGAATTGCCATGGACCTCGGGCGAAGAACCAGAACTTTTTCCAATTTTTAATGGAGTCCGGGGTCTGGGTAACGACGCTACCTCCCGTCCTCGCCTTCACCGATGCATACCACCAGCCCGACCTCTTCCCATCCGACTTAAAGGAATAAAATTTGTTAAACTCCCTAAAGCGAAGGGCGGGAAATCCAGGAGCTTCTCCCGGAGGATGAGGAAGCCTATCATGATTCTCCAACCATTAGGCAGAGTTGGGTTGGAGCTATTCCCCACTCACGAAGAAATTTCCCACCGATCCTAGGGAATGGGCTTTGAGTCCGTGGACAAGATCTGGCTGGTTGAGAACCACGCAGCCCCAACGGCGGATCATCGGCCCGGTCCTGCGGGGCGGGACGAGGAACTCTATCTCGTCCGGGACATTATAAGTCCTATGCCAGTCCCGGAGTTGTTTCTCATTTACTTCGGAAGGAAAGAACCTACACTTCCAAACCGGGGCCGTCCTAAGCCCTGCTTCAACGTCCGCCTCCCTCCGACCTAATGGCCTAGACCTAGCCTCTCCTCCACCACTAGTCTCGGCTTGTGGGGACGACCTATTCGGGGGAGGGACGGCTGTTAATGGGTCCGGACTGAGGACTTCGTCCTCATTTATCCCCTCCACCATCCTACCCGAGCTAACCTCCTCTATCTCTTCCTCCTGGCCCCTACCCCAAGAAATGGCTTCCCCCTCATCGCTGCCAGCCCTCGCTAGACATACTCTTTGGGACGAGACGAAAGAAAGAAGGAAAGGAATTGAAAGAGAGAAAGGGAGTGGTGCTGACCGTTCTAACCTCAGTGCGATCCAACAAACCGCAGATCTCTACCGCTCGACGCTTAGCTCGGCGAAATAAAACTCGGAGAAGGGAAAAGTGTTTAAGGAAAGAGCTCGAATGAACTACCCCCTATTTATAGACAAGGAAGGTAAAGAGTCGACACCATCAATGCCACAATGATGACACCGGTGAGCGTGCCCTCGAAGCCACGCATAAAGCCCCGACATGACCACTAAGTTTGCCCGCGTGTCAAACAACGAGGTGGATATCGAAATATTACACCATCTTGGCAGAACCCAGATCAGTACGTATCCAGATCACGACAAGATTTGAAGACCTCTTTTGCCCGAAGTCAAAACAGGTCTTATGGGGCAATTGTTGATCTCCGATCTGGCTCTGTCATGATACATATTAATTATCCGAAGGTTTGAGTACGAGATAGCCGACCTGTGGTGCATCTGCATGACTCTCAGTTCGGACACTTTTCCCAATGACAGTCGAAGGCCACCCTGGAGAAGAAATCAGGTCGGACGTCGTCCAAGACATCCAGTTCGGCCTCTCATGTCCGAACTCATGCTCACGTCATCATAATGGCTTATCATGTCCCTATGTCAGACGTCCCTTCACATTAAATGCCCTCAAAAAGGGAATGTCTTGTAAGCATTAAATGCCTAGCCTAGATAGGATATTTAATACATCCTAGCATTAAATGGAAAGAATCATTGCATATTTTCCTATAAATAGGAGACATAAATGTCCTCCGGGTCGGACATTGATGGACCCGAAGAAAATACTCTTAAAAGCTCATACAATCGGGTCTTACGATATATACCTACATATCTCGCCACTTACCGCGGTCATAACCGACCTCAATACTTATCTTTAAGTTGGCTTGGAATTAATACAAATCGTTTTCCAACGTCAACAGGATCAACTTGTAAAAACTCAAACGTTGAAGGACTTGAGTTGCAAATAAAAGAGGACAAAATTGAAATGAAAGATGAAGCACATGGACTAAAGTGGAGATATTATAAAGATGAAGGATTTACCATGAAAATAATCAAAACTCAAGCAACAAATTTGGGTCAAAGTTCATCACAATTTACGTGAGGATTAAGAGTTTAAAAATGACTTTAATACATTATTAATTTAATATTAAATTAATTAATCTAATTTTAAGTACGTAGTATTTATAAAATAAATTAGTTAAATTGTTAGATTTAGAATTATTTTAATATTGATAAGTAGTGGGTGTAATATCACATAATTTCACCATACACCACAAAATATAAAATAATTTAATAAATATTATCTATTTTTATTCTAAAATCTTGTTTTTTATTTTTGTAACACTTATTTTACATTTATTAATAACAAATTAACACATTTATTGTAACTAAAATAATAAATGTAACAAAGTAACAAAAAATGTTATAAAATTAAAAAAGTATTTTATAATAAAAAAGTATAATAGAATTTTAGAATTTTTTATTTTTATGGTTTATTTGTGAAACTATCCCAAAGTTGATTGAAAAACAATTTTTTTTTTTTTAAAAAGCTTAATCAAGGATTACGAGGGTAAATTTCATATGTAGTAACTGAGCTTTCACCAAAATCTCAATTCACATTCAATTTAATTTCAATTAAATTACTAAAATTAAATTTAGCTTTAAATTTCACTATTTAAATCGCCTAAATTAATAAAAATTGATTAATTGGCAGTCATCTTTTGCAATAGAACTTCTACGTAATTGTTTCATGGCATACCAATTTACCACTATATCATGTCATATAAATATGTATTAATATAATATAAAATAAATATACTTTAACCTTTTTAATCTAAAGACATTATAATAACTCTCATTTTATCATTCTATTTTCTAGTCTCATGTGGTGATTACATGAAATATCAATTACAATAAGACGATCAACTAATAATAAGCAATTTTGTCACTTTGAGGATGGAATGTTTAATGCTCAATTGCGATAAATTAAAATTTAGCGAGCCAATTGAAAAGTTTAACGACTATGAAAGAAATTTACCGAGGATTATGAGTTATAGGAACCTTTTCTGCCTTATTTGGTTAAAGAAATTGGTACTTCATAAGAACTTACAACAATTACTTTTGCAAAATGCTAATTTTACATTTTTTATCCTTTTGAAAAGACTAATTTTCTATCTGAATAGCATTTATTTATTTATTTATTTAAATATTTCTAAACAAATTACTAATAAAAAGCACAAGTTATTAAACTCATCTTGATCTAGCTAGCACATAATTATCTAGTATTGCTTTTTAGTAATTATCCAACTGATGAAGTGCTTATCTACTTATCCCGGTCAGGAGTTTAATAATGCATCTAGCATCTAGGACTTCAATTTAATTTATTTTTCTTCCTAGTTTCAGAAAATTATATACACTCATATCCAAAACATGGGGAAGTTAGTAAAGGGAATGGTGAAAGCATTTGTTAACAAGTTGATGGAAATATTGATGTTATGCATCAAGGGTGACTGGATTGTTCTGGAGTCCATAGTGGCCATTTGTGCCTATGTAGGAGTTCACCATTGTATCCCCATCTTGAAACACAGGGTAGGTGGTATTGAATTTATCTTCTCTTGTCTTTTATTTATTCTTACTAGATTTTTGAGGCTGCGGTATTTTGGATACAACGAAGATCAGCGACGACAGGTTCATCCAGAATTAGGTTCAACAATAAACAATAGAAACGGTGGTGATATCAATGTAATGAAAGAGACTGTTGTCATAGACGCAATGATGGACCATATATCTATTGTTGTACCCGATTCTTCTTTGTGCAAAGAGGAGGAGAGTTCTCGCAGAAATGCCACACATACGTCAATAGAGGAGAACATCAAATCTAATGAACGAGCGCAGAATCTAAAATAACATGGAGACTCTTTGAGTGCTCAAAATAAATGTATATTTATTTGAAGCACTTTATTTCGTTTATTTACTTTCTCTTCATAGTTATTTTCAATTAGAAATTTTGTCATTTTTTATTTCAACTTTTGATTTTAGCTAAAGACTCCAAGCATACATTGGATTAATCTTTTTTTTTTTTAATATGCATATGATAAATATTAATTATTGATTGAGATATTAAAATTTCTTCCATCATTTCTTCTATCACGTTTTTCACTCCATTTGACTTCACTCGAAAGTGGTCAAAGAAATACAAGAGAACAGGCTACTACAATGGCTGATGAAATTGTTGGGTCCTCAACTTTATAAATTGGAACATTTTGATCTTAGCTTTTCATTTGTGTTGTTTAGTGTCGATGAAATGTATCCCTCGATCAAAAGGTCAGCTGGGAGGGGTTTGTAAGAGGTCGAATTTAGCATTTTTATTTTTATTTTTTTACCTTTGTTGTAAAATTATTTGTGTTTATTTATTTTACATCTCAAACGATATTTCACACGTAGTACACGAAGTGAATGAATTCTAGAATCTAAAACATGTATTGTGATTTATGTGTTACAAAATCGAAAAATTAAAGAACCCATAATGTCGAATTATTATTGATTGAGTCAAATATTACATTACTGGTAAGTTGGAAACAGCCAACTTAATTTTTCTAATAATTTTCTTCTTTCCCAATGAAAAAAAGTAAGGAGAATTGGCCAAAAACGTTTCTAACGTATGGACCCAATGCCCAAATCATCATTACCTTTCAAATTTTGGTAATTACATCCCTTACCTATCCATGTAGTGCCCAAATCATCATTTTGAATGGAATCCATCCAAAATTCCGTTAAACCTTTGGGATTTTGGCGCAAATGGTCCCTAACTTTTGTCCTTATTGTGGAATTGGTCCCTAATGTTTATGTTTTGGCAACAAGTCCCTAACTTATGTGTTTTGGTACGAAATTGGTCCTTATGGAATGAAAAAGACAAATATACCCTTAGTTTAATTAGAAGAAATTGTATGTTGATTCCTAATCATTACAAAATGTGCAAATAAGTCCAATACTTTTATTTTTTATAAAAAATTTAAAAAAACTAATGATTATTTTTTTTTGAATTAATACTTTAGTAATAAACATGTCAAATAAATTTATTATTTTTATTATGAAATAATAAATATATTATTTAAAATTAAAACTTTTATTTTATGGTTATATAAAAAAATAACTTTGTCACAAACTTGATGTTCAAATACTTTTATTTAATTGAGTTATATGTTTATTAACTACAAATATTAGAAATCTAACTATATTCTTGATATTTTAATTTATCATTTTATTTTCATTCAAAAATAAAACACATAATGTGTAAATTAATTTTTATTAGTATTTTTATGTTAATTAAAAATGTAATAAGATTAGTTCAATGTCATAAAATTATATACATCATTTTGTTATTTATTTAACTTAATTTTTAAAGTAAAGAGGAAGAAAAAAAATTTATAAGTAAAGAGGGAGAAAAATGATTTCTCACAATGATTTCTTTTTATTACTTAATAATAAGAATAATAAATTTATTTGACATGTTTATTACTAAAGTGTTAATTCAAAAAAAAAAAAATCCTTAGTTTTTTAAATTTTTTATAAAAATAAAAGTATTGGACTTAATTGCACATTTTGTAATGATTAGGAATCTACATACATTTTTTTCTAATTAAACTAAGGGTATATTTGTCTTTTTCATTCCATAAGGACCAATTTTGCACCAAAACACATAAGTTATGTACTTATTTGCCAAAACATAAACAATAGGGACCAATTCCACCCTAAAGACAAAAGTTGGGGACCATTTGCGCCAAAATCTCAAAAGTTTAACTGAATTTTAGATGGATTCCGTTCAAAATGATGATTTGGGCACTATATGGATATGTAAATGATGTAATTGCCAAAATTTAAAAAGGTAAGGATGATTTAGACATTCGAATCCATATGTTAAGGGACGTTTTGGCCAATTTCTCGGAAAATAAATAAGATTGTGAAAATGTAAGCTCGGGGTCTACAAACAACTCTAGAGGACAGTACATATGACTGAAAAAGTCATGTAGTTGGCGTTATTAGTTCAATTAGAAACTGAAAACAATAGAACAATTTAATTAACCAAGTTTGAGTTAAGAGTTATGTTGATTAAAAAGCTCAATAAAATTGTATTAATATATATTACACATTTGTTTTCAAAATTAGAGTTGGCAAATAGGTTGGGTTGGACCAGTCCAATCCATCAGAACGGGGCCACACTTGAAATTGGACTGGGCTGGCCCAGCCCAATTTTATGTGGACTATAATATGTTGGTCCAACCTAGTCTATTGAGCCAAATTGACCTTAATTTTATTATTATTATTTTTAAATAAATTTTTTATACAATCTAATACATTGCATCAAACACAATCTTAAATAAACTTAGACAATATATAATTTGATATTTTTAAAGAAATTAATTTATAAAATTGAGACTTTCATGTATTAATGAATAGATAAACATTAATTTTCTTTCAAAATAATAATATTTTTTTTAAATTGTAAACTATTTGTTGACACCTTTTAAAAATATATATAAATAGCAAAAACATGTTAGTCTTATTGCTTTTAAATATAAGCATGTTTGGCTTAAATTAAAAAGTTTACTTATAAAATTTAAAATAAATAATTTACTTGTTGCACCAAATATAATTTGGATTTAAACTTTAATTAGACTAAATTTTAACTAAGCATATGTTTGATAGTGATGAAATTATTTTTCATTGCTTATATTATAAGTTGTAGATAAGCGTGTTGATAAAAAGTGAGTTATAAGAAACAGAGGTCCTATTAAATGTATGGATAAAAAGTATGTTTGTTTAATTGAAATTATAATTTAAAGAATGACAAACATGCTAAACAGGATTCTTAGACTATGTTTCAAAAAATACAATATAAGTTGGAGATTTGGGTTTAGACAATTTTAGATTGATATTATTTGGATTATGTATTGGAACTATTCACAAAATGAGTGATTAGTGTTAAGAAGTCAAAAAAAAATGGATATTACACCCACTACTTACCAATATTAAAATAATTCTAAATATAACAACTTAGCTTATTTATTCCAAAAATACTACATAATTAATATTATATTAATTAATAAAATAATAAATTAAAATCAAAGGACCAAGACCACGTGAATTCTCAAAATTGTTGATTGAGTCATTGATTATTTGCACAATAAGTCCTTCATCTTTATAATATCTCCATTTTAGTCCTCGTATTTTCTCTTTTATTTCAATTTCATCCTTTTTATTTGCAATCCAAGTCCTTCAACTTTTAAATTTGTACAAGTTGATCCCCATATTTATACTTTTTTTATATCAATTTAGTTATTTATATCACTATTTGATACAGATGTTACAAATAATATTGTGTATCAATGTTTGATACAGATGTTTCAAATGATATTTTGTATCACTGAATATGTTACATATTATATTATGTTATTTTACACATCACATGTTACATGTTACATGAATTGATATTATGTATCACTACGATATTACGTATGTTATAAATGATAAAATCAATAGTTTTATTTGTTAAATTTAGCATTGTGTTACATATTTATATCATACTATAACGAACTTATTGAAGTTTAGATTTGATTTTGCAGTTGTAATAGTTGTAACAATTTATGTTTAGTATCGTAATCTGATACAGATGTTACAAATCATATTGTGTATCACTAATTGATACAAATGTTACAAATAATATTTTGTATCATTGAATATATTATGATTATATTATGTTATTTTACACAACACGTGTTACATGAATTGATATTTTGTATCAATCGATATTTTATATTTCAATTTGTAACACAAATTGTTACAAAATATCATTTGTAACATGATTGTTACAAAATATCATTTGTAACATTTGTATTAAACATTGATACACAATATTATTTGTAATATATGTATCAAATAGTGATACTATAAAAGACTAAATTGATACAAAAGTATAAATATGGGGATCAAGTTGTAAAAATTTAAAAGTTGAAGGATTTAGGTTGCAAATAAAAGAGGACGAAATTGAAATAAAAGATGAAGTATAGGGACTAAAGTGAAAATATTATAAAAATGAAGAACTTATTGTGCAAATAATCAAGGATTTAAAAGCAAATTTGAGTGAATTCACGTGGAAATATATTTTGTGGTATAGATTTGGTTTTAATTTATTATTTTATTAATTAATATAGATAACAATACATATAGACCAAATTTGAATTTGAATATATATTTATTAGATATTAATGCCACATATATTAGAAGTCTTTCAACATTTGTGCCACTTAGAAAGAGTGTATTTAATTAAGGGTCCGTTTGAGATTGATTTTAGAGCACACCTTCTCATTGTCAATAATTAGAGTTGTTTTAGGTGTTTGGTAAAAAAAAAAAAAAAAAATTGATTATAAAAGAATTTGTAATATCCGACAATTTATTTTAAGAAGCAAAGAAAATTATAAGATTTCAAATAGGGATGGCAAAAAACCCGTGACCAACCCGCCTGCGTGCCCCGCCTTCGCCAAGAGCCGCCCGCCCCCTAAAGCAATAGGCGGGTTTGGGCAGAAAAATCTGCCCCGGGCCGGGTCCGGCGTCCCAAGGCCCCCCCATGACCCACCCCTAAAAATTTTTTTTTTTTTTTTTGAAAAATCATAAAATATAGTAGAAATTATGATTTTCACTAAAAAATAAACTAAAGAAGAATCAAACCCAGGGTTAAAACTTATAAACTATTAACATTAACCACTATACCACAACCCAAATCTTATAATTTTTTGTTTTGCTTGGTATAAATATTAAAAAAAATTGTATATATATATTTTAATTATTTTCAGTTTTAAAAAAAAAATATATATATATATAGTTCATGGGCGGTTGGCGGGTCAATCCAATGATTAGCCCCCGCCTGACCATGGTCAGCTGGGCGTGAGGCGGGCGAAGCGGGGTCGGGCCCAAAAAGTTCATGGTGAGTGCCCCCATTGCCATCCCTAATTTCAAATTGTGCTTTTAGCCTCTCCAATTATATATAATCAAAATATCAATTTTAATATTAATTAATTAAATTAGTTCCTTTTGAGAAACCAAATTTCGCAGTAAGTCATTAAAGATAATTTAAATTTGTTCGATGTTTTTCTTATTATATGAAAATTGAGAAATTGAGAAATTGAATTGATGCAAGTCTCGATGCATAAAAATTAAATTTATTTGATGTTTTTCTTATTATATGAAAATGGAGAAATTGGGAAACTGGATTGATGAAAGTCTGATGCATAAAAAATAATTTAATATAATTAATTTTTGTACTATATAACTATGCTTTTATTTTGTAATGTTTATAAATTTTGAGATTTAATAGATGTTTATTAATTTTATCTTAAAATAATTATGTCGAATGTATTGTCTTGAAAAAATATTTGATAAAATTACATATTGTTATAAAAGTAAAATTAATTTTACAATATTACTCGTAATAATATTAATACAAAAAGAACATTATTACAATTAATGTTCATTTTAGTAATTTTATACCATCACAACAATAAATCCATTTATTCCTCAAATGCTGATTTTGAAATATACAGTAATTTTGAAACAATTATTTACCAAATACTAATCCGAATCTTCCCACAATTGATTCTTTCTGCAACACGGAAAAGTTAATTTTCTTAAAATCACTATAATACCAAAACAAGCCTAGGACTTTTAAAGACTTTTATGGTGTTTAAAAGTTTGTGTATTTAATACAAACTTTTTAAATCCTATAAAAGTCTTGGAATATTCAATATAGATTTTGAAAGAATTTTTAAAAGGGTAATTATATTACCACAACATTATTTGTTAAGTACACTACATTCTAATTGCAATGAAAATTTCCAATTATTAGTCGCTTTTGCATTTACGACTCTAATTTTTTTTTTAACAAATTTTTATCAACCTATTAATTTGCATGTCTTATATTTGTATGATTTTTGTCCAAAAAATTAATTAAGATAGCGTAAATTTATTTTTTTTGCCTCTAATATTTTTACATAATTAAAATAAATAACAAATATGTAAGTTTGACAAAATATTTTTCCTTCATTTCAAGGTACATTAATGAATATTTAGACAAAAATATTCATGAAGACAAGATGTGAAAACTAAATGAAAGTTAATGAAAAAAAATACGATGAAAAAAAATTAGATACATAAGTGTCTAAATATCAAATGTTTGGAGACCTTTATTGCAATTAAAATGTAGTGTGAATAATAAAAATTGTAGTGTGAATATAATTACCCTTTTAAAAATCACATGATATTCACTTCAGATTTTTTAAAATTTTACAAAATTTAGAAGTATTCAAAATATCAACAACCTTTCAAGATTTTTATAGAATTTTCTATGTAATAACTATAAAGCACAAAGTTTAAGTAAAATATATCACAATTTCTCTATCATTCATTCCCAAGACTTGAAACTTAAAAAAAATGGTTTTTCATTCTATAATATTTTTTTATGCAATATTTTTCTTTTCTTTTTCCTTCTATAGAGTCAAGATTAATTATCAACATATTTTTTAGAAAAAAAATATTTTATCTTTCTTCATTTGATTTTTTTTCTCTTCAATATTCTCGTAATCGTTGTTTTTTTTGTTCTCTTTCTTCTTTTTCCCTCCACAAATCCTATAGCTATTATTAATTACCAATATTTTTTATGAAAAAAATTTATATTTTTCTCTTGCTTCGATGTGATTTTTTTTTCTTTTCAATATTTCCCTAACCAGTTTCCCCGCTTCTTCTTTTTCCTTTTACTAATCATAGACACATGATCAATTGTCATATTTTTTTTTTTTTTAACTATGAAAAAGAATATTATTACATTTGCTCTATCTTTAGTGTGATTTTTTTCCTTCAATATTTCCATAACCATTTTGGTTCTTCTCTTTTATTATTTTTCGATTTTTCATTAAAAACAGGATAAATTTATAATTAAATTCTTATATAGTTGATTCTAGTTTATTAATGTATTTTATCGGATTAAAAATTAATCTTTTATTACTATAGTTCCTAGACTAGAGTATTATTGGAAGATCCTATTGACCTCCTCATCTACGGGATCAAGAGATTTGTTTTTTTAATCACATTATTCAATATTTGCTCATTTTTTTATGAATGAATAGCAACAAAATTTGAATTCATGTATTTGGTTCTAATATCATGTTAAACAATTCATATAAGAATTTAAGATATTACATGCATGTGGACAACATGTACTCATTTAAAATGAATTAATTAGGATTATTTGATAGTTAGAGATAAAAAAGCGTTTGGTACACTATATTAGATTAAGGGAATAGGATTAGCATGGATGCAAGTAGAAATGATAAGACTAGTGTAGAGTTGAATAAGGGGGATTATGACTTATTGTCAAATTGGACTCCACCAAAAGAGAGTCTCCTGGATCCACCCTTGATCCTATATATCTTGAAGTCATAAATATCATGTCCATCTATAATTACATACTTGTAACTCTATAATGCCATTTCTGTTATAACTTAATTGAATACATATATAAAGAAGGAAAAATTCATTTTGTAGATTTGATTAATACTTAATAGTGGTTTCCAAAATTTTGAATAGTATTCATCTATAACTAGGTAAACATGAGTAAGAGATCAAGCTCCTAACTATATATAACTCGATAAATAAACATACTATTAAGTTGTAACAGAAGAAATTTTTTGCATGCCACCTCTATACATTTATTATATTACTGCACTAAATATAGTTAGTGTTTTATTGTAACAATGTAGTAATTTTCTGATGATTAAAAATATCGAGTGAGGATAAATGTACTTTTAAACTTTTGATTTGGTATACTAGTTAGTAATTATTTTTTGTATTTTGACCAAAATCGTAGTAAATTAAATGTTATATCAAACTCATAGTTTTTAGCAAGTTTCTAAAATGTGTAATGTGTGATGACGCAACGAGGTGAAACATCAATAATTATAGGCATAAGCGCGCCTAGGCTTCAAAATCGTTTTCAATTTTTTTTTAGTGTTCAAATTTTAAATTTTAATAACAAGTTGATTTAGATTACCAAATTACAAGCCTAGTTTTCAAAAAATAAATAAAAAATACATGAGTTTGCATGTTGTAGAATAAAGAAAAATTATATTTATATTAAGGCACATATCATGGTTGAACATATTACATTCAACGTGGTTCAAAATTAAAATTGTAGGACTAATTTTAATAACATAACCTACGATTAGATTCCAAAATAACATCTGAGCATAATAGTTTTCAAAAATTAGTAAATTACAACTACCACAAACATAAACACAAATTACTCAACAATTTCCTACAATTTGATTACATACCAACATAACTTAACTTTTGTCTAACTCTTTATCGAATTTTAAGTCAAGCTCTTCTTCTTCATCTAACTCATCTTTCGTGCCATCCGATATAAAATCATTTTCGTCGGACTCCCTTATTTTATCTTGAGCATTTCTAGCACCTCTTGTAGATCTAAAATTGGTTTATTTTGGCCCAATCTAGAAATAAATTTAAAAGGAGGCTTGCTTGCTTTAATGTGTGTTATACGCGCTTATTCTTGCCTAATCGTGTTTATTCTCACCTATTCGCACCTAGGCGGTCAAAAAAAAGAATTAACCGCATTTTTATGTACATACCTTCAATGCGACGCGTTTTGCAAATGCATCGAACTTAGGCGCGTTTCGGCGAGTAGAACACTAGTTTTTAGACTTGACTTGGACAAGGTAATGGGTCTTCTAGTTTAACTTGTGGGTCGCTAGTTGAACCGGTGGATTGCTGTTTGAAAAATCACTTAAAAAAATTTGAAGTGTAAAATTATTATTATTTTTTTTAACAAAATTGAATTTTTAAGTTATTTGTCATTAGTTTTGGCTCATGTTTACATATTATTAATATTGTACACTAATATTGTTAGCATAAAATTCACATTTTTATTCTATAATTTGGTATAATATAGAATTTTTAATAAACTTTATATTATCTTTATTGTTTTTGTAAAAACCTACCCTCATTTCAACTTCTCCAATACAAAATCTTATTAATTCATCCACACTCTCACACACGGACACGCAAGTCCTTTCCCTCCTCTTCCCTCCTGAATGTGCTCCACGCTCAACAATTCTTTTGAGTTCAATTTTTATGTATTAAGGAATTAGATTAATCTTAATTAAAATTTACTTATTTAAACATATTAACAATTTCATAAGATAGTTATTTGATATTTAAAAAACTACTAAATATTTTCTATAAGATTTTGTAGTGATAAAGAAAATCGAATTAATGAAAATTAAGATAAAAGAAAAGCTATGTATATATTATAAATATAGATAAATAACAACCCTTAAGCCTTCATTATAGTGGTAACTTTACAGGTTTTCAAAGCTGTGGTCATGGATCGGGTCTAATTCTTTATAACTTCTCAAAATTAATTTTGTGAATCAGTCAATTGAGTCAAGCGGTTTTAATAAACTCGTCGATTTACTCAGATTTTGACTGTTTTTTATTGTATCAAATACTATCTAGTCGCAAGGCCAACTCGAACCAATCAAAAGACTTGGTTAAATGATTCCATTACTATATATGATTAAAACTTACATTTTAGATACTTCAATGTCTCTGAAGTTCACAATTTACCAAAATTATGGCTCAAGTCCAAATAGAAGAGGGCTTAAATGGTTGTAACTTGTGACATAATATTTGTATGAAATGTCATATATTTTTTATTTGGGTTTCCAATGTTAATCAAATAAATAAATTACTCTCTAAACTTGAATATAAATAAATATTTTACTCTATTATTAATGAAGTTCATAAATTTTTAAGTTTAAATTCGTTATCTTTCAGTTCTAAAAAATTTAACTAGTATAAGATTTATTGAGAAAATGAATTTGATTAATTAAATTTACATAAAAATTGAGTTTCATAACAAATATTGAGTCGCTTGAGACTATTTAGTTAGGTGTTTTGTGTTTTTTTTTTTTTTAATTGTGTACACAACAAATTTGGACAATTAATTTCATCAAATACATACAAGTATTTATATATATACACACAAAAGTGCGCACTAGTACGACCAGTATTTGATCCCCTACCATCTGGCAATGTTCATCCATATTCTGCATCCAACATCTCCTGTATTCTGCAACTGTCCTTCCCCTTCCCTCGGACACCTCCCATTTCTAGTACTATATACTGTGCGTCCTTAAACATAAATATTAGAGCCAATATATATATATATATATATATATAGAGAGAGAGAGAGAGAGAGAGAGAGATACACTCAGTGTTTTTGTCTAGTACTACCCACTGTTATATATATATATAGAGAGAGAGAGAGAGAGAGAGAGAGAGATGCACTATGCGTTTTTGCCTATAGTAACTACCCACTATGTCCTTTCAGTAACAAATTTTAATTTATCTTTTTAAACATAAACAAATGTATTTGTCTCCAGTGAAGAGTAATATTGGCTCCAAATAATTGCAATTCATCTTAAAGAGTCGTGGCTTAGTGTTGATAATTCTATTGTTAGTGTGCCAGTTCTTCATGTAAAGCTTAATTTTAGACTGATTAAAAATCTTAAATCGTTAATTTAAAATTTTATTTAAAGAAAATTATGTGATAATATTAAAATAGTGATTACTGACTATATGATTTCTCTCTCTCTCACTCTCTCACTCTCTCTCTCTATCTCAAAGATATATTAAAAATGGAATTCTAAACCAAAAAATGTTTGACTCAAATGGAGAGGTCTCATATGGAGCAAACTCAAGAATTCAAACCCCCAACCCTTGAATTAACGTGTCACGATATTATAATTCCAAAATCATTTGAATACAAAACACAATCAAAAGTAGTTCAATTCTTATAACTTTTTTTTTTCCAATAATAATATATAATATTTGACACCCATTGGGAAAAAATTCAAAACAAGACGATTTATGAGTAAAATATAACGAAAGACAATTGGACGTCAAGTTCATATATTCAATCAATAATTAAATGCAAACGCACAAGAAGATTAAACAAATAGAAGATAAAGACGACAATTCTACATTAATGACATTGTATTGCTAACTAATCTTGCTTATTTCTTGTAAAAGCAGTTTTCTTTAATAATTATGTAAAACACAGTATTTGTGTACAAATGTGAAATGTAATGGGTTATTAAGAGCATTTCCAATGTGTTTCTGCCTATGTAGTTTACGTGGCGGATAAAATAGATGAATTTTCAGTCCATGTATTACTACGTCTATTGAATAGAATGTCAAATTATAAATTCATCTCGTTCCGTCTAAAACTAATATTAATGCTTATGTGACATTAATTTTTTTTTTTTAAAAAATTGGTAGGTCTTCAATTTTTATTTTCCTCGTCTGACTTTATTTTTCAATAAAATGCTAAATTTGATTTAAATCTGCTAAGTCACTCCGTCTAGAAGTTTATCTAAATTTAAGATGTAGTCTATTTTGGTGTCTGGCTTATATCGGTTTGAGCGGAGTTCTTGTCAACTTGTATTGGAGAGGATTTTTCAGTAATTCCGACTATCTGTACTTATATGACACGTCTAAATACTAATATACAGAGTACATTGAGAGTACATTGGAGGTGGTCTAATTAATGTTCGGGATGTACCTCCTGATATGATATAGGTTAAAGCTTAAAAACAAAAGAAATAATATGACAAAGTTGTATGTTGTACCATTATAGTTACTTGGTGGAGTTTTTTTTTTTTTTGGACAACTTTCTCCTTATTAAGGCGATGTATTTTGAAATAAATGACAATAAATTGATACAAAATATACTCATCCAATGGCTATACAAGATGGAAAATCAGGTTGAGTTTAGTGTGTCCTCTAATGACCCATTAAATGATAGACCGAATGCGGACCAAAAGAGCTCATTTGAATATTTCTAAACAATCTAATTTTTTTTTTAATAAAGAAAAAACAATTGAATAGAAATTACTCAATTAGTAAAAGGAGTATTTCCAGGGTTGGAATTATTTACCATCTTCATGTATTAATAATCATCGAGGGATTTTGATTTGGTGAATATTGAGAATATGACCGCGGTGAAATATAGCAAGTAGATGCAGTAGATACTTGATCCGTATATGTTGATGGAGACGAGAATACTTGTTGTGAACCGTGACTCTAAAGATAAATTATCTTATAATTAGGACAATACTATTCCGTCAAATACGTATTTAGATCATATAAGTGATGTCTTGAGAATGATCAATATATATATATATATTGTGATTTTGACAGCCATCCTCACAATAATTTCCTGTGAAGTAGATATTGATTACGAATAAGTTGACGATTCTTTTAAAATCATGTTAAAAGAGAATATATTAAGGGCTTATTCGGTAATCATTTTTTTTCCAAAAATTGCCTACTATTTTTGACTTTTTAAATTTTTTGCACTACAAAAAAATTTGAAAAATCAATAAAGTAGTCAAAAAAATTCATTTTTGAAAAAAAAAAAAAAAACTACACCGAACATACCCTAAGATTTATATGGTATCAATAAGTAACAAGAAGAATATGTCACATGAGATTTAACTTGTATATTTCTCTTTTTTTACTTTTATTTGATGAACGTACAAGTAATGTTGTATCTTCCTTTTAAATTTTTATTTTATTTTCAACTTTAGTTAAAAATCCATCCTTGAAGTTGGTTGATTAGAAAAACTCAACCTACTTGTATTCAACAAAAATGTAATTTACTTGGGTATGTAACTAGGAAGAAAGCATGGCACACCCTCGTGATTAGTCAAAAGAAAGTTTGGAACACCTGTATATAAAAAAAATGTAATGAAAGGCCAAAAATACATTTACATAAAAGAGTTGTGAAATTTTTTCATTTATATTATACAACTTAACAAAGAAAATTAGTGCGTAAAAGATACTAATACTTAACAAATAATACTTCATCTAAATTTTAAATTTATATTTAAATATTTGAAGCCTATCAAATTTGGGTTGTATTGGTTTTTCAAATATAAAGTTGAATATGTATTTTTGTACTTTTTCTCAATTAATAATTTGTACCTTTTTCCGAAAATAATTGTCTATAAATATCCTTTATCAACAATCTCACCTCTACCACAGAAACGGAAACTTACTCCATTTTCTGAAAATTTCTTTACCCACTGAAACTTACTCTCTTCTCTCTAATGGCTAGCAATGTAAGTGACACAAGAGAGGAGGAAGAGAATACCCTACCATCATTCTCACGCGATATCGTTGCCTTTTTAACCAGGAGCCGTTCCTGGACTACGCAGCATTCACCACAAGAAGATGCACCTACTGCCGTCTCCCACTCAGTAAACTACCCTACTCTCCGCCGCCGGTCCTCTTCCTATCAATTAACCAACACTCAGTTATCCTCTTCGCTGCAATCGCCAATGCTGGTCCCTCCATTCCCACCTCCAACATTCCCAACTTCCACCCTCCCTCCACCAGTCCCTACTTCCCACCCTCAAGCATTCTCGCTTTCTCTCATTCCAACAGACCCGGCTTCTCTCCCTCCAACATTTCCAACTTCCACCTCCCTCCACCAGTCCTGACTTCCCCTCTTCAACAGTCCTGACTTCTCCCTCTTCAACAGTCCTGACTTCTCTCCCTTCAACAGTCCTCCCTTCAATCCTCCTCCTCCTCCTCCAACAGTCCAGTCTTCTTTCCCTTCAACAGTCCTCCTTCAATCCCTCCTCCTCCTCCTCCTCCAACAGTCCAGTCTTCTTTCCCTTCAACAGTCCTCCCTTCAATCCCTCCTCCTCCTCCTCCTCCTCCTTCAACAGTCCAGACTTCTTTCCTTCAACAGTCCTCCCTTCAATCCCTCCTCCACCTCCTTCAACAGTCCTCACTCTAATCTCGACTTCTCTCCCTTCAACAGCCCCTACTTCTACTCTTTCTGCACAAGGAGTGGTCCAAGACCCCATCCGTCCACCAATCGAAGCCAATGCATCCTCCACTCTACGGTTCTTGTTCCGTGCTCTCCGACAGATCCTTTTTGGACCTCCGCAGCATCATCAACTACCAACCACTGTGCCCCTGCTAATTTTTGCTACAAGATCTATGGCTACGTAGTGATGTTCAATTGCGTATCGTCTATAAAACAATATTATTTTCTATTGTCTACCCCATTGGTGCCTTTGCATCATATGTGGCATTCATATTTTTTCTCTTTCATTGGCTTAAACTCGGAGTAATATTGGTTACTGCTGCTGTATTTATTTTGTGGATAATCATGGGTCTCATAAATTGGGTTTTGTTAAAGTTTTCAAGGTCAGTGAAGAAAAAATATAGATATATATTTGCTATACCAGCAACGGGGTTCCATGCAGCAATGGTTCAGATGTACCGGGAGACTGAAGAATTCTACTGTGTTTTTGCTTTTGGGGTTATAACTCTCATATTGCTTGCAAGGATAAGTGCCAAGAAGGATCCCCTTTTTCTGTTAAGAGCTTTAATCTTGCAATGTGCACAGGTGGCCATAGGTTACTTTGTGGACACTAATGTTGGCCATCACGTATATAAAGGATTTTGCGTGTTAGCTGTCTCCCTGGTTGGCTTATTTGTTCTGGTGATAAAATTTTGAACTTTTGCATGTACTTATCTATTTCCCTTTTTGTGTTTACCAAATTATTAATTTTGTTGTTGTTTTAATTTTTTGGCAGATTTTTGATGACTTTGATGCAGAGCTGGCGACAAATTTCTTTCTCTCCTTGTTTCCGGTGGATTTTCGTGGGTAGCCCATAACTATAGATTTATGCTCCATGATATGAAAACTTGTTTTCAACTACTGAGTTGTGAGGATTGAGGGTGATGAAAAAATGTTTCATTTGTTTTGTAGTAACATCATTAGGATTATATATAATTTCATATGTATGTTCACTAAACAGACATTAGTTTGTTTTTCTCCATTTCTTTTGAGCATCTCTGACTAATTTTGTAGTTTTTTTTTCTTTTATTTAAATTTCTGATCTATACAATATTTTTAAGTTAATATGAAAAAGAAAAATTCATAAGACAGACGACAATTTAGAAACATTGTATGTTGGTGGTGATGCTGGAATTGAGAAGATGTTGTAAACATTTGAATAATTAAGAAAAACAACAGCAAGAAAGCCATCCCATATACTATTTTTGGAATAATATGGTTAATGAAATATCTCATAAATGTTAAGTTGGCATAAACTTGATTAATGGTTACAATATTCTATTATTATCTTTGAGATGAAAGATGTAGATATAACGCAACTGTCATGAAAGAATCCTAGCTATGAGACATGAAAATATAATTTTATTATAATTAACAACAACACCATGATGATAATGGCTATTTATCTACTCATATATATATAGTTGAAATTCATGATAATAAAATAACTTTTTCTCACTATTTCTCTAGCCATACTAAGAAAAACGGAATCAAACAAACTTTTTCCGGTAAATAATAGTTACTACTGGCGACAGCCATCCAGGATATATAAGAGCCATTATAACATTAGCAAATGTATAAAAAGTACTCATAAAGAAAAAACGTGCATGCATGGATGGAATTTGGATCACGTAGTTGCATGTAATATTTCCCAGAAACCATCAGGTGTTATTTATCTCATTTACATCACTTTCCTTTATACTGGTTATAAACTATACAAATCCAACCAAAAATGCAAGGCACGTGTTCACGGCTGAGTTAGGTTGTTTTTATGAATTTTTCCAAACAAAATATTCAAAAACTACACTACACTACAAAAATATTATTCAGAGGGAACGCAAAAGTGCACTTTAGAGAAAAATAATAATTCAGATGAAAAAACATAAAAATGCAATTTTCATATTAAATATCCGGACAAAAAGAAAAAAAAAAATGCACATCTTATCTTATAGGAAAATTTGTAATTTTCGTCCCCAACTTTTTCAATCTTTTACTAATTTATCCAAAACTAATTTTTATAGCACCAGACATTTGCCATTTCTTATTGGAAAATTTGCAATTTTTTTTTGTTTATTTAAATAGGAGAGCAAATCAGTCATAAAAATTAATTGGATATAGATTAATAATAGATTGGAAAGGTTGAGAACGAAAATTACAAATTTTCCTTTCTTATAATATAAGGTGGTCCCGAATCAACATAAACAAATGCAGTTTAGAGACAAAAGACGCCAAAAAGTTAGCATATGTTTGGTAGAGTCAAAATAAACTTTTTGTTAAACTCATTTTCAACCATATATTTTATAGAACTCAGTAATTTTATTAACGGTTTAACCATACATTTCATGAACTTTTATCAAAATTTCTTACAAAACTATTTTTAAACTCTACTAAACAAACACTTAATTTTTGTACCTTGAGATGGTCTCCTAATTACACGTGCCATTTCATTTCTACAAGGACGGAATTTCACCTCAGTCACGCTTTTATAGTGGGCGATTGACTTGGGTTTAGGATGAATTTGGAAAATTACAACAACAATAAGTTTTTTAATTTAATTGGCGAATTGAAATAATGCACGTTAGTCAACCTCAACATTTAACAGACTCGAGTTGGACATTACTTTAACAAGCAGATTGATGACCAAATGTGTAACAATTATTTAACTTTAGTAGCTAAATGGTTTAGAAGAATACTTTTGGACCAACTTGAAATTTTACACAAACTTCAGTGACTATTTGTGAGAATAACTTCAGTGAAATTTTACACAAACTTGCTTGGCATTATATTTAATGAGAGTCCACGCCACAATTAATGGTGCAATGTCGGATCGAGAGTGGACGACACTAATGGAGACCAATTGTGTAATATTAATTAATTTTAGTGACTAAATAAGTACATTAGAAAAAAAAATTCTACTAATTAACTAGAGTACTCAATAAAGTTTTTGGTAAAAAAAAAAGTTTAAAGGATTTATGGTGATTAATATTAATGAATTTACTCTTATGCATAGGTTCGAAAATACTCCTAACTCATTAGTAAATTCTTTTAACTTTTTATAGGTTTAAATTAGAAATTATTTAAAATTAATTAGTTAGAGAAGATAATAAATAAATATTTCAGTTATCCTTATATAAGTTTTAGTGGGAGTTTGCATTTGTATCTAATTTTTCGATCTATAAGAAATGGTCGGAGAAACCAACTTCCTCGTTGGATCGAGGTAGAGACCTAAAAATCAAGATAAGTTATCACAAAATAAGAATAAAGTCACGAAGGGAGCATTTGGGAGGTAGTCATTGAAGGTTATCATCAACTTATTTGGATGTTCTACATTTTTTTTTCTTGTTTTTTTTTAAAATACTTTCTCTAGAATTTTTCTTTAACTATATAGATGAAGAAAGATCTAGAATGATGATGGTATTTTCATTATTTTAATTAGCACTAGAACTTTCTAGTTTTTTATTGTAACGTCCCAAATTTTTTCAACTCGTAGGGTCGCTAAAATAATCTTTAAATAATGTTTGACAACTCCAAATAATATTTTTCGTGCCCTTTAATGATTTTAAAAATGTAACTATTATGGAAAATAACAAACACGCCAGAAAATGTAATTTTACTTCTAATTTTCAAGGTTTTTGCTAGTTGTCGCCACTATTTATTTGACCAATTAAACGAACTCTAAAAATTTCAAATTTTTTATTGTAGATACTTAGGACTACAGACTACAACATGTTAAATGGGAGGGCAGTTTGGCTGGTGTTAAGGGGGAGTTATTGATTATGGAAGGGGTGGTTTTACTGGTTGGTAGATAGGCTGTTTGGTTGGCTGATAATGGAAAGCTGGGGACGTTTTCTTGAGGGATAAACACACATGGTAAGGACCGAAATCTATAAGAAATAAGAGGTAAAGACTTTGGTTAAATTTGACTGGAAAATAATAGGAAAAATGGTCGATTTTTGGACTCAAAATTAGGACTAGCATGGGTTGAAATAAAATTTGTAAAATTTCTTGATTTTTAGATCAAATTTGTTGGTCGAAAGTTAAAAAGAAAATTGACCAAGAACCTTTCGATCTTAAAATTTTACCACGATTCGGTAGAAAAATAATATTCCATATTCTCCAAATAAATTTAAAAAAAATGCACGAAATATTTAACGTGATAAAAATATTTTAAAATGTACTAAAAGGTTCAGTAGCAACGCTTTCAAGTTAAAAATTTTATTTGTTTGAAATTAAAAGCTAATTTTTTTTTTTTCGATCGTTACAACCTTCTCCACTTAAAATAATTTTGTACTCAAAATTTAACTTACTTGGTTTATGATGTCTGGGTACTTAGCTAAAATATCTTCTTCTCTTTTTCAAGTGACCACATCCTCATCGTGTTCACCTCATCGAACTTTGACTAAAGGAATCTCTCGGTTTTTCGAACATGGACTTTTCTTTCTAGGATCACCGAAGCACTTCCTCATAAGTCATATCATTCCTTAAATCCAATTACTCGTATGTTATCACATGCGTAAGATCATGCACGTACTTTTTTAACATCGAAGCGTGGAATATGTCGAGCACTGCCGAGAGCTCAGGTGGCAATGCCAAATGATACGCCACATTTTTTTAATGGACTGTTTTCTAACCTTTGAGCTTATTTGCATTTCAGTTTTCAATTTTTTTTTTTTTATATAGATTACTGGATTTCCATCTTTAGAAAAATGAGCGACAGTCATTTAAATAATTGAATTCTATTACCAAGTCTTCCGTGTCTCTGTCAATTTTTATTCATGTGGGGCATTATTGGAAAATTAGTGATATTATGCCATGTTGAGGCATAATTTTGTGTGAGACTCGTTTCTTCAATATGAAAGATAAAAGTAAATTCATGTTCTCCTCTGCTTGAACATTGCAATCATATATTTACTTGGCAAAATTGATGCTCGGATGAATGGGAAATTGAAACTCAAAGTGGAGTTGAAAAAAATAGTGGAAGGAAAAAAAATAAGTGGGTTATCCCACATTGAAAAAATGATGAAATGTTGACTAGTATTTAAATGTCCACAATTTATAAAGGTGTAATATTGTGTAACATAGAAGCTCTCTCTTGCGCGCTTCCGTAGGGGTACAAATCACGGACCAATTTACACATTGTACCATAGAACTCATGTGCGAGCGCGACCTGCGTACACAAATGTCGAACCGAAATAAACCCCTTATGGGGCCCTACATTTTGTCAGTTTTTCCCAAATTAATTTTTGAACCTTTCAACTTTTCTATTTTAATTCCAAAATGATGTTAACTCTGTGTTAATTCAGGTGTTAATTTTATAACACTTGCAACTGACTTGTTTAATAGGGAATTGAAAGGTCTTTTGGGAGCTATGTAACAGGGTCTGATTTTCCAAAATAAGACACATGAATTTGATTTTGCTTTATCCTTTAGTCCAGAAAATTTTGTTTTACTCTACAATCATTATTTTATCTGTATTCAGCACTCGGTGATTTTATTCAGACCAACAGTCAGTTCGCTCAGACATATGTTTTGTGCTAAACATGCTGCTTCTTCTACTGTTGTATCATGTTAGACAGAAGCTCAGTTATCTCAAGCACCTACGGTGAGGGAGCGAATCAATTTTAAGGACATTATGAATACACGTGCCTCGGTTTGTTTCATCTTGTGTTCTTTTCAATTCTTGTTTCTTATTCTACAGCTATTGTTCATTTGTAATCATGTTCTGTTTTTAATTAAAATAATAATTGTATTATTATGTATATCGCTAACACTAATGTCATCCTCATTTTATATTTTTTCTATCTGTTATTTTTCTTTGAACAAAAAACTTGTGGGCAAAACAAAGAATTAGTCTCAACTCTCAACATTAAAAATATTAGCAACTGTCAATAACATCAAACCACGGTCACTCAAACACAAACTTACTCTCTCTTCAATAAATTTCATCAAACTTATCTCTAAATCATACTTACTATCTAATCTGATACTTTCTCTTCTCTCCAAGCTCTTCTTTTTGTTATTTTAGAATAATCATCGTGTTATATTTCGAATTAATTGGAAAGAATTAAATAAACATTATAGCAAAAATAAGTGTTGAACTTGGGGCATAACCTCTTTTTAGTTAATATCAAATATTAATTAAAAATAAATAAATAAATGAAGGGATGAAGAGGTGGAAAATATAACAAAATATCCAAAATTTTCTTCAAAAATTCATTTCAAAGGTTCTCTCTCTATTTCTTTAAGATACATACAACAGTGCATATAATAAGATTTATATAAAATAATTCATGACAAAAGAAGAGAAGTAAAAATCAAATTTCATATAATTATAAGGAACTCAAAGATCCCACTTTGTATTATTAATATATAATATTTCGTGATTAAAAAAAAATCAATCAACTTACATATGGTTGGCGCTAACCAAGATTAATGAATTATATATCTATCATTAATGTTGCGAAAACCAAAAAAAAAAAAAAAAAAAATTAAAGAAAAAACAAAAATTTTATATAATGAATTCAAACCACAATAGGATGTTTCATTTGGTATTAAGATATATAGTGCACATTTTAACGGAGACAAATAATAAAAATTCAATAAATGTGGTTTAGCACACATTTGGATTGATATAAATTATAAAAAAAAAAAAAAAATTGATGATGTATAGCACACTGTCCAAATTAAAAGAACTTAAAAATAATAAAACTAGAAAAAAAGGGGGTTTAATTCCTAAACAAACAGAAGATCCGAACGGAGTATTTTAAGGATGTGGTTCAGCAAGGAATAAATTTTTTCCCCGATTTATTAGCAGGTAGATATACCATTGCTAGTTTATCTCTTAGGTAGTTATTCCCAATAAAATTGAGGACTGAGTAAAAAGTTATCTGGATCTAGTTTACAAAAAAAGCTTAATGCTTATATCTATATATATATCATTCATTGAGAATTCAATATAATAAAAGTTGAGTTTCAGAAACTTATATACATCGAGATTCATGGTGCTCAAAAAATTATAGATCTATTGATAAGTTTTCTCAGAAGTACGCATTTTTTTGTGGATTGGATGGTTGCAATTCTCACCTCGTTGGGGATTAAGATCTATTTCAATGAAGGGGAAGACACGAATGATTTGATCATGGATGCCAATTATTTTTTAATAGTGTGTTGTGTCTTTTTCCCTTTCAGATTTTGGCGGTTTTGGTACTTAGAACATATTTCATTTAAGACTGGACAAACACTACAGCATTGGGTGACTTACTGTAATTTTCGTATGGCCGAAATTCCTTTCTTATTCTCCATTTCTTCTTTCCAAGACAAAGAAGACAGTATCAGAGAGGATTTGAACAATATACGTTTCGAGAATTACACATTAAATCTGAAGGATGACCATCCGTCCATTTCCTATGGGAGCATATCTTATCAACTTAGAGCAGGAGTTGCTAGTTTCATTTTTATGTCCAAAGATTTTCGATATGTAGGAGATAATTTGGACATTCCAGACATGAGCTATGGCCAAACATTGGTTTCCTTTGAAGAAGACATCTACGAAGAGACAACTATGAATAGGACTATACGAATGGGGAAACGAAGAATGACATTGGCATAAGAAATATAATTAGGGTTTTCATTTTATTCTTTAGCTCTTGATTTCTATATTGGTTAAGCTTTTATTGTATTTTCATTGATTGAATTGAAGGTCTGATCAAATTGTATATATGTTAACTTTGTAAATGAATAACAACTTATTATTATTTAAATAAATTGAGAGTCTCATTTAAGTAATTAGATAACAACTGGACTAAACATGTAAATTAGTGTTATGATCACAAAAATAACATGTTTTAGTTGGTGATTATCAATCTATTATATTTTTCATTTACTACATAAATAATTTATATTTTCAAAGCATGCTTGGATATTGAGGGAGGAATCAAGTGTAGTAATATATAGGTTTTGTTTATGTAACCTAGTCTCATCCCCTTTAATTTCTTTCTTGATTGATGTTTAGATTTTTTCTATGTATTTTTGTTAGATTATCTATGTCACTAGGTAGAGAATTTGAGTCGTTCTTTCTAACATTCTTCGTCGTTTTCAGTTGAGTGATAAATTCGGATTAAATTCTTCAAGTTGATAACTTTTGAATTTTTTTGGTATTTTCGAAATTAGTAGCTATATTAATTGGTTATCTATGCGGAATTTTAAAGTCTATCGAGTGTATGAAATTTTCACATATGCAAAAATATTTGAGATTTAGGCATTTTATCTACAATAAAAAAATTTGGATCGTCCCAACTCACAATGTTGCTTAATCTATATCTATATCTATATCTATATCTAAAAAGCTATAAAAGAGAAAAACATTTTTGGACTAGTCTGTCCTTGTAAATTTTTTAAAATTCTATATTCTTCTTTAGTGTTCATTAATGCACAGTTATCTTTTGATGGTTTATTTATTACTTATTTATTGTTCATCATTATCGTACATTAAGAGCATGCATTTTTTTAGCACTTTTTTTTTTCCAAACTCATTTTCAACTACATATTTTGCGGGATCCACAACTTTTATCTACTTTTCCCTGGGATTGGGTGCCTGACTTGAGAAAATTAAGGGGCTGACATCCTTTCCTAATGGTGTTGTGCCCTTCCGTTACTTGGAGATTCCTCTTGCGGCAGAAAGACTGAAAGTAATGCATTACAGCCCTTTTATTGATAAAGTGGAGGATTATATAAATGTGTGGACCGCCTCTTCTTTGTCCTACGCTAGTAGGGTAGAACTTATCCGAGCAGTTGTGCAAGGAGTTGAATGTTTTTGGTTCTCAATCCATCCTATATCGGCTGCTGTAATTAACCGTATCACCCGCCTTTACAAGAATTTTTTATGGGGCAGAAAGAAACCATTAGTCGCTCGGAGAGACGTTTGTCTACCGAAATCAGAAGAATGACTTGGTTTTCGTGATATTTAAAATTGGAACATCACCTTTCTTGCCAAATCACTTTGGAACATCCACCTTAAGAAAGATATGATTTGGGTCCATTGGATCAATCATGTCTATTTACGAGGGCATTCTTTTTTGGACTGGTCTTTGAAAAATTTAGATTCTCCTTTGTTTAAAAGATTATTCGACATCAAAGATCAGTAATGCACGCTTGAGGGTGATACCGCGGTTGCAATTCGAAAAATTTCACTTTGGAAACTCAGGGATGATTTGCGAACTTTGAATGCTTATAATTATTTTCAAACAAGAACTGCTACCTTGTCCTGGACAACAGCAGTGTGGAAGCCATGTATTGTTCCAAAGTACTCCTTTATCCTTTGGTTATGTGCTCGGTCGAAATTACTCACTATGGACAAACTGCAATACTTGGACATCACTAGGGACTGCGTCTTCTGTGCTTCAGGGGAAGAAACGGTTGAGCACCCTTTTTCCTTTGTTGGTTCAACGCTAATATTTGGGGACAGATTAGGCGATGGTTGGGTATCTCTAGATCAATGTCTATCGTAGCCAGCTCACGAAAATGGATTAAAAAAGAAGCGCGTGGAACAAGATGGCAAAGCAAAGGAAAGTGTGTCGCACTTGCAGCCACCGTTTACCATTTATGGACAACTCGATAACCGAAATTTTTGAAGACTTAAAGCCTAACCCGAATTCCATAGTTAGGAAAATCAAAACACAAGTATACAAAGTTTTATTCTCTTTGTATCTTAATGTTTTGATTCTTTTTGAGTCTTTAGCATTGTTGCCTTAGATTTGCTTTTAGGTATTTCTTGCTTGTTCTATCGGGTATGCCCGGAGTACTTGTTTTGTTTTTGGAGTCATTTTGCCGCTTTCATGAATGCTCTAATTAGCTTTTCATTGTAACACTTCTTGATCTCCACGGGGATACCAACTGACTTGTACAAATTATTTTTGATCAATACATATTTGCATTTCGATAAAAAAATATATATATTTCATATTCTCCTATAAAACTAATTTTAAACCCCACCAAACATACACTAAATTTTTAACAATTTATTAAATGTACAATTAATTTTTTTAAAACATTTAATCTATTAAATTAAATATGAAGGTGAAAAGATTATCTCAATTTTTTATTTTTATTTTTATTTTATTTTTTCATTACGTATATGAAAGGAATGAGAAATGGATTTCAAAAAAATGAATATGAAAAGTTGTAACTTTATTTATTATCGCATTAAAATTCAAATAATGGTTGTGGAGATAAAAAGATTATTTTTAATACATTAGCTTACAGTGATAATAGTTCACAACTAACATTTAAAACTTTTTTTATTTTTAATTTAATTAATACACACACACACAAAACGTTCTTCTCATCGTACTTTTGCTCCTCAATAATATTCTCACAACATAGGTAGGTATTGACATTTCTTTAATTTTTACTTCTTACTTACGTTTATGTTATTTTTATGGGTAATTTGCAGCCGACATTCCCAATCTTTGGAATTTTAGCACTTTTATCCTCATTCTTCATGATTTTGCACCCATATCCTCAACCTTTCTTAATTTAGTGGCTGAAGTCCCTGTTGAAGAATTCTGTCACTTTGCCGTAAAAAATTGCACGTGATCCACACATGGTAACAAATCAAATCTTGCACAACGTTTCCAACCTTTTACACATGGATTCTAAAAGCAATGGCAACAATGGTGCAATGCTAAATTCTATTAGCAACCATCAACAAAGTCTTTCTCTCTCTGGGACGAGTAATATAGCTTGGGAGATGGAGGACCCCGCAACCAAGACCTATATGAAGGCAATGGTTGCAAGAGCCCTTTGGCACCTCGCCAAAGGGAATTCGCCTGCTTGCAAAAGCATAACCGAATCAAGAGCCTTATTGTGCTTTGGTTTGTCCTGCTGGAGAAAGGGTCAAAATATGTTCAATACAATTACGATATGGCATTGATGGAGATCACGGCAGTAGAGAGAGGAAGATGATGAATTGAGAAGATTGGGAACGTTCAGAAGATTTGACTTGTTACCATGTGTGGAGCACGTGCAATTTTAGACGACAAAGTGACAGAATCCCACAACAAAGACTTGACCACCAAATTAAGAAAGGTTGAAGATATGAGTGCAAAAATGAAGAATTAGAATAAAAGTGCCAAAATTCCAAAGGTTAGGAATGGCGGTTGCAAATTACCCTATTTTTTTTTTATATCACAAATCGACACGCCTAAAAACAAAAATCATCAATTTCAAAAGATTTGATATCAAAGGTTCGTCAATCATCAAAACTCAAATCACCAAAAGGTCTTTAGTGGGTTCAAGTTGATGTTGATATCACCACCAATTTATATCTTATTGCAATTGTATTTCTACGAATATAAATAAAATAGCAACATTCTTCATTATAACATCGAATACGGCATGTTATTAAGAACCGTGTTATTTTATCTTTATTGCATTGTTACTTTAGCATTTTAATTATTAATAATTAAAAAATAATTTTTTTGAAATATTAAAAATTAACAATATTATTACAAAAGCACGTACAACACAAGCATGTCTAACTGGTAATTGATAAAAAGACTATACGATGAAACAAGCTCTCGGTACTTGGTAGCCAACAAAACAAGACACTGAGTAACGAAAATATTAATAGATAATTTTTTGCAAGTTTCACATTATTACAAATTTAGAGAGACAATTAATAGAAGATCCTTAAATGAACAGATCAATTTAAAACCTATCATATTAATTGGACTTTATTAAGTCATTTTAATTTAGAGTATTATCTCTTTCGTTTCAAATTAAAATCCTACCATATTTTAAAATATATTTCTTTTAAAATAATTAATTATGCGAATGTTTGAAACCAAAAAATTATGTACACGTCATCTAGTAGCACTGCTACTATCTTATAATCCATAAATCTAGTAGGTTGTATTTTTTCACTTTAACACATTTTATCAGTGTATTTGTTTTCAAAAGGATCCATAAATATTCTATTAAAAATATTAATATTTTAATGTTAATGAATTCCAAAATAATAATTAAAAAAATCTGTTTGATCCAAAATTTTTGTATAATTTCAATTCTTTACTAGCGTAATGTAAGGGTGTGCATGGGTTGGGTTGGTCGATTTTGGGTCCAACCCGAAACTGAATCGACCACGTCGGTTTGATCATGTCCCAAATCGAATCAACCTGATTTCTGTGAGTAAATCAACCCAAACCAAACCAATAATCATTTGATCAGTTTGTTTTGGGTTAGGCAGTTTCGACTTGAGTCCAAAATGGAAAATTGTACTATTGACCCAAAAAATTTAAACTGTAATTGTCAATGATCCAAGGCTATTCGAACCCCCATTTTATTATATATAAGAAATATCACTAAGCTAAATCTAGACCTGTATTCAAACAAAAAATTTAAATCCCATTGGAAGAAATATTTGGACATATATGGTTGTATTTAAATAAAAAATTTAAACCTACATTCAAATGAAATGCAAACCTCCATCAACTATCATAATTCATACCCATTAAGGTAGTTATGATCAACTATCTATTATAATTTTAATTTGGTTTGGTTTGTATTCAAGGTTGGATCGGTTTATTTCTCCAAACCCGAACTGACCCAACGCAAAAAATATTTCCCAATTTGCAAAATCGAACCAACACGATCCAATTCGGGTTCGGTCGGATTAGTCGGGTTGGCGGTAATTATGCCCACCCCTAACGTAATGTATCAATTCGATTATTCTATTTTCGAATTTGCAATAATCTTAAAAATTGAAATAAAACAAAGAATATTTTGGATTCATTCAAGATAACAACATGAAGCTATTGATCTGTACTAATATAATTTGTTAGCACCATTTATTTGCATATAAACTCGAATAGAATTATCATTAATTTTCGTGAATGAGCAATTCAACCAACTTTGTTAATGTTTGTCATGTCTTCACCATATAATTCTTACACCTAATCTTGAATCTCAATAATAAAATTAAAACAGCAATGATCGGTGCTAGAAAATTTTAGAGATGAAGCCTGGTTGAAACTAACTATGGTAAAATAGAACATATATTAGAATCTTTTGAATTTTGAATTTAAATTATTAGAGATATTTTTGGATAACATCAAAATGTCCATATTAACAATCCTTATTATGAAGATGGTATATTAAACAATTAGTCTCAATTAATTTAATTTTGAGTAATATATTAACTCATATATAAAAAATTCTTAGATAATTAACAAAACACTACATTATGTTAAAGATGAACTCCTCCACCAACAAAAATATCTTATTTTATGTTTAATAGAGGATAATTATAACCCGAAGGTAGCTCTCGGTCCTCTCTTCCTTAATCCCATGAAATATATGAACAATGCTGAGGAGTTCACACATACATTTTTCTTCATGTCCATTGAGACCGAACCAAATTCACCATATCTAAAGCTGCATTTCTCCAGTGCAAGCTTTGTGCACTCAGAAGAAAATATTTGGCTATGCGAATCAAATGATCAATGCCTTCCCTTTTCACCAGGAGACTTTTTGGACATTTTAGCAAGCTGATGTAGGTTCCAAGTCATGAACACAAGATGGATTATGCATTTTAAAGAAATAGAGAAGCAATTCTACGCCGACATGGGTGTAACTCATATCTACCTCTGAAAACTCCAAAATTTTCATTGAATACACTTATAAGTGTTGTCCGCCAACAATAAGATCCAGTACTTTTGTTCACCCATGATTCAAGCCTAAGTCGTGGTTCAATTTGAGTGCATGTGCTTGCTTGTTTCCTTCAGTATGGCTCATAAAAACTACAATGCCCAATTGATTCTCCACTATTAATTCAACCCCTTATCATGGTCAACATTTCTCTTGCCAAATTGCTCCAAAAATGTCACGCCCAATTGACCTTTCTATTTCCCATAGACATATAGAATAGAAGAAAGAGACAGATAAACAGAGTAGGTCCATATGAAATATGCACAAGCTGCTAATGATGTAATTAGAAAACATATTGAATAACAGTCACATAAACATTGGTTTTCATTGAATACTCTAAAAAACTCTAAATAAATAACTTAGCATTAGCTGCATTCGTCCCTATAAAACTCTAAAAAGAGAGAGAGAGACAGAGACAGAGACAGAGGACGTCCCCTAATTACGAAGGAAGACTCTCTAGTTATCGGCTATGGGAGGATAGTAGTTGAGTAAAATTTAGAGTACACAACTCTAAACTTACTAATATTGGACCCAAACAAGTAAACAAATTACTTGTATTATACCCACAATAAAAGACACTACAATAGTCATGGCAATGGGCCGAGCCGAGCCGGCTCGCCCATAAATCACGAGCGGCCTCGCCTCGGATGCTCGGCTCGTGCCTCCAATCCGTAGCTCGGTTCGCCCACGGTTCTGCGGGCCGAACAAGCCGGGCCGAGAGCTCACCGCCCCTGCTTTTTTAATTTTTTTTTTTTTTTGTTTAAAATTTGAACATAAATCATTATATTCTAATTTCTATTTATTTTATTAAAGAACAAAATGTAAATATTTAAAATGAATCATTTATTTATCTTTATCTTTATGTTAAAGATTAAATATTTATCTTTATGTTAAAATTTTTATTGAATCATCTTGATTATGTTTTTAAAATCCTCATATTTGATTAAGTTTTTGTTTTGAATTTGAAAATAAAAAGAAATTTGAAAATAAAAAGAAAGTAGAAATAAAAATCATTTATGTTAAAAATTAAAGATTTAAAATCCACCTCTATTTTTTTTGTGTTTTACATTTTTTAAATTTGAAAATAAAAAGAATACATAATCGAAAATCATTTATGTTAAAATGTAAAATTAAAACCCTCCTTTTTTTTCCGGGCTTGGGATCGGCTACTTTTTAAAAGTAGCGGAATTAAAATTGTACACGAACAAGATGATACGTGTACAATTTTTATTAAAATAAGAAAAATTCTTCAAATACGTAAATATTAATGCAAAATAATACTTACTACGATTCTACGAATATGATTAATCCATATTCAAATCTTCAAGTTCTTCAGATATTATTCTATCCACTTTGTCTTGAATTCGAAGTTTGGCATCATCCCAATCCTTTAGACACAGTAAACTTTCTAAAATGTCGGCTTTGAGTCTTGACCTGATATCAGATAAAACCCTGCCACTTATACTAAATGCAGCCTCCGATACTACAGTTGATACCGGAGGTGTTAGTAGATCACGTGCCATTTTGGAAAGAATTGGGTAACTACGTTGATGTTGTCTCCACCATTTAAGTATATCAAAAATTTTTCTCTCCTCTTCATCTAACATACTAAGCACATCATGTGCAAAATACCTATCTAACTCTACAGGTGTATCATTACAATAGGGAAAGGAAGAATTAGAAGAAGAACCAACTAATTGTTGACCTTGAGTGGTCCTATGTATACTGACGTAACTCCATAAGTCAATATCATCAGTTGATGATGAAGTATATGTTGGATTAGGAGGTCGTACAACGTTTGTACCAGCCTTTTCAAAGATAAATCTCATACATAGAACATAAAGTTTGTTCTAAATTAGAACACGTAACTGGATTTCCAAAAGTTAATTTATCCGAAATTGTCATTATTGTTACTTTTGTACCCTCTAAGTTAAGTCGAGGATCCATGATACATGCTAATGGAAATAACATAGGTAATTGTTCCCAATATTTTCTAAATTTAGCTTCCATGACATGTATAATACTAGTAAAAAGAACAAAATTCTTATACTTATGAAAATTGTTAGCAATATAATAGAAATGATTTAAAACAAGTGGAATAGTTGGGTAATAAACACTAGAACATGCATTTGTTGCGTCGTAAAAACTTTTAAAATTTTCTAACATGACCACATATTTTCCAATCATGTAATTCTAAATCATATTTCGAGATGTGTGAGTGTCGGCCATTATAATATACTGAAGAATGCAATCTTCATAACCTTCACACGATTCAAGCATAAGATATGTTGAATTCCACCTATTGCCAACATCGGGTTGCAAAACATTTTGATTGCAACCCATTTTCTAAACATAAAGCAAAGAAAACTTGTTTTCTTGATGGTGAAACCGAAATATAATTAATAGCAAATCTAATTTTTTCTAATTGTGGGCGTATAAATTGTGATCCATCTTGTACAATTAAATTAAACACATGGCACACACAACGAATATGAAATAACATACCATCAAATTGTGGATTACAATGTTGCATTAATTTTTCAATTACTATATTATTTGGGCCTGCATTATCAAATGTAAAACTACGAGCTTTAGAATCACATTTAAATTCATGTAACACACTTAATAAAATTTGATAAATATTATTTCCATTATGAAAATAGTCTATTTGTTTAAATGCTATTACTTTTTATGCATTAACCAATTATTATCAATGTAGTGTGCGATTGCTACCATGTATCCTTTTTGGTTACAACTCGTCCATAAGTCGATGTAAAAGATACAACACCATTGTAATTATTAATATCATTAATAATAGCTTCTTTTTAATATTATATCTAACAATAGTATCTCTACGAAGTGTATTTCTAGAAATACTAACGCACTTGGTTGTAGATATTTTTAGATGAATGTAGTCCAATGAGGATTGTCCACCAAGCATAGTGGAAACTCGACATTTGCTATCAATTCCGGTAGTCCTTCGTGTCGCATAAGTTATTGTGAGTATATCCGGTTGTTGAGAGTATGACCACTAGACCCACTGGAGATCCAAACCGGAGATGTGCCCGATTTGTATCCACACCTCCATATTTGTATTGATACTTTTGAAGTGTCTCTGTTTAGATGGGTCGTGCCAATCCCCTCTCGCCAAACAAACTTCTCTGGCAAAGGTGTTTACACGCTGCTTTGAACTCGTGGACTCCGCTCACTAGTTTACCGGCCGGCACAACCGCAAAATCGCCAAAGATATAGTCTTTTGTTTGGTGGCTTTTCGCTTAGTGCTAGAGCCAATGGTAGTTTCATGTGTATTCAAGGCGCCGTCATGAATGTCTTCCAAATCAATTGGATCAATGCTACCACCAAACCGATCAATAATGTCTTCGGAATTAGAATGTCATTAAGACCCATGAAATCATCATCACTTGGTTGTATGCCATTTGGAATAATAGAGAAAGAAAATAGGAGAAGATGAAGATTTAGTAGAACGTAGAAATTAGAAAATAGAAATATAGAAAATTAGTAGAAGTAGAAAATTATAGCGTAATATCTAGATAATAAGATACTAGATACTAATTACTTAGAACACTAATATTAAGATTTGAGAATTTATAATAGATTGAGTATGTAATTGAATGAGAGATAAAAGATTGAAGTGTGAAAAATGAGTTTAGAAATAGGGTATTTATAGGAAAATCATGAAAGGAAAAACAAAAAAAAATGAAAATGAAAATGACCGTTGGATGATCATCCAACGGTCACGATTTCGTGACCGTTGTGGACGAGCCACGAGCCGAAAGGTGCTCGTGGCTCGCTCCTCGGCTCGTGGGCTCGTGTCCACGAGCCCAATCAGAACGAGCCCAACGAGCCGGCTCGTTTTTGACGAGCCGAGCGAGCTCGGCTCTTTTTTCTCCAACTCAGCCCTAGCTCGTGTTCGTGGTTCGACAAGCCCGAGTCCGAGCTGGGCCGAGCTTTTACGAGCCGAGCCGACGAGCCGTTTTGCCACCCCTACACTACAACACTTTCCAAAGACCACTCACAATTTGAAGAGGAATAAACACTCAATAGGGAGCTCACAACTTACACTCAAGACACACACTCAAACTAACACTACAAAGTCTTATGTTTTGGAGGATGCCTAACCCAAATGCAATGGAGGATATTTATAGTTCTCATCATGCATTATATACCATTCTACACACTTCTCCTTTCTAGATTCTTCTACAATTTTTTCTTAAAAATGTCTTTCTTCCACATTTGTTGAGAAGCTTCTAGATAAAATAGATTTGGACATTCCACACTTGTTGAGAAGCTTCTAGATAAAATAAAAAAAAAACGGATTTGGACTTTGTAATGGGTGGGGTTGATCTTCAACATTTTGCGGCATCAACACGAGTAAGAATATTGAATAACACAATAGGATGTTTCATTTGGTATATATATATATATATATATATATATATATATATATATATCTTACTAAATGTACATCAATTAACATTGTTGTATTGGACACACTAAATGTTATTTCATTAACATGCACACAAACACACACACACACACGGAGAAAAGAGCATTTCAAATAGAGTTGTGGTTTGAGAAAAATTGTAGCCCAGAGATGATGCATATAAATTATAAAAAATTAAATAAATGAGACTTGGCACATATTTTAATTGACATAAATTATAAAAATATAAATAGATGATGTCTAACACACTATCCAAATTAAAGAACTTTAAAATAATAAAACTAGAAAAGAAAAATGGGGTTTAATTCCTAAACAAACAGAAGATCCTGAACGCGAGTATTTCAAGTATGTGGTTCAGCAAGGAATAAATTCTTTTTTTTTTTTCCAATTTATTAGCTTATAGCTCCATATAGCATTGCTAGTTTATCTCTTAGGTAGTTATTCCCAATAAAATTAAGGACCGAGTAAAAAGTTATCTGGATCTAGTTTACAAAAAAGCTTAATGCTTTAAAACCATATATATATGTCATTCATTGAGAATGCAATATAATAAAAGTTGAGTTTTCAGAAACCTATATACATCGAGATTCATGGTGAATACAATTATCAAAAAAATTATGGATCTATTGATGTGTTTTCTCAAAAGTACGCATTTTTTGTGGATTTGATGGTTGCAGTTTTCACCTCGTTGGGGATTAAGATCTATTTCAATGAAGGAGAAGACACGAATGATTTGATGGATATCAATTTTTTTTTAATGTTGTATGTTGTCTTTTTCCCTTTCAGATTTTGGCGGTTTTGGTACTTTGAACATATTTCATTTAAGACTGGACACACACTACAGCATTGTGTGACTTATTGTAATTTTCGTATGACCGAAATTCCTTTCTTGCCCCCCATTTCTTCTTCCCGAGAAAAAGAAGACAGTATCAAAGAGGATTTGAACAATATACGGTTCGAGAATTACGCATTAAACCTGAAGGATGACCATCCGTCCATTTCCTATGGGAGCAGATCTTATAAACTTAGAGCAGGAGTTGCTAGTTATATTTTTATGTCCAAAGATTTTCGATATGTAGGAGATAATTTAGATATTCCAGACATAGGTTACGGCCAAACATTGGTTTCCTTTGAAGAAGACATCTACGAAGAGACAACTATGAATAGGACTATACGAATGGTGAAACGAAGAATGACATTGGCATAAGAAATATAATTAGGGTTTTCATTTTATTCTTTAGCTCTTGATTTCTAGATTGGTTAAGCTTTTATTGTATTTTCATTGAGTGAATTCAAGGTCTGATCAAATTGTATGCCAACTTTGTAAATGAATTATTATTATTATTTAAATTATAAATTGAGAGTCTCATTTAAGTAATTAGATAACAACTGGACTAAACATGTAAATTAGTGTTATTATCACAAAAATAAGATATATAACATGTTAAAGTTTGTGATTATGAATCTATTATATTTTTAATTTACTACATAAATAATTTATAATTTCAAAGCATGCTTGGATGAGGGAGGAATCAAGTGTAGTAATATATAGGTTTTGTTTATGTAACATAGTCTCTTCCCCTTTCATTTCTTTTTTGATTGATGACTAGATTTTTTCATGTATTTTTGTTAGATGTCACTAGGAGAATTTGAGTCGTTCTTTCTAAGATTATTTGTCGTTTTCAGTTCGGATAAAATTTTCAAGTTGATAACTTTTGAATTTTTTAGTAATGTTGAAATTGGTTGCTATATTAATTGGTTGTCTCTGAGGTATTTAAAGTCTATCGAGTGTATGAAAATTTCATAGATACAAAAATATTTGAGATTTAGGCATTTTATTTGCAATAATTAAATATATTAATACATAAAAAAATTCGGATAGTCACAAGGTAGCTTAATCTATATCTATATTATATCTAAAATGCTATAAAAGGGAATATTATTTTTGGACTATTCTATTCTCATAAATTTTTTAAAATTATATATTCGCGTTTAGTGTTCATTAATGCACTTATCTTTTAATAGTTTATTTATTACACTTTTATTGTTCATCATTATCATACACTAGTATACCGCTTTTTCTTATGGTGGAATCCAAATCGTAGAGGATTTTAATGGATTGAAGAGTTGAGAAAAATAAGAGAGAGTTTTGTTTGAAGAGAGTTTGATTTTGATGAATATGGAGAAGAAATTGAGAATTGAGAAAGAAATATGGATTTTGGTTTGAGAAGATGAAGACGTAGTGACGGACAACAAGTGCTTTTTTTTTTGTAGCCAGTGGTGTAAACCTCCATACGGTCGGTGATTAAGAGCATGCTGTTTTTTTAAGCACTTTTTTTTCAAACTTATTTTCAACTACATATTTTGCAGGACCCACAACTTTTATCTACTTTTCAACTACACATTTTACCAATTTTTTTTCATAATCTCCTAAAAAACTACTTTTAAACCGCACCAAACATACACTAAATTTTTAACAATTTATTAAATGTACAATTAATTTTTTTAAAATATTTAATCTATTAAATTAAATATGAAAGTGAAAATATAATCTTAATTTGTTTTTTTTTTTCAATACGTATATAAAAAGAATGAGAAATGGATTTTTAAAAAAATGAATGGAAAAAGTTGTAACTTTATTTATTATGGCAATAAAATTCAAATAATAGTTGTGGAGATAAAAGATTATTTTTAATAAATTAGATTATAGTGATTATACTTCAGAACTAATATTTAAAACTTTTTTAATTTTTAATTTAATTAATAATTAAGAGAATACCATCAATTTCAAAAGATTTGATTTCAAGGTTTCGTCAATCATCAAAGCTCAAATCACCAAAAAGTCATTACTGAGTTCAAGTTACTGTTGGTATCACCACCAATTTATCTCTAATTGCAATTGGACTTCTACGAATATAAATAAAGTAGCAACATTCTTTATTAGGGCCCAGATCTCCTACCCCTTTGCCCACATGCCGACTTGTGGGCAGTTGATGTAAAAACAGGAGATCAACAACATTCTTTATTATAAAATTGAATACGACATTGTTATTAAGAACTGTGTTGTTTTATATTTATTGCAATGCTATTTTAATACTTTAATTATTAACAATTAATAAATATTAAAAATTAATACCATTATTGCAAAAGCACATACAATGCACACGTGTCTAATCGGTAATTGATTAAAAAAAAGCTGTATGATCAAACAAGCTCATGCTACTAAGTAGATAATTTTTGCAATTTTCACATTATTACGAAATTTAAAGAGACAATTAATAAAAGATCCTTAAATCAACGGATCAATTTAAAACTTATCATATTAATTGGACTTTATCAAGTCATTTTAATTTAGAGTATTATCTCTTTCATTTCAAATTAAAATCCTACCATATTTTAAAATATATTTCTTTTAAAATAATTAATTATGCGAATGTTTGAAACCAAAAATTATGTACATGTCATTTAGTAGCACTGCTACTATCTTATAATCCATAAATCTAGTACGATGTATTTTTTCACTTTAACACATTTTATCATTGTATTTGTTTTTCAAAAGGATCCATAAATTTTCTATGAAAAATATTAATGTTACTGAATTCCCAAATAATAAAAAAAAAAAAAATCTGTTTGATCCAAGATTTTTGTATAATTTCAATTCTTTACCAGCATAATGTATCAATTCGATTATTCTATTTTCGAATTTGCAATAATCTTAAAAATTGAGTTAAAACAAAGAATATGAAGCTATCGATAGTATTGAGATAATTTGTTAGTACCATTTATTTGCATATGAACTCGAATAGAATTATCATTAATTTTTAGGAATGAGCAATTCAATCAACTTTGCTAATGTTCGTTGTTCTTCACCGTATAATTCTCTGAATCTTGAATCTCAATAATAAAATTAAAAATGACAATAATCGGTGCTAGAAAATTTTAGAGATGAAGCCTGGTTGAAACTAACTATGGTAAAATAGAACTTATACTAGAATATTTTGAATTTGAATTGTTAAAGATATTTTTGGATAACATCAAAATGTCCTAATTAACAATCCTTATTATGAAGATGATATATTAAACAATTAGTCTCAATTAATTTATTTTTAATATATTAACTCATATAAAAAAAAATTCCTAGATAATTAACAAAACACTACATTAGATTAAAAGATGAACTCCTCCACTAACAAAAATATCTTATTTTATATTTAATAGAGGATACTTATAACCGAAGGTAGCTCTCATTCTGCACTTCTGAATCCCATGAAATATATGAACAAGGCTGAGGAGTTCACACATCCATTTTTCTTCATGTCTATTGAGACTGAACCAAATTCACCATATCTAAAGCTGCATTTCTCCAGTGCAAGCTTTGTGCACTCAGAAGAAAATATTTGGCTATGTGGATCAAATGATCAATGCCTTCCCTTTTCACCAGGAGACTTTTTGGACATTTTAGCAAGCTGATGTAGGTTCCAAGTCATGAACACAAGATGGATTATGCATTTTAAAGAAATAGAGAAGTAATTCTACGTCGACATGGGCGTAACATGAGCAGCTCCAAGGAAACTCACATCTCTCTCTGAAAACCCCAAAATTTTCATTGAATACACTTAAATAGATCCAGTAATTTTGTTCACCCATGATTCAAGCCTAAGTCGTGGTTCGAAATATGAGTGCATGTGCTTGCTTGTTTCCTTCAGTATGGCTCGTAAAAATTCCAACGCCCAATTGATTCTCCACTATTAATTCAATCCCTTATCATGGTCAACATCTCTCTTGCCAAATTGCTCCAAAAATGTCATGCCCAGCCCAATTGACCTTTCTATCTTCCATTGACAATAATCAGTGGCACGCCTTCCATTTTCTTGTCTCTTTTTTCCTTCTCAAATTTTAATTCCCTTTTCCCATAGACATATAGAATAGAAGAAAGAGACAGATAACAGAGTAGGTCCATATGAATATGCACAAGCTGCTCATGATGTAATTAGAAAACATATTTAATAACAGTCGCATATACATTGGTTTTCATTGAATAACTCTAAAAAACTCTAAATTAATAACTTGGCATTAGCAGCATTCATCTCTACAAAACTCTAAAAAGAGAAAGAGAGAGACAGAGGACGTCCCCTAATTACGAAGGGAGACTCTCTAGTCATCGGCTATGGGAGGACAGTATTTCTGCGGCACCAACGCGAGTAAGAATTTAACCTCCAACTTTGCATCACGACGTGGAAAGACCTGTCAAAAAGTTATAAAAAACTCAAAAACTGATTTGGGTATAGAGTACTAGTAATCTAGAATAGTATGGTGGAAGTATATATGTTTCTTACATAAACCCATATGCCAATGATGAACACAGCCAACATCCATAATCCTTTCGTTATATGAAGATCAGCTTCAGAGTCCACAAAGTAAGAGATCGAGTGCCATTCAAATTGTAGGATCAGACCTCTCAACAGAAAAAATGAATCACTATTAGAGCTTAACTTTGCACACAGCATTAAAGTTATACCTCCATAAGCAAATATCTGATAGAATTGATTGGAGTTCTTGTTAGTCTCGAACAGTATTGCATTGACAACATATATTGGTAAAGCAAGTATTGCAAATCCGCAATTTTTGGACACCACATTTGGAAGCTTTAACAAAACCCAATTTATGAAGGTCAAGATCATGTTAAAAAAAAAAAAAATACCCAAATTACAAATCAATATCCAGTTAGCTTTCTTGCTAACCATTAGTCAAGAAAAGTAAATAGAATAAAACATAAGCAATTGGCAAAAAGTAAAACACAATTCTATCATTAGTATGTCGAAGCAGCGCGTGGGGAAGGACTGGTGGCGGAGCATTCCTCTTCTGGATCAAGGGTTTGTTAATCTCAGCCATTAGAGAGCAACAAAAGTGATAGAAAGCAGGGGCTAGGGTTTCTAGAGTAAAAGATAAACTCTGGCAGATATATTTCCTTGACAGATTTATATCCTGTAATCAGATGCAGTGTAGGGAGTGTTAACTGCTAAGGTAATTAATTGGGGAAAGGGAAAATTGTACATTTAGTCCCTAATCTTTATCTATTGTTACTAATTTATTCTCAACCATCAAATTTGATATAACAAAATATTTGTAATTCATTTCAAAGCACGCTAACATAGTATTTAAATAAAAAATTATCTCAAAAATACTCCAATACATACTGCAACAAATCCATATCACGACCATACATACTGTCAACAACAGAAAAATTGTCTCAAAAATGCTCCAATATTCTGTTGTATTATATACATTTCAACAAAATTTGTCATATTCTTTTTATGTGTTGAGCTAAAATAATTAAATAAATTCGTATCACGCTAGCATGTCACGGTGGCAACTTGTCTAAAAAAGTGCTCTAACATTCCATCACTATACAAACACTACATATGGTTCAACAAAAATTTCCTCTTCTTTCTTTGTTTCTAACTTGCAATAAATATGCATCACGCCGGTACACGCACTATCAAATGATAAGTTGTCTCAAAAAGTTCCACCGTTCTTAGGGTTGTCATCGGCACGACTCGTTGGACACTTGGGCCCTCTAAGGCCCATAGGAGCTCTCAGGCGGGCTATCCAGCTGATACGAACAATTCCGTGGCCCTTTTAAAAAGGCCAGCTCTACACGGCCGGGCCATTTTTGGATTGTTTATAGGAGAAATTACACAAATACCCATAAAATTGAGTGTTTTTGGAAAATCATCCTAAATAATTATAACAAGAACTAATACGGTAAATATTATTTCCAATTCCAATTCCATTCCATAATCAACCACAAAACATATCCAAATTCTCTACAAACCAAAATTCATAATAAAACCGATCTCTTTCACGTTATCGTAATTAAAATTCAAAACCGATCTCATTATTAAGGATTTCTCGTTGTTTCTTCTCCAATTCAACACAAAATCGAATTCAAATTCAAAAATCTCATGTAATTTGTTGATTTTACTTCTTCTCCATACTTTCTATTTGAATTAGATAACTTTCTGAATTTTGATTGGAGATATTCAATAACATGCTTAGTAAATGCAAACAAATGATTTTGATTTAAATTATATCATATTCCAATTTCAATGTAGACAAATCCTTCTTTATTCACTTCGTTATAAATCATTAGTATTGAGTAAAGTCTTCTAAACATATTTGCTATTATCAGTTACCAATGTGTTTGTAAAAATGTCAATAAGAATATCAGTTACCAATGTGTTTGTAAACATATTTGCTAATGCAGGGGTGCATACAATGTGTTTGTAAAAATGTTAATAAGAATATGGCTTTTTGTTCAAAAAGTGACATGCTCTGTCACTTTTTGCTTAAAAAGTGACAGAACATTATATGCAAGTTATACGAACATATTTGAATCATAATCATCTCCGTGGTTTATTTAAATGCAAGAAACTCAAAAGTGACATGGTCTGTCACTTTTTGCTCAAAAAGTGACAAAACAATGTTTGCAAGATAGAGAAATAAATTTGAATCAAAATCATATATGTAGTTGATTTAAATGCATGATTTAACTTCATATTTGTTGTGCATTATGAAGTGACATCAATTATTGAGCATGGTCAAACATTAATGTATCGTTATTTTGCTTTGAAGATGAATTGAGGTTGGGGATGGAAAAGTGACATGCTATGTCACTTTTTGCCTAAAAAGTGACAGAGCATGTCACTTTTTTAGGCAAAAAGTGATGTAACAATGTTTGCAAGATAGAGAAACAAATTTGAATAAAAAATCATCTATGTGGTTTATTTAAATGCAAGATTTAACTTGATTTTGTTGTGATTATGAAGTGACATCAATTATTGAGCATGACCAAATATTAATGTATCGTTATTTTGCTTTGAAGATGAATTAAGGCTTGGGGGATAGAAAAGTGACATGCTATGTCACTTTTTGCCTAAAAAGTGACATGCTCTGTCACTTTTTGCTCAAAAAGTGACAAAACAATGTTTGCAAGATAGAGAAACTAATTTGAATAAAAAATCATCTATGTGGTTTATTTAAATGCAAGATTTAACTTGATTTTGTTGTGCATTATGAAGTGACATCAATTATTGAGCATGGTCAAACATTAATGTATCGTTATTTTGCTTTTAAAATGAATTGAGGCTTTGGGGATAGAAAAGTGACATGCTATGTCACTTTTGCCTAAAAAGTGACAGAGCATGTCACTTTTTGCTCAAAAAGTGACAAAACAATGTTTGCAAGATAGAGAAACTAATTTGAATAAAAATCATCTATGTGGTTTATTTAAATGCAAGATTTAACTTGATTTTGTTGTGCATTATGAAGTGGCATCAATTATTGAGCATGGTCAAACATTAATGTATCGTTATTTTGCTTTAAAAATGAATTGAGGCTTGGGGATAGAAAAGTGACATGCTATGTCACTTTTTGCCTAAAAGTGACAGAGCATGTCACTTTTTGCTCAAAAGTGACAAAACAATGTTTGCAAGATAGAGAAATAAATTTGAATCAAAATCATATATGTGGTTGATTTAAATGCATGATTTAACTTTGAAAATGAATTGAGGCTTGGGGATAGAAAAGTGACATGCTATGTCACTTTTTGCCTAAAAGTGACATGCTCTGTCACTTTTTGCTCAAAAAGTGATGAACAATGTTTGCAAGATAGAGAAACTAATTTGAATAAAAAATCATCTATGTGGTTTATTTAAATGCAAGATTTAACTTGATTTTGTTGTGCATTATGAACCCGACATCAATTATTGAGCATGGTCAAACATTAATGTATCGTTATTTTGCTTTCAAAATGAATTGAGGCTTGGGTGATAGAAAAGTGATGCTATGTCACTTTTGCCTAAAAGTGACAGAGCATGTCACTTTTGCTCAAAAGTGACAAAACAATGTTTACAAGATAGAGAAATAAATTTGAATCAAAATCATATATGTGGTTGATTTAAATGCATGATTTAACTTTGAAAATGAATTGAGGCTTGGGGGATAGAAAAGTGACATGCTATGTCACTTTTTGCCTAAAAAGTGATGCTCTGTCACTTTTTGCTCAAAAAGTGATGAACAATGTTTGCAAAATAGAGAAACTAATTTGAATAAAAAATCATCTATGTGGTTTATTTAAATGCAAGATTTAACTTGATTTTGTTGTGCATTATGAACCGACATCAATTATTGAGCATGGTCAAACATTAATGTATCGTTATTTTGCTTTCAAAATGAATTGAGGCTTGGGGATAGAAAAGTGACATGCTATGTCACTTTTTGCCTAAAAGTGATGAGCATGTCACTTTTTGCTCAAAAGTGACAAAACAATGTTTGCAAGATAGAGAAATAAATTTGAATCAAAATTATATATGTGGTTGATTTAAATGCATGATTTAACTTTGAAAATGAATTGAGGCTTGGGGATAGAAAAGTGAGAGCATGTCACTTTTAGGCAAAAAAGTGATGAACAATGTTTGCAAGATAGAGAAACAAATTTGAATAAAAATCATCTATGTGGTTTATTTAAATGCAAGATTTAACTTGATTTTGTTGTGCATTATGAACCGACATCAATTATTGAGTATGACCAAATATTAATGTATCGTTATTTTGCTTTGAAAATGAATTGAGGCTTGGGGATAGAAAAGTGACATGCTATGTCACTTTTGCCTGTGTGATGCTCTGTCACTTTTTGCTCAAAAAGTGATGAGAACAATGTTTTTCTTCACCTTACATCTATTGAGGATGATCAAACATTAATGTATCATATATCGGTGTTTTTTTTGCAGATATGGATAAAATCAATGTATTCATCCATTATGGAGGAAAATGGGAACAAGGTAAACCCATAACTTAGCTGTCAACACGAATAGCATGTCACCTGTATAAAAAAATATTTTGTACTTACATTTTTTGCAAAGAAACATTCAAAACTTACATTGTTAATCTCATTTACATGAAACTACATTCACCATATACACTACATTTACATGTCATATGTACTCCTACTACAAAAATATTATTTACAAAAAAATTGCAGCCTTCTCCGTGTTGTCAAATATCCTTTCCCGCCCAATCATTATCAAGATCATAATTCTCCACTTGCTTCTTCTTCGCATACACGCACAATTGAGTGGCCAAGTATTTCCGAACCATGCAATATTGAATGTCTTTGGCATCTCATTCAACATTCCATTGATTAAATACTCAAAGATATTTAATCACATAGATTCCACAATCACCACCGCAAAGAACAAAATGAAACATTAACCAATAATTAAAGGCAAACCATACATTTCTATCTATTCAACATATAAAAATTCAAACTTTTAAAAAGCAAACTAACTCGTTCTTTTGTCTGTGGTAGTTTTGGAACCAACTTTACACCAAGTGGTTTTTTAGCGCCTCTTGTTCTCGTAATATTTTTGCCGTCAAGAATCCGGTGTTATACAAAAGATGAGGAATAATAACCGAAAATGGTTTAACAGCTTCAAGTACAACAGGCTTCTTGACCACCTTAGTGTAGGAATTATAAATATTCAAGCACATCTCCTTGATGTCAAAATGACAAAGAAGCCAATGAGCCGAAAGTTATACATCCTCAAAGGCATAAGGACATGGTCAACTTCGCCAACCGGTGTTGCAAGGCATGTACAATCCAATTGGATACGACAGTAGAGAAGTTTGCTGAACAAGGACTACTGGATCCTTCAAAAAATCATCATACAACCCCCTAACTTGGCTGTCAAAGGCAAAGTCCGTTGTTGTACCATTGAATTTTATACCCTGCTCATACCTCAACATCTTTCGCAAATAATAAAACACACATCCATATGCTACAAAACAAGTGTATAAAAAGAATCAAGAATGTATTAATAAATTTTATACATAAATCTTAAACCAAACAACTAAGAAACAAAACTTATCGTGTCATCCAAAGCCTCATTGCTTTGTCACTAATTCATACCACCACGGTTTAGAAGAGATTGAAACATCGTCAAGTAGAAGCTAGGGCTAATCTTAACATTCTCATCATTGAAATGATTAACTCTGCATTACAAAAAGAAATGTCACATACAATTACACTGGTACAAATTTCAGAACATGCAAAGGTGATACCATGAATTGAGGCTTCGGATAGAAAAGTGACACGCCTCGTCACTTTTTTCCTAAAAGTGACATGCTATGTCACTTTTTGTCTAAAAAGTGTGATGGTCGTCACTTTTTATTCAAAAAGTGACAGAACAATGTATGGAACTTAGACAAGCAAATTTGAATCATAATCATCTATGCGGTTGATTTAAATGCAAGATCTAACTTAATATTTGTTGTGTATTATGAAGTGACATGAATTATTGAGCATGATGAAACATTAATGTATCTTTTTTTTGTCTTGAATATGAATTGAGGCTTGAGTTAGAAAAGTGACATGCTATGTCACTTTTTGTTTAAAAAGTGACATGGTCTCATCACTTTTGATTTGAATCATAATCATCTATGCGGTTGATTTAAATGCAAGTCTAACTTAATATTTGTTGTGTATTATGAAGTGACATGAATTATTGAGCATGATCAAATATTAATGTATCGCTTTTTTTGTCTTGAATATGAATTGAGGCTTGGAGTTAGAAAAGTGACATGCTATGTCACTTTTTGTTTAAAAGTGACATAGTCCGTCACTTTTTGCTCAAAAAGTGATGAGAACAATGTTAGCCAAATATTAATGTATCGTTATTTTGTCTTGAATATGAATTGAGACTTGGGGATAGAAAAAAGTGACATGCCATATCACTTTTTGTCAAAAAGTGACATGCTATGTCACTTTTTGTTTAAAAAGTGACATGGTCCGTCACTTTTGCTTTGAATCATAATCATCTATGCGGTTTATTTAAATGCAAGTCTAACTTAATATTTGTTGTGTATTATGAAGTGACATGAATTATTGAGCATGATCAAACATTAATGTATCGCTTTTTTTGTCTTGAATATGAATTGAGGCTTGGAGTTAGAAAAGTGACATGCTATGTCACTTTTTGTTTAAAAAGTGATAGTCCGTCACTTTTTGCTCAAAAAGTGATGAACAATGTTAGCCAAATATTAATGTATCGTTATTTTGTCTTGAATATGAATTGAGACTTGGGGATAGAAAAGTGACATGCCATGTCACTTTTTGTTCTAAAAAGTGACATGCTATGTCACTTTTTGTTTAAAAAGTGACATGGTCATCACTTTTGCTTTGAATCATAATCATCTATGCGGTTGATTTAAATGCAAGTCTAACTTAATATTTGTTGTGTATTATGAAGTGACATGAATTATTGAGCATGATCAAATATTAATGTATCGCTTTTTTTTTGTCTTGAATATGAATTGAGGCTTGGAGTTAGAAAAGTGACATGCTATGTCACTTTTGTTTAAAAAGTGTGATAGTCCGTCACTTTTTGCTCAAAAAGTGACGTAACAATGTTAGCCAAATATTAATGTATCGTTATTTTGTCTTGAATATGAATTGAGACTTGGGATAGAAAAGTGACATGCCATGTCACTTTTTGTCTAAAAAGTGACATGCTATGTCACTTTTTGTTTAAAAAGTGACATGGTCTCGTCACTTTTGCTTTGAATCATAATCATCTATGCGGTTTATTTAAATGCAAGTCTAACTTAATATTTGTTGTGTATTATGAAGTGACATGAATTATTGAGCATGATCAAACATTAATGTATCGTTTTTTTGTCTTGAATATGAATTGAGGCTTGGAGTTAGAAAAGTGACATGCTATGTCACTTTTTGTTAAAAAGTGATATAGTCCGTCACTTTTTGCTCAAAAAGTGATGTAACAATGTTAGCCAAATATTAATGTATCGTTATTTTGTCTTGAATATGAATTGAGACTTGGGATAGAAAAGTGACATGCCATGTCACTTTTTGTTCAAAAAGTGACATGCTATGTCACTTTTTGTTTAAAAAGTGACATGGTCTGTCACTTTTGCTTTGAATCATAATCATCTATGCGGTTGATTTAAATGCAAGTCTAACTTAATATTTGTTGTGTATTATGAAGTGACATGAATTATTGAGCATGATCAAACATTAATGTATCTTTTTTTGTCTTGAATATGAATTGAGGCTTGGAGTTAGAAAAGTGACATGCTATGTCACTTTTTTTTTTAAAAAGTGATAGTCCGTCACTTTTGCTCAAAAAGTGACAGAACAATGTTAGCCAAATATTAATGTATCATTATTTTGTTTTGAATATGAATTGAGACTTGGGATAGAAAAGTGACATGCCATGTCACTTTTTGTCTAAAATATGACTTGGTCTCATCACTTATTGCTCAAAAGTGACAGGACAATATATATAAGTTAGAGAAATAAATTTGAATCAAAATCATCTATGTGGTTGATTTGAATACGTGATTTAACTTGATATTTGTTGTGCATTATATAGTAACATGAATTATTGAGCATGAACAATCATTAATGCATCAATTTTTATATTGAATATGAATTGTGGCTTGGGGATTGAAAAGTGACATACCGTCACTTTTTGCTTAAAAGTGACAAGCTCGTCACTTTTGCTCATAAATGATGTAACAATGTATATAAGTTACTCAAACACATTTGAATAACAAATCTTCTCTATGGTTGATTTAAATGCAAGGTCTAACTTGTTATTTGTTCTGCATCATGGAGTGACATGAATTATTGAGCATGATCAAACATTAATGTATCGTTATTTTCCCTTGAATATGAATTGAGGCTTGAAGTTAGAAAAGTGACATGCTCTGTCACTTTTTGCTTAAAAAGTGACATGCTATGTCACTTGTTGCTTAAAAAATGACAGAACATTGTATGAACCTTAGACAAACATTAATGTATCGTTATTTCGTCTTGAATATAAATTGAGGCTTGTGGATAGAAAAGTGACATGCTATGTCACTTTTTATTTTAAAAGTGACATGGTCTGTCACTTTTTGTCTAAAAAGTGACATGGTCTGTCACTTATTGCTCAAAAAGTGACAAGAACAATGTACACAAGTTAGAGAAAGAAATTTGAATCAAAATCATCTATGTGGTTGATTTGAATGCAGGATTTCTGATGACATGAATTATTAAGCATCAACAACCATTAATGCATCAAATTTTTATCTTGAATATGAATTATGACTTGGGATTGAAAAGTGACATATTCTATCACTTTTTGCCTAAAAGTGACATGCTTCGTCACTTTTTGCTCAAAAGTGACGAGAACAATGTATGCAAGTTACACAAACACATTTGAATAACAAATCTTTTCTATGGTTGATTTAATTTTTACACAAAAACATTTGGATAAAAATAATGTGTCACTTTCAGATTAAAAAGTGACATTATGTCACATACTTACTTGTTTTTCGTCACCAACCCTTCCTTGTACCAACTCTCGAATGCTTCCACATCCGGAGCAAATGGGGGCACAACCCAACTTTGAATGCGAATGTACCCTTCACCACACGCTTTTAAGAGAAGTTCCCCGCTATAGAAGTACCCACCGTAGAAGTACCCACCGTAGAATCATATTGATTTACCCATGGGGACCAAGAAGTGCGGCGGTGTTTCTTTTTGCTCTTCAGGGCGCATCCGGAGTGACTTCATCATCCGTCTAAAATGTCGCAAAATAATTAAAAAGTGTCAAGTTATATTGTGCGTAACACACAAAAATAAGTCTTTCAAATGAAAAATAATCAAACAAACAATTGCCTCTTCATGTTTATGTTTAGCTAAAGCAATTCTTTGTAATCTCATCAATTTTTGCCAATCCTCATCTTTCAATTCAACATCATCATCATTTACATCAACAATCGAATAAAACGTACAAAAGATTACTTTTGCAAATTGCAAAAACAGATTTAACAAAGTAAAATACAAAATCAAATGTGAAAAAATACATCTTGATGCATTTTTTTGGTTAAACTATGAAAGAACATCATCAACAATCTTCCAGTCCTCTTCATTAAAATTTATTATATCTTCATCAATAGACTGAATAAAAATAAATAAGTCACATTATATAGTACACAATAACAAAAAATTAAATATCAAATTAAAAATACAATTTATTTGGAATTGAATAATACCTTTTCCACATTAGTTTCAGCTGGCATCTCAATACTTTTTCCAGTCGAATCAAACTCAATACCCAATGAAAAGCTAGGAACATCAGTTGCATTCTTTTTCATGCCCATTGTATCATTAGCAACATTTTCCGCAAAGATTCTAGACATAAGAATAAATAAAAAGTATCATACATATCTATATAAAAAGTGACATAAATCTCTTTAAAAGTGACATACTCATAGTAAAAAGTGACATACTTAGAGTAAAAAAGTGACATAGCAAAAAGTGACACACTTATAGCAAAAAAGTGACACACATTGTCACTTTCTTATTAGAAAGTGACACACCGTGTGTCACTTTCTTATCAAAAGTGACAAACTGTGTCACTTTCTTAGCAAAAAGTGACAAAGCTGTGTCCAAAGAGTGACATAGATCAAAAATGTGACATACCTTCAACATTTGCAAGTCATTCACTTTGCTTTCAACATTTGCCAATTCTAGAATTTCTTCATTCAATTTTACTTTCTCTTCAAGTTGTTTTACTTTCTCTTCAATTTGAATATTCGATTGAACTTTGATTTCAAGCTCGGTGAGTCGATTCTCGAATTTCTTCATTTGATTGTATTTTCGACTTTATATCTCGCCAAACGTTTCAAAATATCATCATGTGATTCCACTTTCGCCTATTTCGCCAAACGTTTCAAAATTTCTTCATTTGATTGAAGTTTCACTTCAATCTCGCTAAACGCTTCAATATTACTTCATTTGATTCGAATGTCTCTCGAAAATACAAAAATCAGAGAAAACACATAATAATAAGAAACAATAAATAAAAAGGTATAAAAAGCATAAAAAGGTAAATAAATGCTCATAAAACTCAACTATCTTTTTTTTCTTCAACTTTGAAGAACTGTCATCGCCGGCTGTAATCATCAGCTTTGACTGATGAATAACAGGATGCTCAGAGTTGTCATCGTCTTTAGTGTTCTGGCCTTGAGATATTAAATTCTCAAACAACCCATCAGTATATGACACTTCCTTCTCTCGCATCGTTGATCTTAACATCATTAACTTCTATCGCAAAAACACATATTCATATATTTAAAATAACAAACAAGAATGAAAATGTAAAGAAAAATCGCATAAATAATAAAGAGAGCTTACTTTTATCAAGTCAAAATACGTTTGTGCAATTGTAAAGATGTCAAATGCACATTAGAACTCCACTCAAGATCCGAGGGAAGCGATGGATTGTACTTCACACAAAATTTTTTCTCACTATTGCGGGGAATAGACTCAGATATCCAAACTTGGAAAGCAAGAAGAAAACCATTAAGCCTATACTCCAAAATTTTTTTTGAAGGATCTAACTTCATGATCCTCTTCTTGAATGCACCCTTCAGAGACATTAACGCCAAACTATACAACTCCTTTCCCCATGGAAAGATTCCATTTCACCCGATTCAACAAGTACAAATATTGAATCATCAACACTTTTATGGTATGATGTGGCAAATAAGAATGATGAAATAAGATATATAATACCAACATCCACCATGTGTCCTGTGTCAATGTGACGATGGCAACTCTTTAAATACATTTTCAACACACTCTGTTGAAATGTTATCATATTTCTTGAAATACTTGTCCTTAATCGTACTACTACGCATTACGTACTTGGTAAAATCACCATTACCCACTTAATCAAGTCCGGACATTAGACAAAATTCTTCAATAGAAAATCGACCACTTTGCCATCGATGTTGAACCATAATTCATTTACATTTGGTTGCTTCACCGCCTTTAATAACAACTCGGTGAATCAATCGAGCACGAATAACCGTTTCTTTTAAATCAAGATACGGTCCAAAGAGTTTCCTTAAACATTTGCTTTTGTGTTTACGTAAGCTTGTTGTTTAAAGTTTTGATGACTACATGGGAGAGTAGAATGTGACTTTCCCAGAAACCAATAGGTCCGAGGAATCAATAGCCCCATCCCTACACAAAAATAAATAACAAAGATGGTTAGTTACTATATAAGTGACATATAAATAGAATGAACATATATTAAATAAAAGTGAGAAACATATTCAACAAGTGACATGCTCTGTCACTTTTACTTAAAAGTGATATGCTCGTCACTTTTAAGTAAAAAGTGACATACATGTCCAAAAAGTGACAAACATCTTCAAAAACCGATATATGTCTAAAAATGTGACAAGAGCTCTATTTAAAGTGACATACATCTCAAAAAAGCGTTGATCATACAATCTATTTGTTAGTTGAGATGTTCATACTTATTGTATTTATATATTACATAAAAGTGACATGCTCGTCACTTTTTACTTAAAAAGTGACATGCTCGTCACTTTTAAGTAAAAAAGTGACATACATGTCCAAAAAGTGACAAACATCTTCAAAACCCGATATATGTCTAAAAATGTGACAAAGAGCTCTATTTAAAAGTGACATACATCTCAAAAATAGTGATCATACAATCTATTTGTTAGTTGGGATGTTCATACTTATTGTATTTATATATTACATAAAAGTGACATGCTCATCACTTTTACTTAAAAAGTGACATGCTCTCGTCACTTTTTAAGTAAAAAGTGACATACATGTCCAAAAAGTGACAAACATCTTCAAAAAGCGATATATGTCTAAAAATGTGACAGTAGCTCTATTTAAAAGTGACATACATCTCAAAAAATAGTGATCATACAATCTATTTGTTAGTTGGGATGTTCATACTTATTGTATTTATATATTACATAAAAGTGACATGCTCTGTCACTTTTTACTTAAAAAGTGACATGCTCTGTCACTTTTTAAGTAAAAAGTGACATACATGTCCAAAAAGTGACAAACATCTTCAAAACCGATATATGTCTAAAATGTGACAATGTAGCTCTATTTACAAGTGACATACATCTCAAAAAATAGTGATCATACAATCTATTTGTTAGTTTGGATGTTCATACTTATTGTATTTATATATTACATAAAAGTGACATGATATGTCACTTTTTACTTAATAAGTGACATGCTCTGTCACTTTTTAAGTAAAAAGTGACATACATGTCCAAAAAGTGACAAACATCTTCAAAAACTGATATATGTCTAAAAATGTGACAGTAGCTCTATTTAAAAGTGACATACATCTCAAAAACACAGTGACCTTACAATCTATTTGTTAGTTTGGATTATCATACTCATTGGTTTTATATATTACATAAAAGAAACATGATCTGTCACTTTTTACTTAAAAAGTGACATACCATGTCACTTTTGAAGTAAAAAGTGACATACATGTCCAAAAAGTGACAAACATCTTCAAAAACTGATATATGTCTAAAAATGTGACAGTAGCTCTATTTAAAAGTGACATACATCTCAAAAAAACACAAATGACCTTACAATCTATTTGTTAGTTTGGATGATCATACTCATTGGTTTTATATATTACATAAAAGAAACATGATCTGTCACTTTTTACTTAAAAAGTGACATACCATGTCACTTTTGAAGTAAAAAGTGACAAACATCTTCAAAAAGTGGCATACATCTCTTCAAAATGATATATTCTAAAAATGTGACAGTAAATCTCTTTAAAAGTGACATATATATACAACAAAAGTGATCATAAAGTCTATTTACTAGTTTGCACATTCAAAATTATTGTACCTATATAAGTAAAAATTGACAAATATCTCTTAAAAGTGACGTAGATCTCTTTAAAAGTGACATAAATCTCAAAAAACAATGATCATACAATCTATTTCTTAGTTTGGATATTCATACTTATTGTATTTATTTATTACATAAAAGTGACATGCTCTCACTTTTTAAGTAAAAAGTGACAAACATCACCAAAAAGTGACAAACATCTTCAAAAAGTGACATGGATCTCTTTAAAAGTGATATAAATCTTAAAAATAGTGTGAATGTTCAAAAATCATATGTTAGTTGGATGTTCAAACTTATAGCATTAATTTTTAGTTTGCATGTTTAAACTTATTGCATTTGGAATATGAACTAACATATCAAACGAGAAGGGACATATCAAACTTATTGCATTTGGTATATCATTGATTTGGCAATGGTTTCAATGTGTTATTGGATTCCTAAACGCACCATCAACCAGTTAATCATTGAAAACAGACATGCAATTTCACAGAACAAAATCCCTCAAAATGTAAAAATTTCAATCATCAACCATTGTCACTGATTTTCCTAAAGGCATTATCATAAATTGAATAATAATGGAAAACATAAATTCGAATTAACAAAGCAATCGAAAAAAATATAGAAATACAGAATAAACTAACAATATTTTTCATCTTTTTTGAAGATCCTTCCGCTGAACTGCACTTTCTCTTCATCCCTGAAGATTCTGCAACAATGATTTCGCCTTCTCCAACCATGTTGAACAATATAGTGTTAAAATATAGAAGAAACGAACAGAAACTATGAATTAGTGAGTGAATTTGAGGAATTTCGCTTTAAATCGCAGAGAAAAAAAACGTGAGGAAGGGTTTAAGGCAATTGTAGTAATAATTTTCCATTTTTACCCCTCCATTCTGATATATTAAAGAAGTCCACTTTTCAAATTTTTTAAAAATAACCGTATTTTTCAATTTTTTTTGAAAAATAAAGTAAGGGGCCTAATTTCCACTTGTTTATATAGTAGCTAGCCTGCTGCATTTGGGCCCCAAATGAAAAAGATGACACAGAACGTAAATGTCATTTTTAATAAGATAAATTAGGTACTTTACTACATATTTCAATAAGGTAAACGTCAGTTTTGAAAATTTTGCCAAATTTAAAATTATATTTTGAGCATTACATTTATTCCAAACAATGGATAAATGGTGTATTTAACTATATCCATAGTGAAGATACTAGCGTGAATAAAAATGTTAAGAATTCAAGAATTTAATTTTTATAATTTTCTCGTATTCTCTATTCTAATATTGGCCAAACAATCAACATATTTCTGCAAGAATTTGTTTAACAATTTTTTGGAGCTTGACCTCTAATCCCCGGTACTTGTATTATTTTCTTTATTTTTGTTGAAAGAGCGTAAAAATAAATAAAAGACCAGATCGATACATCTCTGAATAAAAACTATTTAATTACTAGTTTGCTCTCAATTACGTGTTACTTAACTTGGACGCCAATCTTGAATATTTCTCATGTATACATTATGTATAGAAATTTCAATATTGAATGATCCTTATTTTATCTTATACATTTATTATGCAAATGTTCAATTAAATAAGAGATTGATTCCTCTACATACATAATGACTAACAGGAGCATAGTGCAGTCATGGACCAGATGGCATTTTAGTTAGTAATTTTTTTTTAAAAAATTTATAACTCCAAAATTGAAAATAGCCAACTACCTCCTTATTTATTTGGGTAATTAACATATATACCCTACTTCTACTTTTATATCTGAAATATACTGGGTCAATATAAAATTGATAATAATACTAGAATGCTACCAATTTGTATGCAAAATTACTAGGCTTTGGATGTGGTCAACAATAATTCTTGATTTTTAATGCAGCCCACCATTATTGCACTTATACCATAATAGATAACATTGAATTAGTTTCAACTTGCAGAATTTACAGGTGGAATTCAAATTCAAACTCATATTAAAAAAAATGAAAGATCATATTTCATTTACATTGTAGAGAATAGTTAACGTATGTGTTACTTTTCGTAGAATGCAATGCCGTGAAAGCCATTTTTGATCATACGATTATTTTTTTAGAAACTTAGTTCTACATAGATTTTTGATGGGGTGATGTCGACAACAATATGAATGGGAATACCCGGTAAGAAAGATTGTTTATTATTGAATTGATACTCCATAATATGTCGAACAAGAATGATTTATAATAACATATAATAAAAACTTTACTTTTTTTCATCGTACAGAAATCAACATTTATATTCGCAATTACAATGACAAAACAAGCACATATTACTAATTTTGAGAACCAATAACGGTGAACATTCATGTCGCATGTTATCACATTATGGTACTGACTACGCGTAATAAGAACATAGACAACTAGTAACTCGAAAACTTTCAAAATGACTTATAAAATGATCCATCATGCTCGGATATATTTGAATTCATAACCAGGTGTTGTGTTGATAAAGAAATCCATTTGAATGTAGTTACATTTAAAAATCATGATTGTGAAAGAAGTAGTACATACTATTACACAAAATAACAATGTACAGAAATCAGTAGCAATTCACGTCACATGTTATCACATCATGGCATCGCAAAAAATAAATCACACATCTAACATACATGAATAGAAGAAGACAACTTGGTAACATTTTGCTTTATATTTACAGTGACAAAGCTATCACAGATAACTAATTTTGAAAACCAATACCGGTAAACATTCACGTTGCATGTCATCACATTATGATACGTACTACGCGTAATAAGAACATAGACAACTAGTAACTCAGAAACTTTCAAAATGACTTATCGACAACGTTTTCTCTTGAGTGCAGAGAGATTTCTCATTTTTTTGCTTTTCCGTCTTGATTTGGTACTACTACGTGTTGATGTCATTCTCCGATTACTGATTAATGTCATAAAAAAATCAGAAGTGAGCATGTCGTAACGATGGACTGTCGAACAATTCAAAAAATTATTTCAAACGAATTTAAAATTTGCAAACGTCAATGCACTTACATCAAGTATCTAGATTAAAATTTTGAGATTTGGTAACGAATAAACGTGGAAGATAAATGGAAAGATGATAGCAGTTGGGAAGGGTTTCTTTCTTGTTTCAACATGGGTGTTGGAAATGGTGAATATTGATTGCGTGTGTAGGGATGATAATTTAGAAATTAATTAATTGTTAATTAAATTTGGTAATAATATATTTAAATCCCTTAATGTTAGCTATTGCCATTACAAAAGGGAAATCGGCAAGCAAATGGTCCCTAACGTATGACATTCTTTCGCAAATGGTCCATAACCTTTCATTTTAGCGTAATTGTCCCTAATCTATCTATTTAGGTGCGCAATTGGTCCTTTTTTTGTGATTCCGTTAAAATTCGTTAAAACCTATTCATTAGGTACGCAAATGGTCCCTCTCACTTTTTGTCTTTATTAGTGGAGGTAAAATTGTCAAGTTGTATTTTTTCTTTCTTTCAATTGGCGCAAATGGTCCCTAACCTTTTTTTTTTTGGCTGTGATTCCTAACCTATATGTTTTAGTACGTAATTGGTCCTTATTTAATGAAAAGAGAAAAATATCCTTAGTTTTAATTAAAGAAATTTACAATTGGATTCCTAACCTTTGCAAAAAGTGAAAATGAGTCCGATACTTTAATTTTTTTATTAAAAATTAAAAGAAACTAACAAATTGATAATATACTAAATTATTTTGTATATTTTATGAACTATTATTTTGTATATACATACAATTGGTCCGATACTTTAAATTTGTATTTTGAACTATTATTTTGCATTTTATGAACTATTATTTTGTATTCTGAACTATTATTTTGTATATAGCAATTGGTCCGATACTTTAATTTTTTAATAAATTATTTTGTATATATACACAATAATGCATATATATATATACACGGATGCTTACATTTATTTTTTTTCATAACAATTACTAAATTAAATTTAAAAAAAAAAAACCGGACAAACGTTATTCACCACCTCCAGTTTTTCTTCATTCAGCCCCCCCCCACCCCCACCCGCAAAATCGACCAAATCGGGCGGGGGGGGGGACCGATTTGGTCAAAACCAGAGAGAAAAATCTTCTTGATTTTGCAGAACCATGGAGAAATTTTCTCCCACGTTTCCCAAGACCTGTGTCGGTAACAAGGGGAGAAATTCCTTCCTGTTTTCGGCATAGAGGGTGGGGGTGGGGGTGGGGGTGGGGGTGTGGGGTGGGTTAGGTAGATGAATGTGGTGGGTGATTTGAGTTTAAATATTTTTTATCGGCCAATGGTTTTTTAGTCCCGATTGGCCCAAAGAAAGTTAGTTATCTTGGGCCAAATAAGCCTGATTTTTATTTAAATTTTTTTATTGGGCTAGCCCACTTTTGCCACATCTAGTTGTAATGATAAAATTAAAGTTTGAATTTTAAATAATATGATTACATAATAATAATAAAATAATTTTAATTAGCATATTTGTTAATAATTATGGACTTAAATTTTAGTTATTTTATAATAGTTCATAAAATATACAAAATAATTTAGTAAATTATCAATTTGTTAGTTTATTTTAATTTTTAATAAAAAAATAAAGTATTGGATCCATTTTCACTTTTTACAAATGTTAGGAATCCAATTGCAATTTTTTTAATTAAAACTAATGATATTTTTGTCTTTTTATTAAATAAGGACAAATTACGCACCAAACAATATAGGTTAGGGACTGCTGCGCCAAAAAACAAAGGTTATGGACCATTTCCACACAGGTAAATGTTATGGACCATTTGCGCCAATTGAAAGAAAGAAAAAAATGTAACTTGACAATTTTACCCCCACTTAGAGGTGTCAATCCGGGTCAGGCGGGCGTGTCGGCCGCCCGCACGATGAAGTCCGATGACGGCCCAGATTAGAAAAAGCCCGCGAGATCGCGGGTTATGGCCAGGTCAACCCACCACAAAAATTGAACACTAGCTTGGCCCACCGCCGGCCAACTGGGACGAGCCCATGGGGCGCGGTTCGCCTTCGGTTCGCCCATATGAATAAAAAATTAATTTTTTTTAAATTACTAAAAAAATTTAGTTATTTATTGTAATTAAAAAATATTTATTTACATATATAAAAAAAATGTGTTAAATTACTAAATAACAAAGATAAATTCACATTTGTTGAATTTTTAATTCAATTTCTATTATTTATATATATATTTAAAGACTAAAATATCACGCATCTGTCACATCTTTCACTTTAAAATTTCTCTCGCCATTTGTTTTTTATTTTTAATTTTTAAATATCATTTCAAATATAAAAGTTCTAATTTTCATCTTTTCTTTCTCAAAAAAAAAAAATCAAAACATGCCAATTTGTTAAAGGTCGAACCGTCCGGTACCGAGCAGTCCACCCGGTTCACTGGGCCACCATGATTCGGACTCCTTAGCCCGTGAACGGCCCATGGTTCGGCCTCTCCGGTCCGTGAAAGGCCCACTTCGGTTCATGGGCGGGCCGCGATTCCGGGTCGAGGTGGGTGGGCCAATGCGGGTTCGGCCACCATGGTTCCAGGTCGAGGTGGGTGGGCCAATGCGGGTTCAAATTGGTGTACTGTCTTGACACCTCTACCCCACTAATAAAGACAAAAAAGTGAGAGGAGCCATTTGCTCACCTAATGGATATGTTTTTAACGAATTTTTAACGAAATCCGCCAAAAGGACCAATTGCGCACCTAAATGGATAGATTATGGACCATTCCGCCAAAAATGAAAGGTTATGGACCATTTGCATGACTAACCTGGATAAATGGGACGGGTAGGGCTAGTCCAATAAAAAAAATTAAATAAAAAATCGGACTTATTTAGCCCAAGATAACTAACTTTCTTTGGGCCAATCGGGCTAAAGTTGGCTGGCCCGATAAAAATATTTAAACTCAAATCATCCACGAGCCAACCCACATCCGCCACTTCTAGTTGTAATGATAAAATTAAAGTTTGAATTTTAAATAATATGATTACTTAATAATAATAATAAAATAATTTTAATTAACATATTTGTTAATAATTATGAACTTAAATTTTAGTTATTTTATAATAGTTCATAAAATATACAAAATAATTTAGTATATTATCAATTTGTTAATTTCTTTTAATTTTTAATAAAAAAAAATTAAAGTATTGGACCCATTTTCACTTTTTATCTAATTGCAAATTTCTTTAATTAAAACTAAGGATATTTTTGTCCTTTTATTAAATAAAGAACAATTGCGGACCAAAATATATATGTTAGGACTCATTGCGCCTAAAAAACAAAGATTATGGACCATTTTCACACTAAGGTAAATGTTAGGGACCATTTGTGCCAATTGAAAGAAAAAAAAAAAATATAATTTGACAATTTTACCCCAACTAATAAAGACAAAAAAAAGTGAGAGAGGGACCATTCACAAGACTTAATGGATATGTTTTTAACGAATTTTTAACGAAATCCGTAAAAAGGACCAATTCTTCACCTAAATGGATATGTTATGGATCATTCCGCTAAAAATGAAAAGTTATGGACCATTGGCGCACTAATATTATACATTATAGACCATTTTGCGCCAATTTCCGTTACAAAATGATAATGATAATTAATTTACAATTAAATAAATTTTTGTGTGGTAACATTACAAACTAAATGATAAATAGTATTATCATAAAAATAAAGACTATCTAGTAAAATACAAATTTTGAAAAAAAAAAATAAAATAAAAATAAAATAAGGTATGGGTATAATTTTCACATTTAATTTTAGTCCACTCCCAACCTATTTTCTTAAATGGCCAAATTTAAACTTAAATATTTTACCCATTAAAACTCATCCGTATGTTTGGTAGGAATTATAAATTGGTTTTTTGGTTTTTTACCACGACCCCACAACTGACAGTGGAAAATGATGAGGATAACATTTACCAAAATGACCAAAATCTATATCATGGATTCCAATTCTTTCATCTGCAATTGTTGACCGTTCCACTGGGGCTTTTTGAAAATTTGGTTAGTTGATGAAAATTAAATATACAGATATTATGCATAAGTGGGCCCAGTAACTTCAGAAAAGTTGAGAAACTCCTATAAACTGGTTTTAACCCAGCCAAACATGCACGTACACGAGTCAATTCCTAATCCCCATTATCTATTAAATTTAAATGAAATGTGCTACATACTTGATTTTTTATTAAAATTCCAAAATTACATTTTAATAATTTAAAATCCAAAAATAACAAATATAACATACATTTTTATAAAAATATAATAAATGTAACAATAAGTGTTACAAAATTTAAAAAAAAAAAAAAGTATTTTTAGAATAAAAAAAAATTAGATAGTTTTTCTAAATTATTTCATATTTTATAGTTAATAGTGAAACTATCCCAAATTTAAATCCATCCCTTCATTCCGAGCACTTAAACTAGAAGGCGACAAGCGATTCAAAATCACGTTCAAAGAAGAAAATTAGTAAGCCATCTCTATGAAGTCCGATCGACCACTATCACCACTACCATCGTCGCCGACTACCTCTCTGACCCGAACTAGGGTTTTTTTTTTTTTTTCGCTTTTTGAATTTTTCGGCATATTGGATTTATTTTTATTTTGTCCAATTTTTTTTTTTCTTTTTTGTTTATTTGATAATCTATATTTCTATATGGTTGTTGACTTGTTGTTGAGTAATGAATAATGATGTTTAGTTTATTTTGAAAAATTATTTCAAATTTTAATAAGTAGAAAAAGTAAAAAAAAAAAAAAGTTGCTTATTATTGGAAATTAATATGGATTTTCGCTTAAATATCTCGAAGGCATTAAAAATTTAAAATTGACTGGTGAAAGATGGTGAACCAAATGAATTTATATTATTATTTTTTTATTGTAATAGCACCGAACCGGACGTTTGGGTTTAATATGGGTTATTTTTGGCTTATTTTTGTTGTTATGTAGACTTTTCATCTATTATATTTTTTGGATTATTGAATTTATTGTTAGTTGAATTGGGTTGAATTGTTTATTGTTGGATTATTGAATTATTTCAATTTGTGTTTGTAGTGTTAAAAATGAAACATTATCAATATTGGGCAAAGAAGGGAAAAACGTTGTTTTCTTTCTTTTAAAAAATAGAAGAATTTACCACAAGTAAAAATTCTATGGAAGTTGACGAGGATATTTCAATCCTTGATATCCAACTTTCTTTAAATTCATCTCTTAAAATCGAACATCCTTCATTTTCATAATATTACTTGCAACCATCTATTATAAATGAGTTTTATGCTGTTAAAACTCGATAAACACAATTTTAGTACGTAATGTCATAATTAGATTCTTTTTTGTTATATATTAAAAAAAAAAATTGATTTAACTTATTTTAAATTTCAACTCGACTCAATATAATTTTATGGATCCGCCCCTAATGACTAACATAAACTTCTCTTGTTAATGCATGTATGCACTTTGTCTTTGAAGGGGGAATTTAGTTCCAAAAATATATATACACACATATTCAAATCCGAAGTTAACATGTAAAACGAAAGGTGAAAGAGTTGTGACACGTCGTTTTTCAAAGCATTTTCTCCTTGCGTGTGGCTTTCAAATCCGAAGTTAACATGTAAAACGAAAGGTGAAAGAGTTGTGACACGTCGTTTTTCAAAGCATTTTCTCCTTGCGTGTGGCTTTCAGTCATATTTAATCAAAGTGAAAGACGAGAATAGGCACATAATACAAAATTAAGATAATAGATATTTGAGCAGAGAGTTTTATTAATAATGAAAATAAATAGAAACTTTGGAGATGAAATAAAATGATGCATAAATATAAAATAAGTTTAAAATTTTAAGCATGTCACGAGTTAATAATACATTCCATAAAGAAAAATAACAGTGGGATAAACATGAAAATGAACTGTGTTTCCTCTTTTTTTTTCCTTGTCCAAATCAAACAGTGAAATAGGGATGACAAAAAAATCAGCCCCCGTCCAGCTCCGTTTTGCCCTAGTTTTGCCCTATCCTATTAATTTTCTAAACCCGCTCTGAATGTTTTTATTTTTATGTTTTAAAATTTAAATAAAAAATAAAAAAATTTAAAAATTAATTAATTAATTAAACAGACAATAAATACCGATCCCGATCCCGATCCCGATCCCGCCTCTCAAAAATCACTAACAAGACGGATATGGAAATGACCACCCGACCAGTTGCCATCCCTAAAATCAAATAAGAAATACACTCATATATTTTGCTTCTCCTATAATAATCACGATTGTATGGAGTTTTTTCGCTACGAGAAGAAAAAAACACATCCACATAGTGTAGCACTCGTTTGATGTGAATTATAAAATAGTTTATTTGACAAAAAAATTGCTTATTTAACCAAAAATTTACTAATGATATTTTTACCATTCTTGGTCAAATAAACTATTTTGGTCAAATAAACTAGTTTATAATTCACACCAAACGAACTCATCTTCAATTTCATTTCTTTCAAATTTTGTTGTTCAACATCTTCTTCAACGAACCATCTCCATCCATCTCCCTCAATCGATCATCCATCATCTCCAAAAATCATTCACCGCTTTAATATATTATCATGATAGTCTATTCCACCGCAAAAAAAGCATCTACTATTTATATTTGTGTGTCTTTGCATGTGTATTGCTAGTCCTGTATGTATAGAGGTGTCATGACGGGTCGGCCGGCCGAACTCGCATTGACTTACCTACTCGACTCGCATCTGCATGGGCGGTCATGGGCCGAGGACATCGAGCTGTCGACCCAAGCGGTTCAAAGATCCGACGACGTCTGTTTGATAATTAAAAAATGAATTTCATGTAAACATTTTTGTTATAAATAACAAATGTGAATTTATCATTATTTTTTATTTAGTAATTTAACATATTTTTTGGTATAAATGTAAACATTTTTTTAAGGACAATAAGTTAGTAATTTTTTTTTGTAATTTAAAAAAAATTAATTTTTTATTCATACGAGCTGAACCGAATCGAATTGCGACCTACATGGACTCGACCCGAATGAGCTGACAGGTGGGCCAGGCTCGTATTCAATTTTTCGGTTGGATTGACTTGGACCCGCAACCTGCAATGGCGCGGGTTTTTTCTAATGCGGGCCGTCACCGGACCGACCCGACCTGCCTGACTCGGATTGACATCTCAATGTATATACATGATTTTAATCATCACTAACACTTCGACAAATTTTCAATCGAAGCGGAACTCTCATCGTAATGTCCTTTCGTTAACACCCAAACGATGTCGGTTTCCTTCTTGCCAATCCTCTTTCTCGTGCTCAGATTAAGGCTTCTCGAGTTCTTAGGTTCAATTTTATGCACAATAATCAGCCTATTATATCTAATTTTTGTGTTAATTGCAAAATTTTACTAATAATTAATAGTAATTTATGGTTGAAAATTGAAGGGAGATTATAGAAGGTCAAGCCAAAGAGGGAATGTGTGGTCGATTGGGTATCGAAGCATTTGTAACATTTGTATCAAACATTAATACACAATATCATTTGTAACATGTGTATCAAATAGTAATACTGTAAAGGACTAAATTAACATAAAAGTATAAATATGAGGATCAAGTTACAAAAATTTAAAAGTTGAAGGACCTGAGTTGCAAATAAAAGAGGATGAAATTGAAATGAAAGAGAAAGTATAGAGACTAAAGTAGAGATATTATAAAGATGAAAGACTTATCGTACAAATAATCAAGGACTCAACCATTACATATTCCGTTACTATATATTATTTAATATAACAAATTAAATTAATAATTTTTTTCAAAAATAGTAATTTTAAAATAAATGGAACAAGAATAATTTTTGAAATTATTTTCAAAAGTAGTTTATTTATGAAAAACCTATATATATATATATATATATATATATATATATATATATATATATATACTATAATATGTTGTATTCACAGATGTTTCTTATTCACCCTTCAACCAACGCGACGTCGTTTTCATGTAGTTTTAGTCTTAATTTTGTCCAAATCTCACTATTAGTACTATAAGTTTGTTTAACTTGTTAAAAAGGCTGCCTTTGTTGACTTTTATTCATTTTTTGGGAGCCGTCATTTTTCCAAAGCTTTTTACCTTTTTATTTATTATTTGTTTAAATCATTTGATTTGTTTTCTCTACACATGCGCCACTTTTGTTGACTTTGTATCTTGTTTTGTTTTATTCGTTTTTTTCCTTCGTTGTCGAGACTGGAAAATATTTATTCGGTTAACTTGTCGAGTGACTCGAACATATTTCCTCTCTGGTATTTTATCATTTGATTATTGTTGAGTCACTTGACTTAGGAGATTTTTTTATTATTAGATTTGGTTTTTGTTGTTCTTGATTTCATAAACATATTCCATTTTGTATTTATATTATTTGTTAAATTTTATGTTTTGGTTATTGTTTTTTGTATGTAGATAATTTAATAATTCAGTATTTTCAACTTTATGATAAGATTTTATATTAAATTATATATGATATAAAATTATTTTATGTTATATGAAATTATGATTATTGATTATAAAAATAATTATTTTTTTTTTGGGCGGACATTTTCATGATAGAATATAAAAATTAAATAAAAATTTATTTCCCCACTTTGGTCACGCAAAATTATTAGTATAATTTTTTTTTATAGACAATTTGATGACAAAATATAAAAATGAAAAAATAAATAAATTTTTTTTTTAAAATTTTTCCCACTTTGTCATTATAATTTTGTATTTATATTAATTGTTAAATTTTATGTTTTGGTTATTGTTTTTTGCGTGTAGGTAATTTAATAATTTAGTATTTTCAATTTTGAATTTTTTTATTTGATTGATAATTTAGGCGTCTATATATTTTTTTGACTCTAGCATTTATGATAAGATTTTATATTAAATTATATATGATATAAAATTATTTTATATTGTATGATATTGTGATTATTGATTATAAAAATTATATTATTTTTTTTAGGTGGACATTTTCATGACAGACTATAAATAAAAAATTTATATTTTTTTTCCCCATTTTGCTTATGCAAAATTATTATTATTAATTTTTTTTTATGGACAATTTGATGACAAAATATAAAAATCAAAAAATAAAATTTTTTTTTTTTAATTTTCTCCACTTTGCCGAGTAACTCGGCAATGTGGGAAAAATAAAAACATTTTATTTATCCCACTTTGTCGAGTAACTCGGACAGGTGGGAAACATTGGAAACATTTTTATTTTTTACTTTTTGTATTTTTGTGGGCTTTTAGGAATTTATTTTTATTTTTATTTTTTATTTGCAGTTTTAGTCCACATCCTTTTCCTTTTATAACAAATTTCCCATGATTTTTTTTTTCCTCATCTCTGACCTTTAAACTTTTTGTTAAATTTTATGTTTTCGTTATTGTTTTTTGCATGTAAGTAATTTAATAATTGAGTATTTTCAACTTTGAATTTTTTTGTTTGATTAATAATTTAGGCGTCTATATATTTTTTTGACTCTAGCATTTATGATAAGATTTTATATTAAATTATATATGATATAAAATTATTTTATATTGTATGATATTGTGATTATTGATTATAAAAATTATATTATTTTTTTTTAGGTGGACATTTTCATGACAGAATATAAAAAATATTTTTTTCCCCATTTTGCTCATGCAAAATTATTATTATTAATTTTTTTTATGGACAATTTGATGACAAAATATAAAAAAAAAAAAAAAAAAAAAAAAATTTTAAAATTTTCTCCACTTTGCCGAGTAACTCGGCAATGTGGGAAAAATAAAAACATGTTATTTATCCCACTTTGCCGAGTAACTCGGAAAAGTGGGAAACATTGGAAACATTTTTATTTTTTACTTTTTGTATTTTTGTGGGCTTTTAGGAATTTATTTATTTATTTTTATTTGCAGTTTTAGCCCACATCCTTTTTCCTTTTATAACAAATTTCCCATTTTTTTTTTTTTTCGTCATCTCTGACCTTTAAACTTTTTGTTAAATTTTATGTTTTGGTTATTGTTTTTTGCATGTAAGTAATTTAATAATTTAGTATTTTCAACTTTGAATTTTTTTGTTTGATTAATAATTTAGGCGTATATATATTTTTTTGACTCTAGCATTTATGATAAGATTTTATATTAAATTATATATGATAAAAAATTATTTTATATTGTATGATATTGTGATTATTGATTATAAAAATTATATTATTTTTTTTAGGTGGACATTTTCATGACAGAATATAAAAAAAAATATTATATTATTTTTTTTCCCCATTTTGCTCACGTAAAATTATTATTAGTAATTTTTTTTTATGGACAATTTGATGACAAAATATAAATAAAAAAAAAATTTTTTTTTTTTTAAATTTTTCCCACTTTGTCGAGTAACTCGGCAATGTGAGAAAAATAAAAACATTTTTGTTACCCCACTTTGCCGAGTAACTCGGAAAAGTGGGAAACATTGGAAACATTTTTTTTTTTTTATTTTTTTTTTTGTGGGCTTTTAGGAATTTATTTATTTATTTATTTATTTATTTGTAGTTTTAGTCCACATCCTTTTCCTTTTATAACAAATTTGCCCATGAATTTTTTTTTTTTTTTTTTTTTTGTCATCTCTTACCTTTAAATTTTTTTTATGTTTTATTTGTCTAGCTTTTTAAATAAAAAAAACTAATAATAACAAAATAAAATTAAAATGTACATTAAGTCTTGCAACTTTTATAATGTAGTCCAATTTTGTGTTGACAATTTTTTCTTTTTTTAACATATTTTTAATTTTTTCCATTTTTCTCACTTTGCCGATTGACTCAGCAGAGTCGAAATCTTAAAAATATTTTAGTTATCCCAGATTAGCGAGTAACTTGGCAATCTAGGAAACATTGGAAAACAAAAAATTTTTTAATTTTTTTATTTTTATGGGGTTTTAGCAATTTATTTATTTATTTATTTGTTTGTAATTTGCACTTTTAGTTCACATCATTTTCATTTCATAACAAATTTAACCATGACCTTTTATTTTTTTTGGCCATCCCTCATCTTTATATTTTGTTACAGATTTTATTTTGGTTTTGTTGAATAACTCTAAGAAAAATACAAAAAATTAATATTTTACAAAAAATTATTAACTAACTTGACTTTTTATTAACTGGATTTTGACGAAAATAATCACAAAAATTAAAACGTGAACAAATGAGAAATTATATATATCTATTTTTTTATAAATGTCAGGCATTTAATTTTGTAGTCATCATATCATTTCTAATGTAATAATGAGCTTTCATTATTGTTAATAATGATTGTGAAATTTAGTACGAATTTGTTCTGTTTGTGTAATTTGTTTTGTTGATGAACTCGACAAAATGAAATGTATTTTCTCGATTTGCTCGACTAATTAGTTGTCAATTTTTCTACTTAAATTTTTGCTTTTGTTGCATTTTGCAATTATTATGTTGTATAATTTTATTTTCCATACTAGCCGCAATGTTTGACTTGAAAATTTGTCTTTAATATCTGGTCTTCATTTTGTAATAGATGCATATATTTTTATATTAGGAAATCTTTCCAAGTTACGAGGTAATTAAGAAAAATGATTAAACTTAATTTATTCAAAATGTTACCCAATTCTTAACACGTGTACTCATTTAGAAATTATAACTTACTTGTTTTTCAGTTTTTTCCATTTCTTTGTCCTTATCTTTGTAGTTATTATTAATCACATATACAATTTTATGTACATCTAAACCATTCACTTATTATAAATATACGACGTTGTTTTGGCAGTATTATTTTATATATTTCCTTTGTTTTATTTGTACGAGACATATATATACAGTTTTTGCTTCTTTTCTATTTTCTTTGTTCTCAGCCTTGTTCTTTTATTTCTACTCTCATCAAACCCTAGAATTTTGTTGAATTCTTCTTTTTCTTGCTTGAAATCATTGTAGCTTTTTTCTTGTATTCGAAATTATAATTCTCATCTCCTTTGTCCACCTATTGAGTTTGAGTATAGATTGTAGAAGGTCTGATATTAATTTTTTGATTTGATCAGTTGTTCATCAGTGGTTTTATAGCAAGTTCCCAACTTCAATTTATAGGTATGTAATTATTCACTGATAGAAATTTGAAGTTAATTATTATTTGTGTTATTTGGTTTATTCTTTCATTATATCTTTATTAATAAGTATTTTTTTTTATATCATGTATTTACAGGCTATAGTAGGATATTACAATTTTAACCAATAAGAATTTTGTTCCCTGTTGCTTATTACATCTATGTACTAATCTTATTCTTAGTTGTGTTAATAATGTTTATAGTATATATTTTTATTTTTGTACATTGAATGAGACTAATTTTTGTATTTATTGTATGATAAAATATATTAGATGACAGGTGAAAAATTTGTTGACTCAAATAAAGAACAACAAAACAAGAAAAGAAGACAGATGTATGCTCAGCATACACAATATAAATCTAACAAGAAGATTCAAAAAACAAGGATTCAGTTACTTGAAGATATTGAGTTGAATGATGTCAATTCAATAGGTAGTTTACAATTATCTGGTGAGCTAAGGTTTTTTTTAATTTTATGTTTTTCCCATTATGCACAATTTTTTTCCATTTATTTATTTATGTTGTTTTCATTTGTCATATTTTTTATAGCTGAAGAATTGAATGAAGATGGACATGAAATTTCTTTCATTGGCTCTAACAATTTAGAAGATGGTGGCGTAGAAAGCAATATTTATTATGAAGAACATGAAAATCAAAATCATGAATTCCAATTAACTCCTTGTATTTCAGATATTACTATGAGACATGTACCCACAGAAACTTATGTATTACGTACTCCAACAAATTGTATTCACTGTTTTGCAAAAAAGTTTGAAAAAGAAAGTAAAGGTTTTTGTTGTTCTGATGGAAAAATTAAATTGCATATCAACTGTTCTCCTTCTATTTTATATGATTTATATACTTCAAATACAGATGAAGCATTGGATTTTAAAAATAATGTGCGAAATTATAATAACCATTTTGCTTTTACCTCTTTTGGAGTGAAGTTTGATAAAGATTTATCTAAATCTACTAACTACAAAGGTATTTACACTTTTAGAGTTCAAGGACAAGTATACCATTATATAAATCCAATTCTAAACATTGATAGTAATCCATCATATTTACAATTATATTTTTATGATACAGACAATGAAATACAAAATAGATTAAATACATGTATCAATTTCTCATCATCTTTACTACACATATTAGTAAATCTATTAAAGATTAATCCATATTCTAGATTTTTTCGTTCCTTAGGTGATATTGAAAATCTTCAAACTTGCAAAATTCATATTAGATGTGATGCTGGTCTTGATCAAAGAGTATATAATACACCTTCTGCATCTCAAGTGGCTGCAATTTGGGTTGATGAGGACCCATCTGCAGACATAAGATATCGTGATATATCAATTTATTGTCACTCTAATAATTCACATAGAATACATTATTATTATGGATGTTATGATACCCTATAGTATCCATTATTATTTCCCTTCGGTGAGACTGGTTGGCATGAAGGTATTGAAAAGGCAAAAAATAGTACAGTTGATATTTATAGTACAAAAGAGAATTCATTTTCTACTGAAAACATGAGTTGTGCAGCTGATATAATAGAGAAAGAAAAAAAAGGTAAAGACTACTAATATGTTTCCTCATTTAAACTCATTCAATTTAAAATTTCTTTTCATTAAATTTCTTTGCATTTTTTTGTTGTGCAGTTTACAAGAAGAATAAAAAAGGTTTACAAGTATCTTGCCGTGAATACTATTGCTTCAAATTACAGGTACGTGATACACAAAACAATGTTTTGCTTCATGCTGGTAGACTTCTACAGCAATATGTAGTAGATATGTATGTTAAACTTGAAACAAGTCGATTAGATTATTTTTGTCAAAATCAAAGTGAAATTCGTGCTGAATTATATCAAGGAGTTGTTGATAGTGTAGAAAATGGTCAAAATAGAGGTGCACAAATTGGTCGTCAGATTATTTTACCTTCTTCTTTTGTTGGGGGTCCTAGAGATATGAAAAAAAGATATATGGACGCAATGGCATTGGTACAAAAATTTGGTAAACCTGATTTATTTTTAACATTGACATGTAACCCTAATTGGGTAGAAATAAAACAAGAGTTAAGGCATAATGATATAGGATGAGAATAGACTGATTTAATCTGCTAGAATATTCAAAGCTAAATTAGAAGAACTTAAAGTTGATCTATTTAAGCACCAAATATTTGGGCCTGTCGCTGCATATATTTATGTTGTAGAATTCCAAAAACGAGGACTTCCACATGCTCATTTCTTACTAATCTTACAAAGCAATGCGAAAATTAATAATATTGATAGAGTCGATTCTATTGTATCATGTGAAATTCCAGACAAAGTAAAATATCCTCACCTTCATTCTATTGTTGTTAAACATATGATGCATGGTCCATGTGGTAATTTGAATCCCCATAATGTTTGTATGGATAGAAATGGTCATTGTAAGAATAAATACCCAAAGGAATATATCTCAAATACTTCTATTGGCCATAATTCTTATCCAACTTATAGACGATTGAATGATAAACGATCATTTATGATTCGAGGACATTTATTAGACAATAGATGGGTTGTACCTTACAATCCATATTTGTGTGCGAAGTTTGATTGCCATATTAATGTGGAAATATGTTCAACAGTTAAAGCTGTGAAATACCTCTATAAATATGTTTATAAAGGCTATGATCGTGTAAGTATTTCAATTAGTAATACTAATAATGAAAATCCTATTGATGAAATTGAGATATATCAAAATGGTCGTTGGATTTCTCCACCTGAAGCAATGTGGAGAATATATGGATTTGTTTTGTATGAAATGTCTCCTCGGTTATCTCATTACAACTACATCTTGAAAATAACCACTTGATAACATTCATATAGAGATTATGAAAATCCTAAACCATATCGATATTGGTGGTTCTTCCATAGCTCAAGACACCTCGTTGATCAGCGGCTCAATGGTCAATTGTTTGTTTGCTTCCTTACTTTGTTCCAATTCTTCCTGCAAATCACACAATTGTTTATTTTTATTAACCAACAATATTTCGAAATGAGTTATTTTATCATTGGATATATTTTTTCTTTAGTGGACACGATGGTCAAAGCCTTTAGGTTGACCCTAATGTCATCGGCTCAACGTTCGGTTCTATGTCGAGCGTTCATGAAAAAAGATGATAATTCGAGAATCGAGAAATGTATGAAATATCTTGAGTATTACGATTGATCATCGGTTGATTCTTAAGTCCTCGCTCCAAGTTATATTCATGGCCTTTTACCAAAAGTTTTCTTTTTTATTGTTAGCACATACCCATATCCTTCACAAGCCTTTGGATACGATCTGTTCTCCTTGGAAGAATTACATCTATCTTGGTTAGGATATTTATTTTGAATGATCGATTTTAGTTGATTTGAGATTTTGAGCCGTTTCAAGAATTTGTCAAAGCTGTTTTGGTTACTAGGGCAATATCCATCATTCTCATCACATTCATCTTTTTTCTTCCTCAACCCGAGATGCTATGCCTGTATCTTTTTCTTTCTTTCTTGTATTGAGATTTAGTTCATAAGTCATTAATGACCCAACCAACTCTTCAATTTTGATCTATCTATATCCTTTATGGAGTGAAACCTATTTGGTAAAGACCGCATGGGACCTTCGACCAACTTTGATTACGAATATTTTTCTAGGGAATGTGCTTGATTTGATAATCGAGCATAAAAATCTTTAAATACTTCATTGTTCTTCATGCGTAGGTTTTCAAATTACGTGGTGACATTTGTAGTTTACATGATTTAACAAGTTCCTTCGTGTGCGATTTGTAGGATTTCCCAAGCTTCCTTTGCTATTGCAATTAGATATTAGTACGAATTGATTAGCATCAACAAAAACAAAATATAGCATTCAAGGCTTTGCTATTCCAACTAGCATTATTGAAATCGATAATAACCAATTGTTCACATGGGTTTTCTATTTTAATATCATTTTCAATAATAGTGGAGGACTATCCTCTAATGATAGAATGCCATGATTTTTCATCTAAAGCTTGAATATGGATTTTCCAATAATTATAGTTCGTTCCATCCAAGATTGGTGGTCGAAAAGAACCAATGTCCATACCTAGATTCATAGGATCTCACTTTCTAGAAGTGAACCCTCTCGATACCAATTGTTAGTTTTAAATCTAGATAACAATCAACCTAGAAGGGGGTTGAATAGATTTGTTACCTTGAAAGTCGTAAATATTTTTTTTCAAAAACACAACGCGATATTGATGAAAGTTTGTTGAGCGTCGAGAACATTTCCTCGAACGATCAGTTATTATATAAGGCGATTAAAACATTAATTAACACCGGATATAGCGTGGTAAACCCTAAAGGAAACATCCACGAGCCCCCATGCCACGGGTAAATAAATCCACTACGAGCGGGTTAACACGTCTCAATGAAATTACAATTTTAGACCTAATCTAAAACTTTATCGACAATTTACAAAAAGTAAAAAGTTAAGAACAATGATAAAACTTCCTGTTTTTATATTTTCTTCAACTAGTCCAGAATCGTGATCAAGTATGATCTTGGTCCATTCGAGTGTCCGGATTGATTCCACAAATCGGAATAAGGACCCGGTCCTTATCTTGCCGCTTGAAAGCAATGGATTTCTTGTAGCTAGGACTTTTGAATATCTCTTTGAACTCTCAACTCATAAATGATGAATATCACTGTCTTATTTATGTCAAAGTTTGTCTAAACTTAATGACTTAATATTTATCTTATACATGGATAAGACAAAATAAGTCTTTAAGTTTAAATAGACTTTATAAAAGATAAGGTGAGATAAATCAAGAATATGAAAACAAATCTAGATATTTATTTTCATTTAAGTAGATAAATAAAAGATAATATTGTAATATCTTATCTACTTCTAGTTCAATTAGAAAACTTAAACATGCAATTTATTCAATCACTTATTGATAAGGAACAAGAGTTTTAGAATAATAGAGATTATGAAAATTTAGATTCTTCAATAATCCAAAAACTTGAAATGAAAATTTAGAAAGAATCAATAATGAATCTAGACAACGCACAATGTTAACTGAATTTTTTCATATGAATCTTTCAAATGAACTTGCAAAAACATTATTATATAAAGATTTTCCAAAATTTTTTGTATGGGATGGCCAAGGGAAAATATGGTGTCGAAGGAAAAAAGGAAATGTTATTGGTAGAATAGTTACATCTACTATAACTGAAGGAGAAAGATATTATTTACGTATCTTATTAAATCATATTAAAGGAGCAACTTCATTTGAAAATTTAAAATTAGTTCATGGTGTTTATTTGTCGTCTTTTCGTGAAACAGCTATGTCACTTGGTTTATTACAAAACAATAATTATTGTCAGTTTTGTTTAGATGAAGCTATTAGTTATCAAATGCCTTCTTCTCTTCGTAGATTATTTGCTACCATACTCATTCTATGTTCTCCTAATAATCCAGATATATTATGGAAAAAATTTCACCTATTTTTATGTGAAGATTATTTATCTAATGGTATGTCTATTGCAAATGCAGAAATAAAAGCACTACATGAAATCAATTCTATATTAGAAGCAAATAATAAAAATATAAATGATTACCATCTTGTACCTTTTCAAATATATATGGAACAAGAAGACATATTAGCTAAGATTATTAATGAAGAATTAAATAATGTTATTCATGCTGACAATACTATGTATGCAAATAACTTGAATGAATATCAAAAAATTGCCTATGATAAAATTCTTTCAGATGTATATAGTAATACAAGTCGTATGTATTTTATAGATGGACCTGGTGGAACTGGTAAAACTTATTTATATAAAGCTTTACTCTCTACAATTAGATCTAAAAATCTTATAGGTTTAGCAACAGCTTCCTCAGGTGTTGCAGCTGCTTTATTACCTGGTGGACGAACAGCACATTCAAGGTTTAAGATACCACTTGAAATAAATCACAATATGACCTGTTCTGTTAGTAAGCAGTCTGCTCTAGCAAGCTTTTTTAGATTGACAAATTTGATTATTTGGGATGAAGCACCAATGATTCACCGTTATGCAATAGAGGCTGTAGATAGAATGCTAAGAGATGTTAATGATTCTATATTGCCTTTTGGAGGGAAGGTTGTTGTTTTAGGAGGTGATTTCCGACAAGTATTACCAGTAGTTCAAAAGGGAAATAAAGAAGCTATCATTGGATCAAATTTAGTCTATTCATACTTATGGCCAAATTTCATACAATTACAATTGGTGCAGAATATGAGAGCTCAATTAGACCCATACTTTTCTAAGTTATTGCTTGATATAGGCAATGGAATCCAACCTAGGCATACCTGTAATATGATTACATTACCAGATGAAATAGCTATACCCTTTGATAACAAAATAGTTTCTCTAAAAGAATTGATCCAAAGTGTTTACCCAAACTTACAGAATTATAGCAATGAATTAGATAAGATGATTAATCGAGTTATTTTAACTCCTACAAATAATGCTGTTGATGAAATAAATAACATTGTACTTGATCAAATTGCTGGTGAAAATGTTATATATTATAGCTTTGATGAAACGTTAGAAAAAAATGAACATAGTATTCATGAAGATTTTCTTAATACATTAACTCCAAATGGTATTCCACCTCATGAACTTGTATTGAAACAAAATTGTCCTGTTATGTTATTAAGAAATATTAATCCATCTGAAGGATTATGTAATGGCACTAGATTAATTTGTCGTGCATTTGAGCGTAATGTTATTCATGCTGAAATATCTGTTGGAGAGTGGCGTGGGAAGAAAGTTTTTTTTACCTAGAATTCCATTTATTCCACTTGAAAGTGATAAGAGTACATTTCCTTTTAAAAGAACGCAATTTCCAATTCGTGCTTGTTTTGCAATGACAATAAATAAAGCTCAAGGTCAAACATTAGATTATGTTGGACTATATCTTCCTGAACCTATATTTTCTCATGGTCAACTTTATGTTGCATTATCTAGAGCAAAAACAAGTAAATGTATTAAAGCATTAATTATACCAAATGATAAACTTAAAAATCATTTTTGTTGTACAAAGAATGTAGTTTATACAGAAATATTAGCAATTGTGCATTCATAGTGTTTTAATTATTATTATGCATTTTTTTTTATTATAGGATTTGTACTTTCTAAACAATAGTTAAAATTGTATTCTTGGAGTATATTTTATGTGTTATTTGAAGAACACTTCTATAAAGCTTTGATATGAATGATATTGCAGTGAATATTCTTGAAGTATATTCCATGTGTTGTTTGAATAATACTTGTACAAAGCTTTCACATGAATTATATTGCAGTCAATAAAGAGCCAGTGTACTCTTACATCTCAATTGGTGAAGGATATTGTATAGGACTTTGAAGAAAATATGTACAGAGCTTTTAAATTATTGATAGTGCAGTGAATAAATGGCCAGTTTGTTCAGATGTATAATGCTATAGTTATGTATGTTTTGTAATAGTATCGATTTATAATCCAAAATAATAAAACTCATCATTTGATTTAGATAATTTTTAAATTTTTTTTACTATTATCTGTTTTTTTATTTCTTAAAATATTATACTACAAATAGTGTAGATTTATCAATGATTATTTTATTTTAATTTTACATTATGAATAATTTAATAAAAAATTAATAATATATTTATGTTAAATTAGTACCAATTTTTGACCGTTTATTTTTAACAAAGTGAAACATCTTTTATTATTGTATTTTTATTTTGCTAATATTCAATATGTGTATATTAGTATTATAGATATACTAAATATTATATAACACGTTGATTCAAATAAGGAATTTATGGAATATTATTAGTATACAAAATTTTTTTTCATTGCTATTAATACAATTTGTAATGATGATTATATATTAAACTTTCAAAAGCTATATTAGTCTCTATTAAATTCATTTCTATAATAGATATAGTTATAAAGTGTATTTGATAACCAACATAATTATATGAAAAAAATTTCATATAAAATACATTATATTCATCGAATTTGAATTTTTAAAGTTTAAAATTAAATTTATCTTATTCATGATTTTATGAAACTTAATCGATTTTCTAAGAATGTAGTATTGATTGAGTTAGATGAATAAATGGAATACAAAATTTAACAAACAAATATTTAAAGTACAAATATTTAAATATTCAATGTTATCAATTTATATTCCTTTTGCCATTTAACGTGTTTTTGTACATATGTTATAAAGTCATTAGCTATTAACAATATAAAATTGTTTTTATATTTTATATGACTTTTTTTACTCTATATTTAAATGAACACAAATCAACAGTTATAACAAAAAAATATCTAAGTATAGTTTATTTCTTACTTTGATGAAATTCAGACAAATTAATACAAGAAACTATAGATTACTACTTAGTCTACTCTTACATGTAATCATACCTAAGACAAGTAAAAATTTAGATCATAAATGTACAAATATCTTTTAATTGTACACATGTCAATATGATCTTTAATCTATTCATTCTCACCATACACGTATGAAAAATGTATATACATAAACATATATAAATATCTTCCAGTTGTGCTTTACCTCGTTATTCCCAATTCGGGTTTCATATCCTCATCCCCAATTCTTGCATGGTTTTCCACGCATCATTTAATGCTAGACGGCTGGTCCGTATCTCCTTGAAGACACACAATGTGTAATAAATGCTAGACCTTATCTCATCTCCAATTAATTCAAAGAAGGACTGCTTATTGTTTCATGTTTGTAACAATTTGATCCCAATTCCTTCTTTTATTTTTAATATGATTCCCATTTTCCTATTTATAGTCACAAATAGTCCTAACATCACTATTTCTCACGCATCTAACAATTCTTGACTAATTTTAACTTTGACTTAACTCCATTAAAATAATAGAAAAATTTACAGTATAAACATTGTAATTGGACGCTTTAACTTTTTTACATTATACATAAATCCTAAATAATTTTATTTTGTTTAACTTACCAAGAAGTATTTTGTACATTGTGGTTCATCTATAAATTATTAATATAAAGCCTACTTTATTATAGATTTCCTTACCTATTGTTGTATTATAGTTTCATCCATTCATTTCATAACCTCTAATAGTTTAATCTTTCACATTAGAAAATAATAACTTGGAATCTACTCAAGTCTCATACATGCTTGAACTCTGATGACCAATTTTTTTCTTCTGTTGTAGTAGTTACTTATTTTGGTTATATATTACTAGGTAAAGCAAATTTCATATTCACAATTTCACCATCAATTTTGTATTTATTTATTTATTGTTAATTTTATAGCTTATATTTTGTTCATCGATACACAAAAATACTTAAATATATAATAACTAATTATACTTCTTAAAATCTTCATAAAATTTTCGAACTCAATAATAAATTTTCGCTATTACATTATTTTAAATAATATACATTATAATAATAAAATTTTATTTATTTCAATTTCATAAATTTCCCTATATTATAATTTAACATAATAGTAGAAATACTGACGTAAAATTTTGGAGTGCTTATATTAATATTTTGGAATCTTCAAATCTATTATTAGTATAGTCAGCACTTTATTTAAAGTAATTGAGGCTGAGTAGGATGAAATGAGGACAACTATGAATGAGTTTTTATGGCATCATTATTGGGGCCCACATCATTTATTAATTACGGCGTCACAAGCCACGCATCAATCAGGACAGAGGATTTAGACCCCCATTGGGTAAACATATCCTTACTCTTGGCATAATAGATACTATAGAACATTTTCCATATACTATATACCTCTATATATATACATTCGTTATGATTACAAACCAAACACAACAAACATTCTACATTAGCATTTATCAACAAGTCTTTAATTCTCAATATTTGTATCCTTATACTCCTCTTTCAGATTTTAAGTACAACTCCATACTATATTTGAACATATACTCTTACAATTCATTATTAGTATAAATATTATTTCACTTTGATAACTTATTTGTACTCTTTAATTTATATTTGACATTTTGTACAGGATCAAACAATGGCAAAACAGTACAAATTAATACCAAATATTGCTCCTAACGATACAAATTGGACTTCAAAAATCATTGTTGTGGAAAAATCGTTTCCACGAATAGCTCAACGAAGTCCAACAAAATATCAAAATATGGTATTTATGGATCCTGAGGTATATTACTTGAATTTATTATTTATGTTTCTTGATTTATTTAATTTTAGCCACATAAAATATTTAAAAAAATTTTTTTCCCTCTAATATGTTATAGCTTTAAATTGTCTTAATTCATATTTAAAAATAATATCTAGCAAAAATTATATATATGTTTATACAAAATATCTAATTTAAATGCATGGTATTATACAAAAAAATAGAGTTCATGCAACTATTTATGATGCCAACATCTCGGCATATGAAGACAAGCTACTACTTGGCAAAACATATCTTGTCTCAAATGCAAATGTTAAATTCACGAAGCCTGAGTATCAAGCTTCTATGGGCAACATACAATGGACAATATCTGGTCGAACAAGAGTCGAAGAAGTGAATGAAGACCACAGTGTTTTAATATCTTCTACATACAATTTTGTTCCTTTCAACAAATTGGAACCTTACATGGACTCAAATTCTGATATAAGTATTTGTTCCTATTTCACAAAAAAACAAACTTTATTTTTTTATGCATTACATTGTATTGATAACAAATTTCATTTGTCCTAATTTCTTATTTTTATCCTTTAGGTATTATTGGAGTTGCAATTGATGTCAAACCTAAAAGGCTGGTTCAAACTAGGTTTGAAACACAAACATATATTCAAGATGTAGTTCTCATCGACACAAGGTTTATATATATATAGCTATATTATTTTCATCTATAAATATATATTCCAATAATTACAATATTATTAAAGAAATTCATATACCACTTTCTCATATAATTTCTGTGTTTCTATACTAGCTTCAACACTGTGTTGCTAACAATGTGGGATAATTTTGTGGAGAAGGAATGCCGTTTCATTGCTGATAACTTGAGCACGAAACAAATCATCATTGGAAACCATCTAAAAGTGACATCTTTTAGTGGTAATATATTGTCAATAATTTTATAATTCATCAATGGAATATTACAAAATTTATAGGCAATCTTAGGTCTTCCAATAAATTTATCTATATATTTATTTAATGCGCAGGCCTTTCAATTTCAACCAAGGCCAACAGCATTTTCTCCTTCAATGCCCATTTAGAACAAGTGATTGAGCTAACATCTTGGTAAAAAAAAATTTATTCATTATCTTTTTTTCAAATATATATATATATATATACATGTGTATAAATTGCTAATCTTTTTACACATTGTGCAAGGGTTGAAACAAATTCGGACAAGTTAGATGAGATGATCTTGACAAAGATATATCCATCCTCAAAGAACAAAGAATCTTTCAACTCGGACATGAAGAATATCACGAGAGATTCAATGATTCCAAATTTGTTATCTGGAGTAAGCCTAATCTTATTTAAAATATTATATAAATTTTTTTTTTAATTATTGCATAATATTTATACAATTTCTCTTCAAAAATAGCTAACAGGACATGGATATTTCTGGGTTCACGCACGTGCATACGTAAGAGTATTTAAACAATCCTTTTGGTACATGTCGTGCAATACTTGCAAGAAAATATCAAGTGCTGATTTCAATGAAACATATGAATGCGTCTTCTGCAAATTTTCTCATGCAGTTGCAGTACCAAAGTATAATATTGTTTACAAATCATTTCTTGTTTACAATTATTTACACATGCAACACTTTTAACATCTTTTATATGTTAGGGCACGTGTATATCTGGAACTTGAGGACTCTGGGCTCATTATCCGGGACTATGATTGGAGATCTGACGAGAAAAAATTTTACACGATACAAAGCCAACAACTAATGGACAGTGGATCACAAGTCTTGGAAAAAATTAGAATCACGTTGGAGGAAGAACAATTTTTTTATATTAAAGGAATGAAGAAAAATGTCCTCGACAATGAATACAAGTATGACATTATCTTCCTTAATGAATCAGTTCCTTCGATGTCGACCAGTTCTACAAGTACAAGATCAAGGACTAACAAAGGGAAAGATATAGCGTATACCACTGACACACCAATGCCTCTTCAAGGGCAAACATTTCCAAGTGCAGTGAAACAGCTTAATTTCCCTTCTTCACCTAGGTCTAAATCCAAGAAGAGAAAAATTGAAGAACATCCAATCTTATCTGAGAATGAAGTCACCCCAGAAAAATTGTTTACACCAAGAACAAAGAGAAATACACGACTTTCGAAAGAGAGAGACACACTTTAAAAACTAATAATATCCTTGTATGCATTGCCACCTTTTTCCATTACTTTGAATGAATATTAGGTTTTTTTGTATAATATTTCTAAGGTTTTGTCGTTTCTAGATATAAGCCTCTTGTAATGTACTGCAATCATGTAAATTATATTTAACAAATCTATATATTTTATATTTTTATGTACTTTTATTTTTACTATTAACTTTATATTATTGGATATATACACTTATTAATAATAATAAACAGAATACAAAATTTTTTTTTTGCCCTAAATAAATATATAAGATATTTTTCTTATGAAAATTAAAAAATCGACACAAAATAATAAGCATAAGCACCAAAAACTATAAGGGTAATTATATTACCATAACATTATTTGTTTAGTACACTACATTTTAATTGCAATGAAACTCTCCAACTATTGGTTACTTTTGTATTTATGACTGTAACTTTCTTTAGTAAATTTTTATCATTAATCTATTCATTTACATGTCTTATATTTGTCTTTCATGATGATTTGTCCAAAAAGTTAATTAAGATGGTGTAAATTATTTTTTTGCCTCTACTATTTTTACATCGTTAAAATAAATAACAAATACGTAAGTTTGACAAAATATTTTCCCCCCATTTTAATGCACGTTAGCAGAATATTTAAACAAAATTTTCATTGGAGACAAGATTTGAAAACTAAATAAAAGTTAATGATAAAAATACAATTAAAAAAATTAGAGACATAAATGTCTAAATATCAAATGTTGATGTACCTTTATTGCAATTAAAATATAGTGTCAATAATAAAAAGTGTAGTGTGAATATAATTACCCCAACTATAAATATACAGTATATTAAAGGATAATATTAAATATTTAGAATATAACTTTTTAATAAATACATATTTTTTTTCGTACTTCATGATTTATATTGTATTATTCATAAAGTACACCTGCATATTTAAACTTGAATTGAGCGAGTTACTTTAGACAATAATAACTTGGATAATTTAAACATCTTTTCTTTAATATTTTTTTAACCTATATTACTCCTTAAATTTAAAATTTTTTTATTTGTTTTTCATATATTATTTTAGTAAGCCAATACATCCTATTGGATTATAAAATTTTAATATGTGGTGGCCACTTCAGTATTCTATATGCCCTAAAAATTTCATATTTTTCGGTGATTGTTTTCTATATTAAAAATTTTTTTTTTACTCCATGACCAAGCGAAGACATTTTCCTAACGCTGCCCTTACTTAAAAATATTATTTCAACTTGTTATGGAATAACAAAAAATTATTTGCGATACAAAACAATTACCACACAATATGAAATTTTTACAAGACATAAAATACTAATGTTGTTACCACATATTAAAAATTGATAGTGTGACAACATGTTTAGGCATACTAAAATAATTACTGTGAAAACTACTAGAGTATTTATCGAATTTATGCTTTTGGAATATTGGAATTGCTATTATAAACCAATAAATAAACTTTAGGTTGTCTAAATATCCTCTTCAACTTTTGGCTACATCAGTATTCTATATTTTTTCAAAATTTCATATTTTTGAGTTATTGTTTTCTATATAAAATGAGTCTTTGTTAATTCATGACTAAATGAAGATTTGAAATTATTTTTTTTTCCTTTTTTCCTACTTCGCCTCATAAATCGACAAAGTTAGAATTACAAAAAAAAAAATTTCATAAAATTATTACAATAAATTTGTAGCATAATATATTTCCTTCTGTAGTAAAATATTATAAATCAATTCTTACATTATTATAATAATTTTATTATTATATTTCATTTCATGATAGAATATTAAAATTTACTCATCTAATATTACTCATCTATTCATGTTATAAAGTTACTAGAAACTAAATATTGAATTTCTACCTACGTGTCATATTATTAATCGAGTAACTCGGCAAACTCATATTTGATTTTCTGAAGTTGCTCGAGTAAATAATCATTTATATAGTTTGCAATTTTGTTCTTTGTATTTTTTTTTCATATTTTTTATTAAATTATGTATTGTTTTTTTATATTACGTCATGCTATCAATAATTGCCAAAACTAAATAAAATATAATATATTGTATTAATTCATTATGATATATATTAGATTTATATAATATATACTTTATTTTACTATGTTTTAATACATGATAGATTAAAAAAAATTTCTGTACATGCTTAATTTTTCAAGTAACTCGACAAAGCAAAATTTCAACTTCATGAGTTCCTCGAAAATTAACATCAAAAAATATTATTAGTTCGTCGAGTAACTCGATTTTGAATTTATCGAGTTACTCGATATATTGAATAGTTAAATTTAATATTTTATATTTTCGTTTATAACAAACAATTTTATTAGTTCTTTAATTATTTTTTTAAATGGTTGTTTTTACTTATCTATATAATCAAGCAAATCAGTAAGCAAAATTTTTATCTTGTGGAGTTATTTGATAACATAAGAAGGTAAGCAATTTTTCTCATTCTATCACTTAATATAATATATTATAACAAAGCTATTATAAAAAAACATTTTTATATTATTTTATATTATTATATTATATCATATTTAATTTTATGATTTAAAAAATGACAATGTAATAAAAATATGTTATAATACTTATTTTTATTTATCATAAATTTTATATGAAATTATACTATAACATATCTTTTATATTTATAATTAGTAATAATAATATCATTTATAACAAAATTTATAACATAATAAAATTATTGATGTAATAATATATTATTAATCAATTTTACATTATTATAATAATTTAATGATTATAATCAATTTATTATAACAATCTCATATTACAATTTTTTTTTTTTTATAAATGATCATAAAATTTATTACATATTTATTTATAAATAATTATAAAATTTATTATATATTTTTTATCAAGCAATTAAATAATCTCATTTTATTTATCGAATAATTATATTAAATTATAGTATAAAAATCATTTTATATTTATAATTACTAATGATAATATCATTTATAACAAAATTTATATTTATATTTACAATAATAAATTATAAATAAATATGTAATAAATTTTATAATCATTTATAAATAAATTTATTTAATATCCATTTATTATATTAAATTGAATATAATCATTAAATTATTATAATAATATAATAATTAATTAATAATATATTAATACAGAATATCATTTTATTATGCTATAAATTTAATATAGTAATTTTTTTTATAATATGTTATAGTAATTGCTAAAATAAAAATAAAAATAATATATTGTATTATTCATTCATTATGATATATTAAATTTATGTAATATATATTCCATTTTACTATGTTCTAATAAATGATACACTAAATAAAATTTTTGATATGCTTTATTTATCAAGTTACTCGACAATTCCAATTTCCCATTCACGAGTTTCTCGAAAAATAACCAACATAAGAATAAATAATTATTTAAATGTATTACGTATTTTAAATAAAAAAGAAAAACAAAATAATCAAAATTTTACATTTCACTCGTTTGTCGAGTAACTCGGCCAACTCGAGTTTCATTTTGTCGAGTTACTTGAGCTTTTCAATAGATTCATTTTCTATACCATTTGTAATCGAGTAACTCGACAAACATGATTTTCGGTTTGTCGAGTTTCTCGAGTAGGTTCAAAAATGCAAATTTTTCAACTTTGTTTTTTTTTTATTTAAATTATGTAATACACTTAATTTTTTTATTTTTTTATTTTGTCATGTTCTTTTTTAACCAACTCGTGAATCTCAAATTTACCTTTGTCGAGTTACTAGATAAATTCATCATAATAAAAGAAAATATAATATATTGTATTAATTGATTATCATATATATTAAATTTATAAAATGTATGTTTAATTTTACTATGTTTTAATAAATAATCAATTAAATACAATTATGTATGTACTTCATTTATTAAATAAGTTAACAAATTGAAATTTCATACTGACAAGTTCCTTAAATAATAATATTACAACATACAAATTAAATAAAATAGTTAATGTATTAAATAATTTAAATACAAAAAGTTCAAAAAAATTAAATTTATGTATATAATTAGTTTGTTGAGTAACTCATCAAACTCGATTTTGAGTTTGTCGAGTTATGTGATATAATGAATAATGCCTTTTTTTATATGAATAATATTTCATATTCTATAACTTAATATAATATGTTATAATAAAAGAGCTATTATAAAAAAAAATTATATATTATTTTACATTAATATAATATATCATATTTAATTTTATGAAATATAAAAACAAAGTAAAGTAAATATTTGTTACAATAATTATTTTTATTAATTACAAAAATTATATAAAATTGTATTCATTCATTATGATATATTTTATATAATATATATTCTATTTTACTATGTTCTAATAAATGATATACTACATAAAATTTTGTATATATTTTATTTATCAATTTACTCAAACAATTCCAAATTTCAGATTCACGAGTTCGTCGAAAAATAACACAACAAAATAAGAATAAAAAATTATTTAAATATATTACATATTTTAAATAAAAAAGAAAAACAAAATAATCAAAATTTTTAATTTCACTGATTTGTCGAGTAACTCGGGAAATTCGAGTTTATTTTTGTCGAGTTACTTGAGCTATTCAATAGATTCATTTTTTATACCATTTGTGATCGAGTAACTCGACAAACATGATTTTCAGTTTGTCGAGTTTCTCGAGTAGCTTCAAACATGTACATTTTTCAATTTCTTGTTTAATTTTCTTATTTAAATTATGTAATACACTTAATTTTTTAAATTTTTTATTTTGTCATGTTATTTTGTAACCAACTCGTGAATCTCAAAATTTATATTTGTGGAGTTACGAGATAAATTAATCATAATAAAAGAAAATATAATATATTGTATTAATTGATTATCATATATATTAAATTTATACAATGTATATTTAATTTTACTATGTTCTAATAAATAATCAATTAAATATAATTATGTATGTGCTTCATTTATCAAATAAGTTAACAAATCGAAACTTCATATTGACAGCTTCCTCGAATAATAATATTACAACATATAAATTAAACAAAATAATTAATATTTTAAATAATTTAAATAAAAAAAGTTTTAAAAATTTCAATTTATGCATATAATTAGTTTGTTGCGTAACTCGGGAAACTCGATTTTGAATTTGTCGAGTTATGTGATACAATGAATAATGAGTTTTTTTATATGAATAATATTTCATTTTCTATAACTTAATATAATATGTTATAATAAAATAGCTATTACAAAAAAAATTTATATATTATTTTACATTAATATAATATATCATATCTAATTTTATGAAATATAAAAACAAAGTGAAGTAAAAATTTGTTTTAATAATTATTTTTACTAATTACAAAAATTATATGAAATTGTATTAATTCATTATGATATATATTAAATTTATATGATATATATTCTATTTTACTATGTTCTAATAAATGATACACTACATAAAATTTTTATATATTTTTTTTATCAATTTACTCAAACAATTCCAAATTTCAGATTCACGAGTTCGTTAAAAAATAACACAACAAAATAAGAAGAAAAAAAATTTAAATGTATTACATATTTTAAATAAAAAAGAAAAACAAATTAATCTAAATTTTAAATTTCATTAGTTTGTCGAGTAACTCGAGAAACTCATGTTTCATTTTGTCGAGTTACTTGAGCTATTAAATAGATTGATTTTGTATCCGATTTGTCATCGAGTTACTCGACAAACGTGATTTTCAGTTTGTCGAGTTTCTCGAGTAACTTCAAAAATACACATTTTTCATTTTTTTGTTTTATTTTTTTATTTAAATTATGTAATACATAATGTTTTTGAATTTTTTCTTTTGTCATGTTATTTTTTAACCAACTCGTGAATCTCAAAATTTATATTTGTCGAGTTACTAGATAAATTAATCATAATAAAACAAAATATAATATATTGTATTAATTGATTATGATATATATTAAATTTATACAATGTATATTTAATTTTACTATGTTCTAATAAATAATCAATTAAATACAATTATGTATGTACTTCATTTATCAAATAAGTTAACAAATCGAAACTTCATACTTGACAAATTCCTTAAATAATAATATTACAACATATAAATTAAATAAAATAGTTAATGTATTAAATAATTTAAATAAAAAGTTTTAAAAAATTAAATTTATATATATTATTAGTTTGTTGAGTAACTCGGGAAACTCGATTTTAAATTTGTCGAGTTATATGATACAATGAATAATGCCTTTTTTATATGAATAATATTTCATATTCTATAATTTAATATAATATGTTATAATCAAATAGCTATTATAAAAAAAAAAATTATATATTATTTTACATCAATATAATATATCATATCTAATTTTATGAAATATAAAAACAAAGTAAAGTAAAAATTTGTTTTAATAATTATTTTTACTAATTACAAAAATTATATGAAATTGTATTAATTCATTATGATATATTAAATTTATATGATATATATTCTATTTTACTATGTTCTAATAAATGATATACTACATAAAATTTTTTATATATTTTTTTATCAATTTACTCAAACAATTCCAAATTCACGAGTTTAAAATAACACAACAACATAGAATAAAAAATTATTTAAATATATTACATATTTTAAATAAAAAGAAAAACAGAATAACAAAAAATTTAAGATTTGTCGAGTAAAAACAATTTTTTTTCCTTGATATTCAATAGATTCATTTTTATATATGTGATTAAATCGACAAACATGAAAATAACTTCAAAACAAATTTTCAATCTTGTTTAATTTTCTTATTTAAATTATGTAATACACTTAATTTTTTTAATTTTTTTATTTTGTCATGTTATTTTGTAACCAACTCGTGAATCTCAAAATTTATATTTGTCGAGTTACGAGATAAATTAATCATAATAAAAGAAAATATAATATATTGTATTAATTGATTATCATATATATTAAATTTATACAATGTATATTTAATTTTACTATGTTCTAATAAATAATCAATTAAATACAATTATGTATGTGCTTAATTTATCAAATAAGTTAACAAATCGAAACTTCATATTGACAGCTTCCTCGAATAATAATATTACAACATATAAATTAAACAAAATAATTAATATTTTAAATAATTTAAATAAAAAAAAGGTTTAAAAACTTCAATTTATGCATATAATTAGTTTGTTGCATATTTTATTTAATTTAACAATGAATAATAGTTTTTTATATGAATAATTCATTTTCTATAATATAATATAGTTATACTATAAAAATATTTATATATTATTTTATTTTAATATAATATATATATCATATCTAATTTTATGAAATATAAAAACAAAGTGAAGTAAAAATTTGTTTTAATAATTATTTTTACTAATTACAAAAATTATATCAAATTGTATTAATTCATTATATATATATTAAATTATATATATTTATATGATATATATTCTATTTTACTATGTTCTAATAAATGATACACTACATAAAAATTTTTATAATTTTTTTTATCAATTTACTCAAACAATTCCAAATTTCAGATTCACCAGTTCGTCAAAAAATAACACAACAAAATAAGAAGATAAAAAATTTAAATGTATTACATATTTTAAATAAAAAAGAAAAACAAATTAATCTAAATTTTAAATTTCATTAGTTTGTCGAGCAACTCGAGAGACTCAAGTTTCATTTTGTCGAGTTACTTTAGCTATTTAATAGATTGATTTTGTATCCGATTTGTGATCGAGTTACTCGACAAACATGATTTCGAGTTTCTCGAGTAACTTCAAAAATACACATTTTTCATTTTTTTGTTTTATTTTTTATTTAAATTATGTAATACACTTAATGTTTTTGATTTTTTTCTTTTGTCATGTTATTTTTTAACCAACTCTTGAATCTCAAATTTTGATTTGTCGAGTTACTAGATAAATGAATCATAATAAAAGAAAATATAATATATTGTATGAATTGATTATGATATATATTAAATTTATACAATGTATATTTAATTTTACCATGTTCTAATAAATAATCAATTAAATACAATTATGTATGTACTTCATTTATCAAATAAGTTAACAAATCGAAACTTCATACTCACAAATTCCTCGAATAATAATATTACAACATATCAATTAAACGAAATAGTTAATGTATTAGATAATTTGAATAAAAAAATTTTTAAAAATTAAATTTATGTATATAATTAGTTTGTTGAATAACTCGGAAAACTCGATTTTGAGTTTGTCGAGTTATGTGATACAATGAATAATGAGTTTTTTTATATAAATAATATTTCATATTTTATAACTTAATATATTATGTTATAATAAAATAGCTATTATAAAGAAAATATATATTATTTTACATTAATATAATATATCATATCTACTTTTATGAAATATAAAAAAAAAAAAAGTGAAGTAAAAATTTGTTCTAATAATTATTTTTTTTAATTAAAAAAATTATATAAAATTATATTAATTCATTATGATATATATTAAATTTATATGATATATATTCTATTTTACTATGTTCTAATAAATAATACACTAGATATAATTTTGTATATATTTTTTTTATCAATTTACTCAAACAATTCCACATTTCAGATTCACGAGTTCGTCAAAAAATAACACAACAACATAAGATTAAAAAATTATTTAAATGTATTACATATTTTAAATAAAAAAGAAAAACAAAATAATCAATATTTTTAATTCCACTGGTTTGTCGAGTAACTCGGGAAACTCAAGTTTCATTTTGTCGAGTTACTTGAGCTATTGAATAGATTGATTTTGTATCCCATTTCTGATCGAGTAACTCGACAAACATAATTTTCGGTTTGTCGGGTTTCTCGAGTAGCTTCAAACATGCACATTTTTCATTTTTTTTGTTTTATTTTTCTATTTAAATTATGTAGTACACTTAATTTTTTAAATTTTTTATTTTATCATGTTAATTTTTAACCAACTTGTGAATCTCAAAATTTTGATTTATCGAGTTACTTGATAAATTAATCATAATAAAACAAAATATAATATATTGTATTAATTGATTATGATATATATTAAATTTATACTATGTATATTTAATTTTACTATGTTCTAATAAATAATCAATTAAATACAATTATGTATGTGCTGCATTTATGAAATAAGTTAACAAATCGAAACTCCATACTCACAAATTCCTCGAATAATAATATTACAACTTATAAATTAAACAAAATAGTTAATGTATTAAAAAATTTAAATAAAAAATTTTTTCAAAATTTAATTTATGTATATAATGAGTTTATTGAGTAACTCAGGAAACTCGATTTTCACTTTGTCGAGTTATGTGATACAATGAATAATGAGTGTTTTTATATCAATAATATTTCATATTCTATAACTTAATATAATATGTTATAATAAAATAGCTACTATAAAAAAATTTATATATTATTTTACATTAATATAATATATCATATGTAATTTTATAAAATATAAAAACAAAGTGAAGTCAAAATTTGTTATAATAATTATTTTTTAATTACAAAATTATATGAAATTGTATTAATTTATTATGATATATATTAAATTTATATCATATAAATTCTATTTTACTATGTTCTAATAAATGATACACTACATATAATTTTGTATATATATATTTTTTTATCAATTTACTCAAACAATTCCAAATTTCAGATTCACGAGTTCATCAAAAATAACACAACAAAATAAAAAGAAAAAATTCTTTAAATGTATTACATATTATAAATAAAAAAGAAAAACAAAATAATCAAAATTTTAAATTACATTCATTTGTCGAGTAACTCGGGAAACTAGAGTTTCATTTTCTCGAGTTACTTCAGCTATTAAATAGATTGATTTTTTATCCAATTTCTCATCGAGTAACTCGACAAATATGCTTTTTGGTTTGTCGAGTTTCTCGAAAGTAACTTCAAACATGCACATTTTTCAATTTTTTGTTTTATTTTGTTATTTAAATTATGTAATACACTTAATTTTTTACTTTTTTTATTTTGTCATGTTATTTTTTAACCAACTCGTGAATCTCAAAATTTATATTTGTCGAGTTGCTAGATAAATTAATCATAATAAAACAAAATATAATATATTGTATTAATTGATTATGATATATATTAAATTTATATAATCTATATTTAATTTTACTATGTTCTAATAAATAATCAATTAAATACAATTATGTATGTGCTTCATTTATCAAATAAGTTAACAAATCGAAACTTCATACTCACAAATTCCTCGAATAATAATATTACAACATATAAATTAAACAAAATAGTTAATGTATTAAATAATTTAAATAAAAAAATTTTAAAAAAATTAAATTTATGCATATTATTAGTTTGTTGAGTAACTCTGGAAACTCAATTTTGAATTTGTCGAGTTATATGATACAATGAATAATCAGTTTTATTATATGAATAATATTGCATATTCTATAATTTAACATAATATGTTATAATAAAATAGCTACTATAAAAAAAAATTATATATTATTTTACATTAATATAATATATCATATCTAATTTTATGAAATATAAAAACAAAGTGAAGTAAAAATTTGTTTTAATAATTATTTTTAGTAATTACAAAAATTATATGAAATTGTATTAATTCATTATTATATATATTAAATTTATATGATATATATTCTATTTTACTATGTTCTAATAAATGATACACTACATAAAATTTTTTATATATTTTTTTTATCAATTTACTCAAACAATTCCAAATTTCAGATTCACGAGTTCGTCAAAAAATAACACAACAAAATAAGAAGAAATTTTTTTTTAATATATTACATATTTTAAATAAAAAAGAAAAACAAATTAATCTAAATTTTAAATTTCAATAGTTTGTCGAGTAATTCGAGAAACTCATAGTTTAATTTTTGTCTCGACAAAGCGTTACTTTAGGTATTTAATAGATTGATTTTTGTTTTATTTAAATTATGTAATACACTTAATGTTTTTGATTTTTTCTTTTGTCATTCTTGTATTTGTCGAGTTACTAAATAAATGAATCATAAAAAGAAAATATAATACATATATATTAAATTTATACAATGTATATTTAATTTTACCATGTTCTAATAAATAATCAATTAAATACAATTATGTAATCACAATTCCTCGAATAATAATATTACAACATATCAATTAAACAAAATAGTTAATGTATTAGATAATTTGAATAAATAAATTTTTAAAAATATTCTATAATTTAACATAATATGTTTTAAATAAAATAGCTACTATAACTTAATAAATATTTATATATTATAAACAAAATTTATATACTATTTTTACATTAATATAATATATCATATCTAATTTTATGAAATATAAAAACAAAGTAAAGTAAAAATTTGTTTTAATAATTATTTTTACTAATTACAAAAATTATATAAAATTGTATTAATTCATTATTATATATATTAAATTTATATGATGTATATTCTATTTTACTATGTTCTAATAAATGATACACTACATAAAAATTTTTATATATATTTTTTATCAATTTAATCAAACAATTCCAAATTTCAGATTCACGAGTTCGTCAAAAAATAACACAACAAAATAAGAAGAAAAAAAATTTAAATGTATTACATATTTTAAATAAAAAAAAAAAAATTAATCTACATTTTAATTTTCATTAGTTTGTCGAGTAACTCGAGAAACCCAAGTTTCATTTTGTCGAGTTATTTGAGCTATTTAATAGATTGAGTTTGTATCCAATTTATGATCGAGTTGCTTGACAAACATGGTTTTCAGTTTGTCAAGTTTCTCGAGTAACTTCAAAAATACACATTTTTAATTTTTTTGTTTTATTTTTTTATTTAAATTATGTAATACACTTAATATTTTTCAATGTTTTCTATTGTCATGTTATATTTCAACCAACTCTTGAATCTCAAATTTGGATTTGTCGAGTTACTAGATAAATTAATCATAATAAAAGAAAATATAATATATTGTATGAATTGATTATGATATATATTAAATTTATACAATGTATATTTAATTTTATCATGTTCTAATAAATAATCAATTAAATACAATCATGTATGTACTTCATTTATGAAATAAGTTAACATATCGAAACTTCATACTGACAAATTCGTCGAATAATAATATTAAAACATATAAATTAAACGAAATAGTTAATGTATTAAATAATTTAAATAAAAAAATTTTTAAAAAATTAAATTTATGTATATAATTAGTTTGTTGAAGAACTCGGAAAACTCGATTTTGAATTTGTCGAGTTATGTGATACAATGAATAATGAGTTTTTTTATATAAATAATATTTCATATTCTATAACTTAATATATTATGTTATAATCAAAATAGCTATTATAAACAAAATTTATATATTATTTTACATTAATATAATATATCATATCTACTTTTATGAAATATAAAAACAAAGTGAAGTAAAAATTTGTTCTAATAATTATTTTTTTAATTAAAAAAATTATATAAAATTGTATTAATTCATTATGATATATATTAAATTTATATGATATCTATTCTATTTTACTATGTTCTAATAAATAATACACTAGATATAATTTTGTATATATTTTTTTTATCATTTTACTCAAACAATTCCACATTTCAGATTCACGAGTTCGTCAAAAAATAACACAAGAAAATAAGATTAAAAAATTATTTAAATGTATTACATATTTTAAATAAAAAAAAACAAAATAATCACTATTTTTAATTCTACTGGTTTGTCGAGTAACTCGGGAAACTCAAGTTTCATTTTGTCGAGTTACTTGAGCTATTGAATAGATTATTTTTGTATCTCATTTCTGATCGAGTAACTCGACAAATATGCTTTTTGGTTTGTCGGGTTTCTCGAGTAGCTTCAAACATGCACATTTTTCATTTTGTTGTTTTATTTTCTTATTTAAATTATCTAATGCACTTAATTTTTTTACTTTTTTTATTTTGTCATCTTATTTTTTAACCAACTTGTGAATCTCAAAATTTAGATTTGTCAAGATACTTGATAAATTAATCATAATAAAACAAAATATAATATATTGTATTAATTGATTATGATATATATTAAATTTATACTATGTATATTAAATTTTACTATGTTCTAATAAATAATCAATTAAATACATTTATGTATGTGCTTCATTTATCAAATAAGTTAACAAATCAAAACTTCATACTCACAAATTCCTGGAATAATAATATTACAACATATAAATTAAACAAAATAGTTAATGTATTAAATAATTTAAATAAATAAATTTTTAAAAATTAAATTTATGTATATAATGAGTTTGTTGAGTAACTTGAGAAACTCGATTTTGACTTTCTCGACTTATGTGATACAATGAATAATGAGTTTTTATATGAATAATATTGCATATTCTATAATTTAACATAATATGTTATAATAAAATAGCTACTATAAAAAAAATTTATACATTATGTTACATTAATATAATATATTATATGTAATTTTATAAAATCTAAAAACAAAGTGAAGTCAAAATTTGTTATAATAATTATAGTCATTACTATTATAATAATTAGCTTTCATTATTGTTAATGATTATAGTGAAATTTAGTATACATTTGCTTTGTTTCTGTAATTTCGTTTTTCGTTTAACTCGACAAATTTAATTGTAGTTTCTCGAATTACTCGAGCTTTTATCCGTCAACTATCCCACCAAAATTTTTACTTTTGTTGACCTTTTGACTTTTCGTTTTATATTTTATTCCGCATAATAGCCACAATGTTTGACCTAATAAATTCTTTGTTATATATAATGTTCATTTTGTAACAGATATATCTATTTTTATATTATTATTTTTCCCCTATTAAAATCTTATAAATCATCTACTATTGTTAACTTTTATTTTGAGTGCGTTTACTTCCTTTTTCCTTTACGATTAACTCGACATTGTCAATGTATACCTTTCTCCAGTTCCTTCATAAATGAATCAGTTTCTCTGCCACAAACCGCATACTCAAAATTCAAATAGTTTATTTACAATCAATTCATATTACAACAAATTCTTAATATCATTTATTATACTTCTTCGTTCTAATAAAAATTGCCTATTTTAACAACATTTATTAATTATTAAAATTACTATAAAAATTTGATACTATTCTTATACTAATTTTCCGTTACAATAAATGATAAAATATAATAGATTTTAATATATTTCAATAGTTTTATAGAATATACAATAAGTTAAAAGTAATGAATTGATAGTTCCAATAAAGTCATAATTCATTATTAATATTTTCCTACACTATATATTTTATTCTGATGTAAGTTTATTTTAGTCATTTTTACTTATATTATCATACAGTCATTATTACATATACATATCTATATATATACTATATATTTTTGAATTTAATATAATATATATTACATTTTTATAATATATATTTTATTGTACTATGCTATAATAAATCATATAAAAACAAAAATTATGTATTATGCTCAATTTATGAGGTGGCTCGACACACCTGTTGACCTATGGTTAACTTTAAACCTTAATGTTTTGATTATTACAAACAAATTGGTTATGCTTTCTAACATTTTCTTTTCAAGCAAAATTCAAAGCGCTACAAATCGAACTCTCATGCAATGACAAGTTCAAAGTCAAAATCAATTCAAGAGTTCAAGCATCTCAAGATTCAAGATCAAGATTGAAGAATAGATTTTTAGATAAAATTGTAAAGGTATTAACTCTTTAATCCTTAGCAATTAAATGAGCGAAAGCTCAAATATTTTTATGCACAAAACATATGTCATTATCATTGCATAAAATACTTTTATCAAAGTCAAAAATCAAGTTTTAAAAGCTGCAGAAACGGTCATCCGTTTGATCATCCGTTTGAACGAGAGAGTTCAAGCGGTCGACCGCTTGGATGAACCGGTCGACCGGTTGGTGTCCTTTTCAAAAAGTGCCCGTCTCGATTTTTTGCGGTTCAGCGGCTAGATTCGACCTAATCGACCAATCGGCCGGTCGACCGTTTGGTCATCCGGTTGGTCATCCGTTTGGTCAGAAAGTGACGAAAATTCATCTCTATAAATACCACTTCATTTACTATCATTCAACAACACTTACAAGAGCATTTATAGAGAGAATCATATTGAAAAACTTCATCCAAAGCTTCATTGTATTTATATCTTCAATATCTCATATTGAAAAACTTTGTTTGATTAAATCAAACCTTTGATTCATCTTTCTCAACAAAGTTTTCTTCTAACACTTGAGCTTTCCTTATTCATTGCTATTCATTAAAGTGTTAGTCTCTCTTAGAACTAAACTTGTATCTATCATTCATCTAGAGAGAAATACTCAAATCAATTTCTTCATATACTTGGGTCATATTGAGGTCCCGTGCAAAAGCTCAATATTGTATAAGGATCGGTGCTCCTTGTTTGTAAGTCACCGGATACATTGTAAGGGTTTGGATTGCACCATAAGTCAATCAAAATAGTGGAAAGGCCGTGCTCGTGTTGGAGAGCTTGGTAACGGGGGACGTAGATAATTGGTTGGATCGAACCTCCATAAAAATCGTTTGCACTCTCTCTTCTCTTTTATTTACTTATATTGTGCTTATATTTGAGTGAATCAATTCTTATTTCTTAAATTTCATTTTTAAGAATATTTTTCGAAAAAGTTTGAGAAAACCAATTCACCCCCCTCTTGGTTAGTTATTCTTGGGCTATCAATTGGTATCAGAGCAAGGTGCTCATTTTTTTGATTACACAATCTTGAGTAATGGCTAACCAAAATTTTCAAAACCTTGAAGGTCACTCTACAAATCGTCCTCCCTTCTTTAATGGCTCCCACTACAATTATTGGAAAACTAGAATGATGATTTATATTCAATCAATTGATTATAACATTTGGGAAGTCATCGAGTTTGGTCCATATGTGCCTACAAAAATTATCAAAGTTGATGATAAACCGGACCAAACTATTTCTAAGCCTAGAGAAGAATATGATGAAGAGGACAAAAGAAAATTGTCTTTGAATGCTAGAGCCAAAAATTTACTTTATTGTGCTTTAGACAAAAATGAGTTTAATCGTATTAGCACATGTGATTCGCATATGATATTTGGCATGCATTAGAGATAACTCATTTAGGTACCAACAAGGTTAAAGAAACCAAAATAAATCTTTTGACAAAAGATTTGAAAATTTATTTATGAAACAAGATGAACCTATTGTTGATATGATTACTCGTTTCACCGATATTATTAATGGCCTTAAGGGCTTTGATCGAAAATTTACTAACGGTGAACTTGTGAGCAAAATGCTTAGGTCTTTATCGGAAGATTGGAACTCCTTGAGGATGTTGATAGAGAATACAAAAGATATCAACACTTATCCATTGGAGGAGCTATATGGAACATTGATGACATATGAGCTCAACAATGCGAAACAAAGGAGAAAACAAGAAGAAGCAAAGAAGAGATGAAGGAGCTTCCAAAGAAGCAAATTGCCTTGAAATCAACAAATGATGAAGGTTCATCCAACACAAACTTGAGTGATGAAGAACTTGATGACTTAGTTCTTCTTGTCAAGAAATGGAGAGGATTTGAAACAATATGCGATTTCAAAAGAAAGAAGACAAAAGTGAAGAAAAGAACAAAAGATCATATGCTATGATTGTGACAAACCCGGTCACAAGAGGACCGAATGCCCAAACAAGAAGAAGTTCAACAAAAGAAGGCACTTCAAGCTACATGGGATGATAGTGATGAAGATGATCAAGAAGATGAAGAAATTCAAGAAGAAATCGCTAATATGTGCTTCATGGCCATTGAGGATGAGGTAAGTACAAACAACAATGATTCTTACATTGACTTATCTACCTCTTATGATGAAATTCTTGAAGAATTTGAGAAACTTATGTCAAAATACTCCATTCTTAACAATAAACACTCTTTGTTGAAAAAGGTAGTCAAGAAGCTTTTATTGCACAAAAGGACTTTGAAAAAGAAAAGGATGATCATAAGTCCTTGATTAAAGAAAATGTTTTATTAAAAGAAAAAGTGGTTGATTTAACAAGCATTATTCACAAATTCACCCAAGGAAAGAAAAACTTTGAATTAATGCTTGGAGAGCAAAATGTGTGTTTAACAAAGGAGGAATTGGATATAGACCTCTCTTGAAACAAAAATCTCTTGAAACCATTTTGTAAAATCATCCAACTTTTCTCAACAAAACATCACATGTAGTTTTTGCAAGAAAGATGGTCATGTTGCTTACAATTGTTTGACTAAAAAGAAACTATACTTTGAAAAGAAACATAAGTGGATAAGAGAATCCACAAGTACTAACTATCAAGGACCCAAACTTATGTGGGTACCAAAAGTCAAAAATTAAAATTATTTTTGTAGGTACCACAAAAGGTCAAGAACAATTGGTTCTTGGATAGTGGTTGTTCGAAACATATGACGGGAGATCGATCATTACTATCAAATTTCAAAAGAAAAGATGGAGGTCATGTGACTTTTGGAGACAATGCCAAAGGAAAAATCATAGGCATTGGAAATATTGGTAATCGTTCTTCTCCTCTATTGAAAATGTTTTATTAGTTGATAACCTCAAACATAACCTACTTAGTATAAGTCAATTGTGTGATAAAGGTTATCTCATTAAATTTGATTCTTCTAATTGCCTCATTGAGGATGCTATATCTAAAGAGGTATTGTTCATGGGGAGCGAAGCAAAGATGTTTACATCATTTCTATTGAATTTGAACTTGAAAAGGAAATAAAATGTTTTCAAGTATAAAGGATGATTCTTGGTTATGGCATAGGAGATTAGGTCATGTTAGCATGGACTTACTTTCAAAAATCTCCAAAAATAACTTTGTGAAAGGGTTGCCAAGTATAAAGTTTGAAAAAGATAAAATTTGTGATGCTTGTCAATTTGGAAAACAAGTAAAGAGTTCTTTCAAACTTAAACAACACTCTTCTACTTCAAGACCTTTGCAACTTCTCCACATAGACTTATTTGGACCATCTAGAACCGCTAGTTTAAGTGGAAAACATTATGCATTTGTTATTGTTGATGATTTTTCAAGATTTACTTGGGTCATTTTCTTGAATTTAAAAGATGAAGCCTTAAATGCATTTAAACATTTTTGCAAAAGAGTCCAAAATGAAAAGGATACACCATTACCACAATTAGGAGTGATCATGGTGGAGAATTTGAAAATATAGCCTTTGATGAGTTTTGCAAATCCAATGGATATGAACATAATTTTTCGGCTCCTAGAACTCCTCAACAAAATGGTGTAGTAGAAAGGAAGAATCGAACATTGCAAGAAATGGCTCGAACCATGTTGAATGAAAACAATTTACCAAAATACTTTTGGGCAAGCCGTAAACACTTCATGTTATATCTTAAATAGAGTTTTGGTAGGTCGAAAGAAAACCAAAACTCCATATGAGCTTTGGAAAAATAGAATTCCTAATATTGGATATTTTAAAGTTTTTGGTTGCAAGTGCTTTATTTTAAACACAAAAGAAAATTTGGGAAAATTTGATCCAAAATCCGATATTGGAATTTTTCTTGGATATTCATCTACTAGTAAAGCTTTTAGAGTTTTCAACAAAAGAACTTTAGTAGTTGAAGAATCCATGCATGTTGTTTTTGATGAAACTAACTCTTCTATACAAGAAAAAGTTATTGATGATGAAGATTTGGAAATCCCATTTGAACAACTAAGTGTTCAAAATCAAGACAAAGGGAATCCAAATAACATTGAAAGTCAACATGAGGAGGAAACAAGTATGCAACAAAATGATGAAGAACCTCATGAAGATCCCAACACTTCATCATTACCAAAAGAATGGAGGTTTGTCCCATCTCACCCAAAAGATCTCATCATTGGTGATCCATCAAAAGGGGTAAGCACAAGAAATTCTTCTAGAAATTTTCATAACAATTGTGCATTTCTTTCTCAAATTGAGCCAAAGAACTTTAAAGAAGCCGAGTTTGATGAATTTTGGATCCTAGCTATGCAAGATGAACTAAATCAATTTGAAAGAAATCATGTTTGGGATTTAGTTGCTAGACCAAATTCACAAACCGTAATTGGCACAAAATGGGTTTTTCAAACAAAGCGAGATGAAAATGGTATAATTGTGCGTAACAAAGCTAGATTAGTGGCTCAAGGTTACAATCAAGAAGAAGGCATTGATTTGAAGAAACTTTTGCCCCGGTTGCTAGATTAGAATCAATTCGCATGCTTCTTGCTTTTGCTTGTCATAAGAATTTTACTTTATTTCAAATGGATGTCAAAAGTGCATTCTTGAATGGAGTCATTCAAGAAGAAGTTTTTGTTGAGCAACCATCCGGTTTTAAAAATCATAAGTATCCGGACAAAGTTTTCAAACTTAGAAAAGCTCTTTACGGTTTAAAACAAGCTCCTAGAGCATGGTATGAGAGATTGAGTAAATTTCTCTTATCAAATGGTTTTTTAATGGGTAAAGCGGATACTACACTATTTATAAAAACCAAAAGAATGATATGATAGTTGTTCAAATTTATGTTGACGATATCATTTTGGTGCTACTAACATTTTCCTATGTGAAGAATTTTCTAAGTGCATGAGTAGGGAATTTGAGATGAGCATGATGGGTGAACTCAAGTTCTTTCTTGGTCTTCAAATCAAACAAACCAATGATGGAATATTCATTAGTCAAACCAAGTATATTTTGGATATGCTCAAAAGTTTGAAATGGAAGACTTGAAGCCAATGAATACTCCAATGAGCTCATCAATCAAACTAGATAAAGGCGAGCAAGGTACTTAGTTGATGTAACAAAATATCGAGGTATGATCGGATCCTTCTTTATTTAACCGCTAGTAGACCCGATATTATGTTTAGTGTTTGCTTATGTGCTAGATATCAATCTAATCCTAAGAATTCTCATCTTAGTGCTTCAGAAAGCGCATTTTTCGTTATCTTAGTGGAACTAGATCTTTAGGTCTTTGGTATCCCAAAGAAACTCATTTTGATTTACTTAGCTATTCGGATGCCGATTGGGCGGTTGCACAATTGATCGTAAAAGTACTAGTGGAGCGTGCCATTTTCTAGGCTTTGCCTTAGTTTCATGGTTTAGTAAGAAACAAAATTCCGTTGCCTTGTCAACCGCGGGGCGAGAGTATATCTCCGCCGCTAGTTGTTGTGCTCAAATCCTATGGATGAAGCAAACTCTAAATGATTATCACATCTCATTTGACAAAATTCCTATTATGTGTGATAATACTAGTGCGATCAACTTATCAAAAAATCCCGTTTTGCATTCTCGTACCAAACACATCGAGATTAGACATCACTTTTTACGAGACCATGCACAAAAGGGAGATATATCTTTGGAGTTTGTAAACACCGAAAAACAATTGGCCGATATTCTCACAAAACCATTAGCTCTTGAACGATTTTCATACATTCGACGAAATTTAGGTATAATTGATGAATGCGAAATATGTGGCTAAAGTTTTTATGTTTCCTATGATTGATTGCTTCATATGTGACAAACATGTTCTAAAGTTATCTGTCAAAAGACAAAATTATTGATTATGGTGATTTTCTTTCAACCGGTCGACCGTTTCTTACACCGGACGACCGTTTTATTTAAAACGGATGATCCGTTTGATCATCCGTATAAGCAGAAACTTTTGCAAAATTAAAAGGTTAACCGGTTGACCGCCTCAATAAGCCGGACGTCCGCATGATAATAACCGGACGACCGTTTATCATCCGCATACTCATTCGGTTGAACAGAAAGTTTGAACATCAAAATTCCAGTCCAACCGGTCGACCGTATTATTCTTCCCGGTCGTCCGTATAAGCGGAAATCGGGGTTTTAAGTTAGAAATTTTCAAATTTCTTCATTTCAACTTCCATGAACCACGGTTTTCTCTCCAAATCTTCCTCAAATCTTCCAATCTTCCCAAAATCTTTCCAATTTACATTCCAAATCTCAAAACCCATATCATTTCACGCCTAAATCTTCAAAATCCCCAATTTTCATCCACCAAATCGCGATAAACCCCTCACGCGGTCGACCTCCAACCCTAGGCTCCAAATCCGTCTCCAAAACCATGCCTCGGGTGAAAATGGCAGCCAAACGACCTAGGAGAGAAAGGCAACCATCTCCATCCTCCTCCTCCTCCAGAAGAAGATCCTCAATCAAGCGCATCGAGCGAAGTCCCGTTCTTATTGGTAAGAATGTCGATCTTGCCTCTTTCACACACGAAGCACCATCTTTTAACATTGAAAATCTCTTCATGGGTATGGGGTGGGTTCCTCTTCTCACTCTCAATGAAACCGTTTACCCTCCCATTATCAAAGAATTTTACAAAAACATGGTTTTTTCCCCGGGGTCGGGTATTTCATCTTTCGTTCGGGACAAACGAATTAAGATCACTCAAGATCTTATTCGTACCATTCTCCATCTTGAAAATGGTGGTATGCGTCTGTATACCACCAAGACAATTCCCCACACCGACGAGTATAATCCCGTCGAAGCATGTTGTAATGTCACCGGCAAGCACTTTGACGCTGCCGTTCGTCTTACCTCAAATCAACTTACCCTTCCTTGTCGTGTCCTACATAATATCATCGCCCACATAATTGTCCCTCGAAAGGGTCATTTAGATGAGGTGAACCATTTTGATGCTTTTATGCTCGACTCCATTCTCCGAGGGCGTAAGCTCGATTTTTCTTACATCATGATCCAACACATGCACCACGTCCTTAGCGGCAAGAGTTCTAAGGCTCTTCCCATGGCATGATCCTCACCAAAATCTTTCAACATTTCGATATCTCCTTGGTGATACGGTGACCCTCCTTCCAAAAGCCACCGACACCATCAACATTCTTACACTAAAAAGAATGAAAATTGTAAAGGAGAACGGTCAATGGGTGGCAAAGTCGAAGGGATTTGATGAGAGTCGGGTCCTCTACTCTACCTTTCGAGGGGAAGATATTGACGAGGATGCCCCTCCGTCCCTCTCATGGCAAAGATCACAAAGGCCGTCGTCCTCCACTTCCGCCACAACGAAGACCAATTCACCTTCTTGCATGGACGGATCGACTCCCTTACTTCTTGATCAGTGCGCACCACACCATGGGGACTCTCCAAGACTCGGTTGCCGAGCATTAATGGCGTTGCTTCGAGATCTTCACGCCCGACTTCGATGCCGTGCTTCCTCCACACCGCCCGGAGCCTTAGTTTATTTACTTTTGTTTTTGTCGCTATGTTTTAGAAGCGAAGTTTATTTATTTCTTGTTGCTTTGTTAGCTATGTTTTGGAAACGACGTCTATGTACTAAGTTTTCATTTATAAAACTATGCTTGTTTTTCTTTGAAATTTAAGTTTATCAATGAATGGCATATTTGGTTTCATTTAGGGGAAAGTATTTTAAACCTTAATGTTTTATCTTTTGCCTTTTGTTTATGCCAAAAGGGGAAAATAAATATGTGATATGATGTGATGAAATATGTGATGGAAATACGTGATATGATGAATTGATATGATGAATTTTGCATGCAATGACTTATATGATAAAATTTGGCAAATGAAATGAAAATGATATAATGAGATACAAATTCATCAAATCATGTTTACTTGAAAAGAAAGGGGAATATATATGCCTTATTGTATACTATTATCATATATTCTCACATTGTTTGTCATAATCAAAAGGGGAAATTGTTGACCTATGGTTAACTTTAAACCTTAATGTTTTGATTATTACAAACAAATTGGTTATCTTTCTAACATTTTCTTTTCAAGCAAAATTCAAAGCGCTACAAATCGAACTCTCATGCAATGACAAGTTCAAAGTCAAAATCAATTCAAGAGTTCAAGCATCTCAAGATTCGAAGATCAAGATTGAAGAATAGATTTTTAGATAAAATTGTAAAGGTATTAACTCTTTAATCCTTAGCAATTAAATGAGCGAAAGCTCAAATATTTTATGCACAAAACATATGTCATTATCATTGCATAAAATACTTTTATCAAAGTCAAAAATCAAGTTTTTAAAACTGCAGAAACGGTCATCCGTTTGATCATCCGTTTGAACAGAGAGTTCAAACGGTCGACTGTTTGGATGAACCGGTCGACCGGTTGGCTGTCCTTTTTCAAAAAGTGCCCGTTCGATTTTTTGGTTCAGCGGCTAGTTCGACCAATCGACCAATCGACCGGTCGACCGTTTGGTCATCCGGTTGGTCATCCGTTTGGTCGAAAGTGGAAAATTCATCTCTATAAATACCACTTCATTTACTATCATTCAACAACACTTACAAGAGCATTTATAGAGAGAATCATATTGAAAACTTCATCAAAGCTTCATTGTATTTATATCTTCAATATCTCATATTGAAAACTTTGTTTGATTAAATCAAACCTTTGATTCATCTTTCTCAACAAAGTTTTCTTCTAACACTTGAGCTTTCCTTATTCATTGCTATTCATTAAAGTGTTAGTCTCTCTTAGAACTAAACTTGTATCTATCATTCATCTAGAGAGAAATACTCAAATCAATTTCTTCATATACTTGGGTCATATTGAGGTCCCGTGCAAAAGCTCAATATTGTATAAGGATCGGTGCTCCTTGTTTGTAAGTCACCGGATACATTGTAAGGGTTTGGATTGCACCATAAGTCAATCAAAATAGTGGAAAGGTCGTGCTCGTGTTGGAGAGCTTGGTAGCAGGGGACGTAGATAATTGGTTGGATCGAACCTCCATAAAAATCGTTTGCACTCTCTTCTCTTTTATTTACTTATATTGTGCTTATATTTGAGTGAATCAATTCTTATTTCTTAAATTTCATTTTTAAGAATATTTTTCGAAAAAGTTTGAGAAAACCAATTCACCCCCCTCTTGGTTAGTTATTCTTGGGCTATCAACACCCATATTCCGAATTTACATAAATTACTACTTATTTAATTATCAGTCTAGATATATGCTTCATTCTCTCTTTACCAATTCGGACCATTCACTCTTTTCCACATCGAGCCTCGTGCGTTGACAATATCTCCATGTTAGAAATATCTTTGTCCAACAGAAGTCATTTCGCATTAAATTGCATTTAATGAAATATCTTGTAAACATTAAATTTCTAGATTTGCCATTTAATGCCTATATTAAACATTAAATAAAGATAATTATTATATATGCTCTTACAAAACAACTACTTGTTGAGTTACTTAATTAATTCGACTCATATATAATATTTTTTAACCTATTATTTATTATAGTAAAATACAATAATTTATAATCTGTCTTCATTATTGATAAAATTAAATATGACAACATTAATTTTTATAGACTCTAATAATTTATAATGTCTCTTCATTTTTTAACCTACAACGTGTCTTCGTTATCGATAAAATGAAATATGCTAGAGTGCAATAATTTACATTAATATATAATTTCTCTATATAATACATCTTTTGTTATAATATATTATATCAAATAGTGATACAATAAAACTAAGTTAAGTATTTCATAATTTTACTAAGTAAAATAACAAAACCTAAAATATAATATACACAAATCAACGAAATATCAATTATATTAAACAAATTTTTAACATAACTTAACGTATTTGTTTATAATATTTATAAATCAATACTACTAACTATAATATTACTAAATATAATATTATTTATAACAATATTTATATTAATAATTATGAAAAACAATTATAAATAATTATTTATTAAATTCTATAATAATTTTTAATAAAGTTTGTATAATACCAATATAGTATAATAAATCGATTACAATCATCAGATAATTACATTATAAATGACAAAAATCTAGCACAAATGGAAAAATATGCCGTTTATAAAGTGATCGAGTAACTCGAAAACTTATATATAGGTTTATCACGTTTGTCGATGGAAAATCTGACACAGAATAACAAATCATCAAATCAAGATATTTTTGTCAATTAAATTCAATAAATAATTTTAGAGTGAATAATTAATTTCTGTTTTATATTTAGTACTGTTAATCAATAAATATTATAAATCTATGTATTAATTTACGTAAAAATTTAGCTTTCATATATTTTACATTCTATGGATTTATGTATATTATATTATAGGTTTCTCTTCATTTTAAATTAAAATATTTTAAAGATAACTTGACAAATTCTATTAGAAGTTTTTCAGTTATCTCAGTAATTAAGTGTACAATATTGTTTTCGTTTGTAATTTTTGTTTTAGTGAAAAAAAAAATTATGCATTACAAATATAGGTAAAAAAATTTTTTTTATATATTTATTACAAATATATTGTAAAATATGCATTATTTAAGTTATTCGAGTAACTCGACAAACACATATATCAGTTTATCGAGGTACTCAATGGAAAATGCAAAACAAATAACAAATTATTAAATGGGAATATTTCTGTCAAAGAAATTCAATAACAAATTTTAGATAACATATAATACAATTAATTTAAAAGAATTGTAAATACATGTGTTCATTTCTGTATGAAAAATAATTGTATATATTTATTTTAAGATTTCATATATAATTAAAATATCCAAAGGAAACTAAAAATTCAAAAATATGCATTTCATCAGTTATTCAAGTTTATTATGATATTTTACTATCTATTTTATATTTTCCCTCTAGAGATAGAATTAATCGTTTTACAATTAGTAAACTAGATTTACTATAATATATTATATTAAATAAATAAAAAATTTATTTTGCTTTTGTTCGATTTATCACATAACTCAACAAACTAAAACTTGACATTGCCAAGTTGCTTGATGAGGTAAATCCAAACAACCAATTACAAAGTATATTTAATCATTTTATAATAATAACGATACAACATAATAACCAATAAGTTACAAAATTAAATATTTCAAACTAAATATATTAACAAATCATGAATTCTTTCCTAAACCAAACAAGAACAATAAACCAAAACAATGTTTTACAATTCATTACTCAACTAACTCCACAAAATCTTTACCATTCATTTTTCAACTCACTACACATACTCATAAATTCAAAATACCAACCTACTAAAAAAAAAAAAAACGCACACCCACAATAATAGTCAAGAATAGCACAAAATATATAAGATTTGAATAGAGAAAATTCATAACATACAAATATATGCATGTGTTACAAAATCAATAACATAACTTATGAATTCATCTACTCATATTAAACCATAACAGACAATAAATAATGTTGCTCTTCTTCATCTAAAAATACGAAATCAGCACTAATTTAAACTCAAAATATTATACTAAAACTCAAATTTGTTACATACACTAATAAACTTGCACAAACAATTATATATAACCAACACATTTTACACTATGTACAATGTCAACCCATAACTAGAATCAATAAAATTAAAATCAGAAAACAGTTTTCACTTTAATACACAAACATCATAGCTATTCATTTTGTTCATTTGGGACAAAAAAAAATTCATTGTAAAAAAAATCAATTACAAGCTTTCCTCTATACAAATCTACTTTCGCCAATTGAACAACATCAATAGGTATTCCAGCAAGAAGACACTCAACATATTTGATAACAAATATGCCACTGTCACTGCAAGAATGATTGAAAACCTTGTAAGTATATATAAATATGATTACAAATACAAACATCTATTTTAATTTCTTACCTATATCGAATAGACTGTGGTATCTCAACATAGGGTTTCCTGTAATATTCAAGCGGCTGAATGATCTTTTTGCCAAGATCTGCCCGATCAGCAACGACATATTTTTGAATAATATCTGGAATTATATGTATGGCAGGAACAACATATCGATATAACATTGCTTCATCATAAAAGTGGTAATTGCTATCATACACTGTCAGCCTCCAATTTAGTAGATCAACATAAAAAAGGACTCAATATTTATCATCAATAATATCTGGCCACAATATATGATTACAATCTTTCCAACTTTTACCAAAACTTCTGGGAATGGAACCACTTGCATATCTCTCCATAGAACCATGGTAAACAACAGGAACTTTACGCAACAATTGTCCTGTAGAATCCAGAATTTTCGAACCAATACCCCGAAGAAATATTCCAAACCCGCTATCTAGAATTCCATATCTTGATGAAAAAATGTTTGTAAAATTTGCTCTTCTTTTTTTAAGCAAAAACATGGCATTATCCATATCCTATAAAAAAATTTTTTTTATAAGAATGTGTTTCTAATAGTTTACAATAAACATAAGAGATGAAAATATACAAATAACACATACCTCAGCCGCCAATATATATTCACGATGGCCAATAGATTCTAGCTTTTGCTTTGTCAATCTAATGCCACCACCCCCACCACGCAACCGGACAACATCTCTATAACAGGAAACTCATTATAAATACAATAAAAACATAACATATATATAATAAATAACCAAATACAAAATTCAAACTTACTGATCCTTTGATTTATGCATCCAATGAATAAATTCAACTTGTCTTTCCTCATCAATATCACATAGTATAGGAATGTGAATAGAACTAGATGACAGAGACGCACTTTCCTTGCTATCCTTATTTTTTTCATCCACTCTCTGCTTCGCAGAAGCGGCCTGCTGTTCTATTCTACTACTCCCTACAACCGTATGCTTTTCTACCGATGTCCCCTTCAACATGTCTTGAATCTTGAAAATAGAACTATCAATCTTTGTACAAAGTTCTTCACGTAAACTACCAATCATATTACTATGTTCAACTTCAAAACCAACTAACTTCGTATCAATATGTTCCTGTATCTCTTTTTTTTTTCATCAAAATTTTTTCACTACTCCTACATACAGATGATTCAATCTGATTTAAAGAACGCATCAAATCATCTCTTGTACTTGCTAATTGTTGATCAAAGTACAAACGTTGAGCATCTATCATATCACGAAATTGATTATCAATATATTCCGTTGCTCATCTCTAAAATTGCCCAATTGATAATCAAAATATGCTCTTTGTTCATCCCCAGTACTACCAAACTGCTCATTAATGTACACTCTTTGATCATTAAATAATGATTGTACAAGTTCATTTGTAGCATAATCATCATGATGATTATGCTCGGGCCAATTATTTATAGGTTCTTCCACAACTATATATGGAGACCAGCCCTCATTTTCACCATCATTTTCTTTCCCAACTTGTCCAATCTGTTCATCACCTTCATAAAACTCTTCAGCCTCATAAACAATATTTCCATATGCTACTACAACATCTGGGTCAACTGCATTTTGAGGCTCAAATTGTTCTATTCCTTGCCCTATCTCATCAATTTCTTGCGCCTCATACAAAATTTTTGAACAACTGCATCAACTCGTACATCTCCTACGTCCTCTATTAAGACCATCGTGTACAAGTATGGTTGTTCTATCTCTTCTGCAGTTGGTTGTAGTATTGGCAGAACATGTATCTATAAATCATAGCAAAAAATAAACATCACTTTCATAACTATTAAACATTTCTCCTACATAATTAAAATTACTTTCACATACCTCAGTTGATTGCAAAAATAGGTCCAAATCTTTTTTCCCAACGCGATGTTGTGCATCCCAGTTGACAATACGTGGAAATGTATCATGCACTTTTTCACCAAATCTTTCACCAACCTCACGGCATGCCTCATATATCCAAATCTATAGACAAAATAACCAACACTTAGTCATGACACACATAATATATTTATCGCGCATTAATTAAATATTAAAAATAATTATACGTATTTACCTGGAACACAAGAGGACACCCATATATGGTGTATTTTGCAACTGCAGCACTATTATCAATGCACTTTAACGCACGTTTCTCCCAAGAAGTTAACAAAGAACGCAGAAGTATGAAGTAAGAATATCGTCCCCATGGATATTCATAACAGACATCCAAATTATCTACTAAAGACAATGTCTGTATATTTATTTTTTTTCCTCTCCATAGGCCGAGTCACTCCTTCAATCAATAATGCCAACCCTAACTTGTACTTATCTTCCTCATTATCACAATGAATAAAAACATTCTCAAGCTCATTTAACGATATATGAGCAAAATTATTGAACCACCTCCTACGAATTCTATGTCTCGCCAAAGCTCTTATTGTACTAAGATTATCATCATTATCATGGCACAATAAGCCTGTTATCAAACAATACTCATGCATTCCAAATCTACATAATCCACCTTGTATTTTAAACCAAACCTCATTTCCTTTATTCGTATGCACAGTATTCAGCAAAAATTCATGTACCAACTTTCCGCTAAATTGACATCTCCTACCATGAAAATATTCAAAATGAGCAAAACAGCTATTCCTAAATTTCTCAATCTGTTCCTCGTTAAAATTTTCCATTATAACATCAATATACGTAAAATTACTAATCTGTGTAATGACTCCATCAAATCTGCGATTTTCACTGACCACGTATTCAACATCCATATCTGAAAAAGATTTATGATCATTCTCATCAGCCAACTTCTACCACAAATATAAGTACAAATTATATAATTTAAATACATAGTTTATATATAATAGAATACATAAACTTATATAACAATAATTTATATATATATAACTATATCTACACATTAATTAAGATGAAACAATATTCACATTACATAATCCCATACAAAATAAAAATACATACCTTATGAAGATGATGTTATAATATGCCGAACAAAATAACGCCCAAAATCTAATTTTTTTGTAAACAAAAATCTTGCCTCCTTCTAACCTCTAGAAACTCAAATGCAGAATACTGTTTTTTCAAAATACACGATAACAAATGAGTAACCGTTTCAGACCGAATCAATGGCCCATTAAATGACAATGAATACTTTTTCACTTACACGTGTCCACCATAAAGACTAGGGTTTGACACGTTTTGGACTTTTATCTAATTTTTCTTTTATTTTATATCTTCCTATACAAACTTATTTTATGTATATCTTAATATAAAATACGTTAAAACATTTTTGTTAATATATTAATAAAATTACTTAATGTATTAGTAAATATAGCATGGTAAATAAGATCACATATCAAATGTCTCATTTATTTTACACCAAAAATCAAAATTTCAAATTCAGTTAGTCACAAAAAATAATTCAATAAATAAAGAATAAAAATTATTTAAATATATTACATATTTTAAATAAAAAGAAAAACAAATTAATCAAAATTCTAAATTTCATTGTTTTGTCGAGTAACTCGGCAACCTCGAGTTTCATTTTCTCGAGTTACTTCAACTGTTGAATATATTGATTTTATATCCCATTTCTCATCGAGTAACTCGACAAACATGATTTTAGGTTTGTCGAGTTTCTCAAATAGCCTCAAAATTGCACATTTTCCATTTTTTTGTTTTATTTTCTTATTTAAATTATGTCATACACTTAAAAAAAAAAAAATTTCTTTTGTCATGTTATTTTTAACCAATTCAATTAAATACAATTATGTATGTGCTTCATTAATAATGAAGTTAAAAATCCAAATTTCATTTTCCTAAGTTCCTACAACAATAATATTACAACATACAAATTAAACAAAATAATATATGTATTAAATAATTTAAATAAAAAATTTAAATAAATGAAAATTATGCATCTAATTACTTTGTTGAATAACTCGGAAAACTCGATTTTCGGTTTGTCGAGTTATGCAATACAATGAATAATCAATTCTTTTATAAGAATAATATTTTATATTCTATAACTTAGTATAATATGTTATAATAAAATACCTATTATAAAAAAAAATTTATGTATTATTTTAAATTAATCTAATATATCATAACTAATTTTATGAAATAAAAAAACATAGTGCGAGTGAAAATTTGTTCTAATAATTATTATTTTTATTTAGAATAATTATATCAAATTGCATTAATTCATTATGATATATATTAAATTTATATAATATATATTCTATTTAACTATGTTCTAATAAATGATTCACTAAATAAAATTTTGTATATGTTTTATTTATCAAGTTACTCAAACAATTCAAAAGTTCAAATTCACGAGTTTGTCAAAATATAATACAAAAATAAAATATAAAAATTATTTAAATATATTACATATTTTAAATAAAAAACAAAAAAAAATTAATCAAAATTTTAAATTTCATTGTTTTGTCGAGTTACTCGGGAAACTCGAGTTTCATTTTCTCGAGTTACTTCAGCTGTTGAATATATTGATTTCATTTCTCATTTGTCATCGAGTAACTCGACAAACGTGATTTTAGGTTTGTCGAGTTGCTCGAATAGCCTCAAAATTGCACATTTAACATTTTTTTGTTTTATTTTCCTATTTAAATTATGTCATACAAAAAAAAAAATTTCTTTTATTTTGTCATGTTATTTTTTAACCAACTCAATTAAATACAATTATGTATGTGCTTCATTAATCACAGAAGTTAAAAAATCCAAATTTCATTTTCACAAATTCCTAAAACAATAATATTACAACATACAAATTAAACAAAATAATATATGTATTAAATAATTTAAATAAAAAATTTAAATAAATGAAAATTATGCATCTAATTACTTTGTTGAATAACTCGGAAAACTCGATTTTCAGTTTGTCGAGTTATGCAATACAATGAATAATCAATTCTTTTATAAGAATAATATTTCATATTCTATAACTTAGTATAATATGTTATAATAAAATGCCTATTATAAAAAAAATTTATGTATTATTTTAAATTAATCTAATATATCATAACTAATTTTATGAAATAAAAAACATAGTGCGATGAAAATTTGTTCTAATAATTATTATTTTTATTTAGAATAATTATATCAAATTGCATTAATTCATTATGATATATATTAAATTTATATAATATATATTCTATTTAATTAACTATGTTCTAATAAATGATTCACTAAATAAAATTTTGTATATGTTTTATTTATCAAGTTACTCAAACAATTCCAAAGTTCAAATTCACGAGTTTGTCAAAATATAATACAAAAAATAAAGAATAAAAAATTATTTAAATATATTACATATTTTAAATAAAAAACAAAAACAAATTAATCAAAATTTTAAATTTCATTGTTTTGTCGAGTTACTCGGGAAACTCGAGTTTCATTTTCTCGAGTTAATATATTGATTTTATTTCCCATTTGTCATCGAGTAACTCGACAAACATGATTTTAGGTTTGTCGAGTTGCTCGAATAGCCTCAAAATTGCACATTTTACATTTTTTTGTTTTATTTTCCTATTTAAATTATGTCATACACTTAAAAAAAATTTCTTTTATTTTGTCATGTTATTTTTTAACCAACTCAATTAAATACAATTATGTATGTGCTTCATTAATCACAGAAGTTAAAAAATCCAAATTTCATTTTCACAAATTCCTACAACAATAATATTACAACATACAAATTAAACAAAATAATATATGTATTAAATAATTTAAATAAAAAAATTTAAATAAATGAAAATTATGCATCTAATTACTTTGTTGAATAACTCGAAAAATTCGATTTTCAATTTGTCGAGTTATGCAATACAATGAATAATCAATTCTTTTATAAGAATAATATTTCATATTCTATAACTTAGTATAATATGTTATAATAAAATACCTATTATAAAAAAAAATTTATGTATTATTTTAAATTAATCTAATATATCATAACTAATTTTATGAAATAAAAAAACATAGTGCGTTGAAAATTTGTTCTAATAATTATTATTTTTATTTAGAATAATTATATCAAATTGCATTAATTCATTATGATATATATTAAATTTATATAATATATATTCTATTTAACTATGTTCTAATAAATGATTCACTAAATAAAATTTTGTATATGTTTTATTTATCAAGTTACTCAAACAATTCCAAAGTTCAAATTCACGAGTTTGTCAAAATATAATACAAAAATAAAGAATAAAAATTATTTAAATATATTACATATTTTAAATAAAAAAGAAAAACAAATTAATCAAAATTTTAAATTTCATTGTTTTGTCGAGTTACTCGGGAAACTCGAATTTCATTTTCTCGAGTTACTTCAGCTGTTGAATATATTGATTTTATTTCCCATTTGTCATCGAGTAACTCGACAAACATGATTTTAGGTTTGTCGAGTTGCTCGAATAGCCTCAAAATTGCACATTTTACATTTTTTTTGTTTTATTTTTCCTATTTAAATTATGTCATACACTTAAAAAAAATTTCTTTTATTTTGTCATGTTATTTTTTAACCAACTCAATTAAATACAATTATGTATGTGCTTCATTAATCACAGAAGTTAAAAAATCCAAATTTCATTTTCACAAATTCCTACAACAATAATTATACAACATACAAATTAAACAAAATAATATATGTATTAAATAATTTAAATAAAAAAATTTAAATAAATGAAAATTATGCATCTAATTACTTTGTTGAATAACTCGGAAAACTCGATTTTCAGTTTGTCGAGTTATGCAATACAATGAATAATCAATTCTTTTATAAGAATAATATTTCATATTCTATAACTTAGTATAATATGTTATAATAAAATACCTATTATAAAAAAAATTTATGTATTATTTTAAATTAATCTAATATATCATAACTAATTTTATGAAATAAAAAAACATAGTGCAGTGAAAATTTGTTCTAATAATTATTATTTTTATTTAGAATAATTATATCAAATTGCATTAATTCATTATGATATATATTAAATTTATATAATATATATTCTATTTAACTATGTTCTAATAAATGATTCACTAAATAAAATTTTGTATATGTTTTATTTATCAAGTTACTCAAACAATTCCAAAGTTCAAATTCACGAGTTTGTCAAAATATAATACAAAAAATAAAGAATAAAAAATTATTTAAATATATTACATATTTTAAATAAAAACAAAAACAAATTAATCAAAATTTTAAATTTCATTGTTTTGTCGAGTTACGGGAAACTCGAGTTTCATTTTCTCGAGTTACTTCAATTTGTTGAATATATTGATTTTATTTTCCATTTGTCATTGAGTAACTCGACAAACATGATTTTAGGTTTGTCGAGTTGCTCGAATAGCCTCAAAATTGCACATTTTACATTTTTTTGTTTTATTTTCCTATTTAAATTATGTCATACACTTAAAAAAAATTTCTTTTATTTTGTCATATTATTTTTTAACCAACTCAATTAAATACAATTATGTATGTGCTTCATTAATCACAGAAGTTAAAAAATCCAAATTTCATTTTCACAAATTCCTACAACAATAATATTACAACATACAAATTAAATAATTTAAATAAAACAATTTAAATAAATGAAAATTATTCATCTAATTACTTTGTTGAATAACTCGGAAAACTCGATTTTCAGTCTGTCGAGTTATGCAATAGAATGAATAATAAGTTCTTTTATATAAATAACATTTCATATTCTATAACTTAGAATAATATGTTATAATAAAATAGCTATTATAAAAAAAATTTATGAATTATTTTAAATTAATATAATATATCATAACTAATTTTATGAAATATAAAAACATAATACAGTGAAAATTTGTTCTAATAAATATTTTTTTTTAGAATAATTATATCAAATTGCATTAATTCATTATGATATATATTAAATTTATATGATATATATTCTATTTAACTATGTTCTAATAAATGATTCACTAAATAAAATTTTGTGTATATTTTATTTATGAAGTTACTCAAACAATTCAAAATTTCAAATTCACGAGTTTGTCAAAAAATAATACGACAAATAAAGAATAAAAATTATTTAAATATATTACATATTTTAAATAAAAAAGAAAAACAAATTAATCAAAATTCTAAATATCATTTTTGTCGAGTAACTCGGGAAACTCGAGTTTCATTTTCTCGAGTTACTTCATTTGTTGAATATATTGATTTTATATCCCATTTGTCGTGAGTAACTCGACAAACATGATTTTAGGTTTGTCGAGTTTCTCGAATAGCCTCAAAATTGCACATTTTCCATTTTTTTGTTTTATTTTCTTATTTAAATTATGTCATACACTTAAAAATTTTTTCTTTTCTTTTGTCATGTTATTTTTTAACCAACTCAATTAAATACAATTATGTATGTGCTTCATTAATCACAGAAATTAAAAAATCGAAATTTCATTTTCACAACTTCCTACAACAATAATATTACAACATACAAATTAAACAAGATAATTAATATATTAAATAATTTAAATAAAAAAATTAAATAAATGAAAATTATGCATCTAATTACTTTCTTGAATAACTCGGAAAACTCGATTTTCAGTTTGTCGAGTTATGCAATACAATGAATAATAAGTTCTTTTATATGAATAACATTTCATATTCTATAACTTAGTATAATATGTTATAATAAAATAGCTATTATAAAAAAAAATTTATGTATTATTTTAAATTAATATAATATATCATAACTAATTTTATGAAATATAAAAACATAGTATAGTGAAAATTTATTCTAATAATTTTTTTTTTTTCAGAATAATTATATCAAATTGCTTTAATTCATTATGATATATATTAATTTTATATGATATATATTCTATTTAACTATGTTCTAATAAATGATTCACTAAATAAAATTTTGTATATGTTTTATTTATCAAATTACTCAAACAATTCAAAATTTCAAATTCACGAGTTTGTCGAAAAATAATACAACAAATAAAGAATAAAAAATTATTCAAATATATTACATATTTTAAAGAAAAAAGAAAACAAATTAATCAAAAATTCTAAATTTCATTGTTTTGTCGAGTAACTCGGGAAACTCGAGTTTCATTTTCTCGAGTTACTTCAAATTTGTTGAATATATTAATTTTATATCCCATTTGTCATCGAGTAACTCGACAAACATGATTTTAGATTTGTCGAGTTTCTCGAATGGCTTCAAAATTGCACATTTTCCATTTTTTTGTTTTATTTTCTTATTTAAATTATGTCATACACTTAAATTTATTTATTTTTTCTTTTGTCATGTTATTTTTTAACCAACTCATGAATCTAAAATTTTGATTTATCCAGTTACTACATAAATTAATCATAATAAAACAAAATTTAATATATTGTATTAATTGTTTAAGATATATATAAAATTTATACAATATATATTTAATTCTCTCGTGTTCTAATAAATCATACACTAAATACAATTTTGTATATGTTTTATTTATCAAGTTACTCAAACAATTCCAAAATAAGAATAAACATTTTTTTAAATGTATTACATATTTAAAATAAAAAATACAAACAAAATAATCAAAAGTTTAAATTTCATTCGTTTGTCGAATGACTCGGGAACACGAGTTTCTTTTTCTCGAGTTACTTAGGCTATTGAATGGATTGATTTTCTCTCCCATCTGACATCAAATAACTCGATAAACATAATTTTCAGTTTGTCAACTTTCTCGACTAGCTTCAAAAATGCACGTTTTTCATTTTTTTTGTTTTATTTTTCTTTAAAAATATGTAATACACTTAATTTTTTTATATTTTTTCTTTTCTCATGTTAATTTTTAAATATATTATAATAAATATATAAAAACACTTTTTCGCATACATTTACATATGTATTTATGGAAATCATTCTTTTTTTAATTACTATTTACAATATTCTTTATAAAAAATTTATATTAATAATTGTTTATTGGAATATGTTATAGTAATTGCTTAAACAAAAGTAAATATAATATATTGTATTAATTCATTATGAAATATATGAAATTTATATAATATATATTTTATTATACTTTGTCCTAATAAAGCATAGATAAAAACAATATATATGCTTAATTTCTCAAAAGACATATAAAATTAATGGATATACTTCATTTATCAAATAACTCGACAATCCCAAATATGAAAATGTCAAATTTATCAAATCTCATATCAAAATATACAATTACCAAAAAATTTAATATACCAATTAATGTAAATAAATAAAAAATATAAATATAACAAAAACTTTGCAACTTATCACATTCTCGAGTAACCCGATAAATTCATTTTTGAGTTTGTCGAGTCACTCAATCTATTGACTTTATCAAGTTACTTCCAAACTTATCATGAACAAAATTATTATTATTTTCATTTAAACATACATAAGTCATAAAAATATATTTTTATATACGTTCTTCACAAAAGTAATCAACCAAAAAATTTTAATACTCTTTCCTAATTTATGAGGCTAAAATAACACTTACATTTAACTAATTTATCAGCCTAAAATATTCTTTTCTAAACATACAATTTTTCCTCTGCGTTTATTTGATCGATGCAACCTTGCTACTTAAAAATATATATATATATATATATATATATATATATATATATGGCAGGAAGTCCACTAGCTATAAATATAAACCCAAATGTTAAAATCTTATCAGAGCGATTTAAAATTTCTTCAACCACCCGAAAACCCATTAACCAAAAGCAATAAAAGAAACCCAAATTTTGAAAACGAAATAGGTTTCTTTTGACATAAAGAAACCCAAAAATTGAAAATGAAATAGCAATAAAAGTTTTAGCTTTGGCTCTTGTGTTTCCAGCTTCTTTGTGAAGAAGATCGAGTTGTTGTTGAAGCTGCTGTCTTAATAATACCAGTCGTAGACGCAGAAGCCAAGCACACTGTTCGCCCGTGATATGGCCTCCATTGAACAAACAGGGTGCCACAATTCTGTATCATCTCTCTCTCAAGCAGAATGTGGAATTTGCTGCAGTTTTATACCAATTGGATATTGAACTTTAATATCAATTATGTGAATCTTTATATCTAATTAGTCACTTTAAGTTTATCTCAGTTTGAATTTTTATATCTAATTTGTCACGTTCACCAACATCAAATGCTTAAGTGAACAATAATTACTAACAACATTTCTAATAATTACCCAATTAAAATTTAAGTGAAACTATAGTAACTTCCAATAAAAATAATAATATGATTAATACAAATTATATTCACATGTTAGTTAATTTAATAAAAGAAAACCTCAATTTTCAATTTTTTTAAGTTTTTCTTTTGGTCAAATGTTTTTTTTTATTTCATTTCGTGCCAACTAGTAACTTTAGGGTGTCTTAAGCCTTTACACAGGCTTCCCATGTAAGGGTACATGTTGTCTCATGGCCCCATGAAGCCATTTTTCCAGGTTGCCATTGTTAATGTACTAACATCCTGTAGACCACACCAAAGTACTATCTAAGCTAATGAAAACAAAACTAGAAAGCACATCCAAAGAAAACTGAATTAGGAATCGGACTACCACAGTAAAAACATCAGTCACCAAGTCGTAGCTTCAAATATATGCTAAGAAAGAAGCTGACCTGTGAGCTCCTTCTATGCAATAGCCAAGAAGCCGCCCAAGATTCTTATGTCGAACATGGCCAATGGCCTCTACTTCAACTCTAAATTCTTTCTCTGCTTGGCCACTGTTAAGCAACTTTGCCATACAAGCATCATAAAAAGGCTGATAGAAATTTCCAGAGATGATGGAAGCATAAAACTCATACTCACAGATTATTAATAAGCTTCTTCACTGCTACATCGGTCACAAACATTTGAGCTACAAAGACTAGTGTTATGATTACTGATATTTTTTGTCAAACATTTGAGCTACAAAGACTAGTGTTATCATTTATTCCTGGTTTAATAAATAAATAAATATATATCTTAATAATTCCTTTTTTCCCCCTTATGGGTGGAAGAGATGTTCCCATCAGCCTTCTTGAAAAATGGATAGATTTGGCATTTTTTAGAGGTCAAAGTCTTGTGCACAATTTTTCAAGACTTAATCTTTAAGTTGATGTCATTATTAAAAAAAATACTGATAAAAGGGTAAAATTCATAATCAAAGAATAGAATGGGACTTCAATGCATGTTATATCATTTTTCGTAAAATGTTATTCCCCGCCATTAGTGAATTATGAAGTACAATTGGGTTCAAATAAATCACTTTCCACCATCAACGAGACTCAGCTCATTAATTGCTTATCATACTAACAAAATTAAGTAACGAGAAAAAATGCACAGTTTGTAATGACTTCTAACACGAAAAACTCTATCAAGCACAACTACATGAACACTATAAAATTGACTTGTTTTTCACTCGGATAGTTATTCTAAATTTAACTAGCAATTTTTTTTTTTTTTTTTTGTATTAAACCTGATGAATTTATGTGTTCGCAAGGGTTAATTTAATCTATCTACCAATTTTAAGGGAGAAAAATGAATGTTGTGTGTGATCATGTTTCGGATCTTTTACTGATCATCTAAAATTCTCGTGCCAAGTCCACCGTTACCATTTTCATTGAATAAAATTTCATTTTAAGGATAGTTTCGGCTTTTCATTATATGTATTATATAAAAGAAAAAAATGTACTCGCACGTTTTTCTTCTTCTTTTAATTAAAATAAACGTTCAGTTACTTTTTTTTAAGATGGATATTTCCAGCACACAAACTATACGTTTGAAGTTTTGTTGTTCACATATAGGTCAAGTTTTCTCACCTTCGTCGACAAGATTGTCGTTATCGTACCAAAAATTCAAACTTTATATTCAAATTAACTTTATATTGCATAATTTTTCTTCACATGGACCATGGCTCCATGCCATTATTGATTGAAAATGTGTGGCTCTACACTTTGTACCATTTTTCCTCACATGGTCCATGCCATTATTGATTGAAAATGTGTGGCTGTACACTTTGTACCATTTTTCCTTCATTGGACCGCTTGTTGGTGCATTTATTGACACAAATAGCATAGTGAAAATTAAAATTTTATAATCATCAACTAATCAATGTGATATTAATAAATAAATAATCTAAATATTACAAAGATATACCATTTTAGTTTATAATGTTTCTTACGAAGCTGGTTCTTTTTTTTTTTTTATGAAATAAATAAAAGAAAATATTATTGGATTCACATTTTACTACTGTCATGATTTTTGATCTAGGTAAGTCAAAGTCAAAATTTTCTCATTAGATACCAGAAATTAATAGTATATAATAAAGAACTCCACCAAAGTAGAATAGAATTAAGAAAGATGGAAATTAAGTTTTGGGTATGGTTAGTGATAATAGTGCTTTCGTTCCTAAAGGGAAAATGGTTATGCTTAGGGTGTTTTGAGGAAGAGAGGATTGCTCTTTTGCACCTCAATGAAAACATAAACTTTCTAGATGAAATTTCACTTTCTTCGTGGGTAGATTATGAGACTAAAACTGATTGTTGTCATTGGCAAAGGGTTCAATGCAGCAGCACCACTGGGCGAGTAATCCATTTGGATCTCGATGGCATTGGGTACTGGACATTAGAAGATTGGTATTTTAATGCCTCTCTATTTCTTCCCTTTCAAGAGCTCAGAAATCTCTTATTGGGGAATAATAATTTAGCAGGATGTATAGAGAATGAAGGTATGATGCAGTCTCTCCTTCATTAGGAAACCATGTTCTTCTAATTTGGTTAGTTTTATAAATTTTCTTCTATGATAGAGATGTATTCAACTTCTTTACAGGTTTTGATAAACTTTCAAAGTTGAAAAATTTGGAGGCCCTTGATCTGAGTTGGAACTCATTTGATCGCAACATTCTGTCATCTCTTAGTCAGCTTTCTTCTCTCAAGCATCTGAATCTCCATGGCATTTTTCGGCAAAGAAATAGTTATAGTAAGTTGCATATATTTTGATTTTTCATCCAAGGTTTTCAAAACAAGTGGTAATTGCATTTTAATAGCCGCCATGATTTTTCAAAACAAGTGGTTGGTTTGTTAACTCCAAAGATTACATAAGCTTTAAATCCACTTTAGTTTTTAAATCTCATAATATATCATGTAATAAATCATCTTGACTATAATAATAAGACTACACATGATTCATAATAAACTATATATTTACTATCATACGGCTTAAAAACTGTGCCAAATACTCTCTTATAGAAAAATCTTTCCATGATGTAAGCCACGAAAGACTCTCAGGATTAAAGAAGCTCCAAGTCCTTGATTTCTGTTATAATCATGGCATCAATGACAGTGATGTTGTATCAGTACTAGGTAATTAAGTCTTCTTTCAGTATCTTGAGATATGTATGACTAAGTAATTTAGTGCACTCTTGGTTGCTTCACTAACTACTTCACTTGATTTTGGATTAGAATTAAATGATTTTATCAGTTTAAAAGAACTTGATATCAGTGACAATCAATTTGAAGCTTTGGAACCATTTACGGTATATCTTTTCACTTCCTACTTATTGTGATATTAATCATATTCATTATGTTTCCTTATTTACTTCTTAATTATTTTATTATATGGTGCGAGGAATCATTTATGTTCAAAATTAATAATACAACTTGATGTGGGTCAGGATTGAGAAATTTGAAGGTCCTTAATTTAAGATCCAATTACTTCAATAACAACATTTTCTCATCACTCCAAGGGCTATCATCACTTGAATCTCTATTTCTCTCTATGAATGAAATAAAAGGACCCGTTCAAATAAATGGTTAGTTCTACAATCTTATTAAGTTCTCTTCTCTCTGTCTTTTTTCCAACAAAATTAAGTATTCAATTTTTTATTCCTCACTTTTATTTGTTTATTTGTTTATTACTACCTAGAATTACATGCTCTGAATGATTTGGTGGAGCTGGATTTGAGTTACAATGAAATTGAGAATTTTAACACTTCCAAAGGTACGGATATGATTTTTAATCTGTATTTTCCTTGTTACGTCGTAATGTTACCGAATAATTGATTTGTTTCAATGCCAGACATAAAAAATATGCATAGCCTCCAAGTGCTTTATTTAGATGGCACTATTATCTCCAACATTAGCAACGTGCTACAATCTTTAAGGGCATTCCCATACCTCAAGAACCTCTACTTACGGTATAACAATATGAAAAGACCGATTGCAACCATTTATGGTGAGCCAGAGTGTTTTATTAATTATCAAACATTAATTAACAAGTGCCAAATCATATTTATTACATTTCAACGCTTTTGTTCATAGAGTTGAGGCATTTAAGTCAGTTGGAGGGATTATTTTTGGACAATTCTCATTTGGACGCAAACTTTCTTGAGCATTGGAGTAATGACTTCTCTCAAGTTTTTATCTTTGTCCTCGTGTGGACTCGGTGGTACCCTCCCCAACCAAGGTAAACTTCTGATCACTTTCTAATTTTTTTTATTTATACAAGTTTTTTTTTTTTTTTTTTGAATTATTTCTATCCTCAAATTTTATTTTCTCTAATTTAGTTCTAATGTATTTCAATTCAACTTTTGGTTAATTGTTTTACAAAGAAATTAACAAAGTGTAATAATTGCAAAGTTATTGTGAACTAAATAATTATCGTTAATATATTAATTTTACTGTGGTGGTGTGAACTTAAAAACTGGAGGAGATGAATTTGAGTGACAATGACTTTGAAGGAGTACTTCCATCATGTCTAGGCAACATGACATCTCTTCGATTAATCGAGCTATCAGAGAATAAATTATCAGGAAATATTGCATTGTCTCCACTTTCTAAAATAACTTCACTTGAATATCTCTCTCTTTCAAATAACAACTTTGAAGTGCCAAATTCCTTTGAGTCATTCTTTAATCATTCGAACCTTCGATTCATATTTCTCGATAGCAATAAAGTAATCACGAAGCGAGACACGAAATTGGGTCCCAAATTTCCAACTAGAGGTTCTCGGTTTGTCAAATTGCCATCTAACACTACCCAACTTTCTTCACTATCAAGCCCGACTTGAGAATTTTTGATCTCAAAAAACAACATTGGAGGAAATTTTCCAAATTGGTTGTTAGAGAACAACACAAGACTTATGGGATTCTACTTGAGAGATAATGCTTTTACAGGAACTCTCAAGTTGCCAACAAGCACCAATTCTATCATGGAAACTTTTGATATATCTAATAATAAGTTGGATGGACATATTCCAACTAATATAAGTTCAATTTTTCCAAATTTGATTGAATTAAACATGTCAAAAAATGTGTTTGATGGTTGTATACCATCTAGTATCGGCAAAATTCCCACATCGGTGGGTAATAGGACAAGATTGGAAGTAGTTGATATGTCCAATAACCATCTTGAAGGTCCTATCCCAGTGGAAATTTGCAAACTGGAATCTCTTGTCCTCTTGGATTTATCTGAGAACAATTTGTCTGGCTCAGTTCTATCTTGTTTCAATCAATTAGAAACAAGTCATGTCTATCTAAACAATAACCGATTGGAAGGTCAGCTTACACATGCATTTTATAATAATTCTTCTCTAGTGACATTGGATCTTAGAGATAATCAATTCATTGGAAGTATCCCTCAATCGATTGGTAACCTGTCAAGCTTGAGCATTATTCTACTCGGACGTAATCATTTCGAAGGAACAATCCCTGACCAACTTTGTCAAATGAAAAGGCTTAGCATGATAGACCTATCTTATAATGGTATCTACGGTCACATCCCGTACTGTTTGGGTAACATAACACTCGAGCTAAGAGAAGATGAGTCTTGGGCGGGTTTTAAAACATATGATTTTTCAACGTTCGCATTCATATCATACATGGATAAGGTGAAGTTAGAAAGGGCCTATCATGTGTCTCTCCAGAAAGGGAAAGACTCGAATTAATTGATTTTGAAATCACTTTGCCACATTCACGACAAAGAATAATTTGTATTCTTACAAGGGTAGCATCCTCAACCACATGTTAGGAATCGATCTCTCTTCTAATAAATTATATGGTGAAATTCGACTAGCCTTGGAAAGTTAAGTGAGCTCCACGCACTCAACTTGTCCCGCATGATCTAATAGGAACAATTCCAAACAACATTCTCAAACCTAAGTCGATTGAGAGTTTGGATCTCTCCTACAACAACTTAAGTGGAAGAATTCCCAGCTGAATTGGTTGAGTTAAAATCTTTGGCGGTCTCTTGGTGGCACATAACAATTTAACAGGTATAATACCACGTAAAGCTCAATTTGGAACCTTTGATAAAGATAGCTATGAGGGAAACCCTTATCTCTGTGGTCATCCATTACCTGTCGATTGTACTGGATCAAAACCTGTGCCCCCATCGCCTTTGGTGATGAAAGTGAAGAGAGTGGTTTCATGGACATGGAGTTCTTCTACATAAGCTTCACTGTTTCTTATGTATCTGTAGTGCTTTGCATTGCTACAGTTCTGTACATAAATCCTCACTGGAGAAGAGCATGGTTTCATCTGATTGAGGTTTATATAATTAATCCATTTTTCAGATTAGCTCTGCGTTCTAAGGTACATATATACATCATGGATCATTATTTTCTTTGAAACTGATATATATCTTTATCTAATCTCATCATTTTTCTTTCTAGATTTGATCATACCAAGCAGTAATACCAAATACAACAGCATGTGGTAGGATGCCAAGAGGGCCAGGGGCAAGCATTAAACCTCACTGGAGAAGAGCATGATTTTTTTTCTTTTAATTTTCTGTACTATTGTTAGTTGATTAGAGGGTGATTTCTTTCCCCCATCTAAATAAAATGTTTTTATTGATATCATGGCTTGGATTACATATATTTAGAAGGTTAAAGTGGTTGTAAACAATTTCAAATTTTTTTTCCTTGTCAATTTGAATTATTTCGTAGTTGCCATGGCCAATGTTATTAAATTCAGACCGGACTAGTATGACTCTTAAACTGTCAAATCGAATATGGATACCATCGTGGTACCTTAGTTGGAGAGTGCTACAAGAGTTATTCATAATTTCCATTGATAACAAACAAAAGACAATTATCATAACAATGACAAAGAAAATAAAAGCAATTATTTATTTGCAAGTATTTTCATATATACACCGATATAGAAAATTGAAAAAACATCTTACGTAGTTGTAATTTTTTTTTTTTTTTTTTTTTTTTTTTTTTTTTGAGAGGAAACTCATTCATTGTTTTAGACCAACTTATCTCAAATATAAATGTAGGGTTTTAAGCCTACATATATAAGTGTAGATTATATATAAACAAAGTTTGACTGAACATTACATTGTTTCAAAATAACTATTGAATTATTTTGCTGCTATATATGCACAAAGAGAGTAATTCAATTTGAAGAAGGATAATCATAAATCTATTTCCTTGCCGGTTAATTTTATTTACTGTTAATATACTTTTACCTAAATCTATTTGCATCACTACAAGTCTTCAATTTGTGTTGATTGGGGTGGGGGGGGTGGGGTGGGGGTGGGCGTGGGGGTGGGGGTGGGGGTGGGGGGGGGGGGTGTTCACTTTATTTTAATTTGATCTTAGGTTACACCACTATGTCCAATTCCGTCATGAAATGCTATTAAAAAACAATTGTATCATTCTCATTCGGTATTTATCACGTCAAGAAATATATGTTTTCCTACAAAATTTCCATGAGACAAATTGAGATTTGTCTACGGAATTAACTTATCCCCACAAACTCGTTTTTTGGTAGGGCTATTGTTTGTTTGAAATTTTCAAAAATATGATAAATTGTGCCCACAAACATATACCTTGTTCGAGACAAAAAATATTAGTCGGGCAAAGCATATCTTTTGCCGACAAAAAAAATAAGATTAATTTGTAGGGTAATAGAGAGGAAACAATTCTCGGTTTTTTTGTTGTTGGTATTTTTAGCCCACAACATTAATTTGAAGGAAAAGTATAATAAATAGAAATAAAGTATAACATAATTAAAATCGAGACGTCAACACCTTCAATAGAAAATTTTCCCTCTTCATTCTTCCAATTTCTCTCCTCTTCCGTCTCGCTTTGCCCCAACTCCATCTCTCACGGTTCCTCGAAACATAAAATTATTGTAGTGCCACTCTGCCGCCGACCCCCATCACGCCACTCTCGCGACACCATTCCTGCGATCGTACTTTCTTTCACACAGTGCACGTTTTATGCCCTAATTTTCTTGTTTTTGTTTTTCACATTTAGCCAATAAAATTAGGATTTTATGAAAAAAAAAATTGGGGGTTTTAATTGTGAAATTAGAAGTAGAGTTTTCTTATTGTTTTGTTTTTGGTTTTGGTGATTAAAATTGAAATATTTTTTAGAGTCGTTCTTCTTTCCAAGAATCAGTTCTCTATTGCACAGAGGATTGGGATCAATAACATGACTCTTTGTCTTTGAGGTATGTGGTTGTAGATAATTGATTTTTTTCTTTTTGATTATGCTTTGGGTTTAAATTACTTGCAGTCTGTCGATTCAAATCCACTACCGGCTTTTGATTGGCTCAAGCAGATTCTCAAAGAACTCTGTATGCTTTTTCTTTCTATCTACATATGAAAATATACTTATAAAGATCGATACTTTGATTTTGGTGAATTAGAAGAAACTATGGTTTTAGTGATCGATTTTGAAATTTGGTAAAGTTTGGTTTATTCACTTGGTTGAAACTATCTTCACGTATTTAATGAAATTTTATTTTTTATATATTTATTCTATGTGTGCATGTTGTTTTTGTTTTCCTAATTCATTGTATCATTTTCCCCAAAATTTATGTTTGTGATTTGGGTTGTGTAGGTATCCGTATGTGGCAAGGGCGTTAGTGGTTGGCATCAAATACAAGGATGGTATACTATTGACGCCGATATGGGAGGTCAGATCCTGAATCTGCATTTTATTTTCATTTTAGTAATCAATCGTTTATAATTGTGTGGGCATGCATGAATACACATGCATATAAATTTAGGCATGCGCATGTGTATACAATAATCTTCTTTTTCTTTGATATTGATCTTCTACCAGTTCATGGGTGGCCTAGATGTAGTTCTATAAGATACCAACATTTTATGAAGTATTTGTTGTTGTAATAGATAAAATAGTAGCTATTGTCTGTCATGATAGCTTCACATGCCAGTGATGGAAAATTAAAAAAGAAATGAAGTTATGCCAAAGACTGTGCCCTTTTTTCTTCTGAGGTGACTGGCAAATGAGTTGGACATTCCATCAATCTAGACGTGTCTGCTTGTACTGTGTCTGAAACACGTTTTAAACTGTGATATTCCTTCATAAGTCATGAACTCATTTCTTTAGAGACAGGCCCGGTTTTGGGCCGAGGCGAGTGAGGCGACCGCCTCGGGCCCAAAACCGAAGGGGGCCCATTTTCGTAAAAAAAAAAAAAAAAAAAAATTTACTACACTGAAGTTGCCTAATAAAAAATATTTGTACAAAAGTTTGAAGTCCAACAAAGCAAAGCAAGCCGCATTCTATAAGAACGATAACTATTATTAAGTAGTGACCCAAAATTGAAGGGCCTATTTTTTTAAAAAAATATTGAAGTCCAGCCCACCAACAACCAACTATGACTTCTTGATTTGGGGGCCTAAATTTTGGATTTCGCCTCGGGCCCAAAATGTCGAGCCGGCCCCGTTTAGAGAATTGATTTTTTTCGTTTCTTTGTTTCTCTACTTCTTGCGTTTTCCTAAATTTTTGCTTGATTTGTCCTTAAATATGTATTTTAAAATGGTGAATGATTTCAGCTTCTATTTTAGCATTTATGTGCATATGGGTTGAGAATCGATGTTCAATAGGACGACAAGATGTTGGATAGTTGAAAAGCTTTTACATAATTTGAGTGTAGTTGATGTGAGGAAGTTAAGATGGATTTGTGGTAAAACAAGCGAGCTACAAGAAGAATTAAGAATATATGCCGGTTGGTTAAGGTCATGCCAATTGAGTATACTTTATGAGGGAATTGATTGAGATGGTTCGAGCATATTAATGAAGGCTACTAGTGCTCTGGTTAGAACCGATTAAGATGGAAATGCGTTTTATTACATTAATTCAAATTTCAACAGTTGTGTTGGGCCAGATATAGAGGTGGCGAGATGGAAACAAAATCACAATTAAGCATGTCGTGTTAGCTAAATTGTCGATTATTGAATCAAGACATGTAGGTTTCTGAGATGATACAAGCAAGCTGTCCTTGGTATAACTTTGACATTGTAATGTTTAGGAGAAAGAGACACCCACAGGTCTCATATATCCAAACATGGAATCGTTATATGCATTATTCTTTCTTTTGATGTCTTTGTTATATATGTATGTCGTGTCGACTAAGTTACGAGTCAAATGTGAGTCTTATGTTTTCATGATTTTCATTTGTAGGATCCTATGGATCTACCTTGCGTTACAAGAGTTTCGAACTATTGAAGCCGGTGGGAAAACATTCTCTCATTGGAGGGAGCGGTGAAATCGGTGATTTTCGAGAATAATCGTTATCTTGATGAGCTTATGTAATTGCACTTCAAAGAACTTCTTTAGAGAATAATAAATTTGAGAAGTAACTCGTGTTCTTGTTCCTGTATCTATTGGTACATCCTTTTGTGAAAATTCATTGCTTTTTATACATGCTTTGTGGATGTAGCTTTGCACGATAAGATGTGGGATGATGCACGATGGGAATTCCTTGGATCTTAAAGAGGTGCACAACTATTTATGTATAATCGTCATAATAAGTTCAACCTCTCTGGAATTCACTTGCTACTGGGAGGAGTGAAAAATGGTCGAGAAATATCGGGAGCAGTAAATTTTTGTTCATATTTATTTGTTATAGATTTATGAATTTCTTTGTTATACTAATTTGTTTTGAAGGTGTGGCTAAAGTTTTGAAGCATAATCACTATTTATTTTTTTCTAGTTAGTTACGGATCGGTGAATTCCATTTACAATTCCACTAAAGTGTCTTTTCTTATTTTTGTGCTTAGCGAGACTAGTGGATCATTTGTTTCTTTGAGGATATAACAATTGTTGTTGTCTTTGCCAAGTGCAATCCAAACTTATCTTCTTAATGTGGAGCGATTGCAAAGTTTATTTATGCGATTGTCAATAGAAGATGATGTTATTGAAGGTGAAGAAAACGGCTTTGATGAAGACCACAATTTTGATGAGGATATGTAGCATATCTAATTTACAAGAACAATGAGTTGTGTTTTTTAAGATGCATTATAATTGAATAGAGCTTAGACAAGTTTAGTTTAGTGAATGATTTTTATTTGTATTTTGGTACAATATTTTGGGTTCAATATTATATTGGTTGACACTTATAAAATCTTAATTTAATTTGTTGTCTTTTTTATATTTTTATATTATTTTGAAGAAGGTATATAAAATAACTAACATAATATAAAAATTATATAAAATAATTAATTTCTCCTACAAATTCTATCATTGTTGGAAAAAATAATATACTTAGTCCACAAATACGTTTTCACCACAAAATATCATTTGTAGAAAAAGTAGAACTTGGAACAAAATTTTTTCAACACAAATAATTATTTGTAGGGAAAAGTATGATTTACCCATAAAATAATTTTTATCTTGTGCCTACAACACATGTTTTGTGGGCTAAAGTAACTTTAGCGAGATTTAATTATTTTGTCGACAAAGAACTTAGAAGACAAATTGTATTAATCAGCCAAATGATTTGTAGGGAGAGACTTTAGCACACAAATTTCTACCATTTGTCTTCTTATACTTTTCCCCACGATGTTTGCCCTAAGCGCCTACACAAAAAATTTCGTCGGGAAAGGTTTTCTCCACAAAAATAACCTTTCCTACAAATTTAATTTGTATGCGGAATATAAATTTCTTGTAGTGTATCTTGCTCATGAAATTTCGTTTGCCTCGAGTTATTCAAATTATTGAATGATAGAATCCTCTGTGTACAAATGTTTGTAATAAAATAATAGATATGAAGTATATACCACAAGGCATACGTGCTCCTTTTCAGTTTATGGCATAGTTGTAGAGAAATACTCCATCCTTTTTCCATATAAATACACCTTTGATTCTCCACTATATATATTTGTACATTAAATATCTCTGTCACAGTATATTGCATTTTGCATTAGACAAGGTAGAAAATGAAGACATTAGTTTTTTCCAAACTCGATTCTTAATTTATGCTCTTCATGAAGTATCAATACATGTATGAGAGAATTTAAGAATTGCTACTGATAATAGTAAAATGTGTTTATTTACAAGAATTAGCTCTTTGGAAGAAAATTTGATATCTAAAGAATATAATTTGTTTTCTAAATATCTGACTTGTTTCTAAGGAAGGTCCTATATTCATAGACCATATGGATATCAGCTGGCGTGACGATAAAGTTTAACAGCCCGATCGACCAATCTTGTAAAACCCCGACCACCCTCCAAGGCTAATAAGAAAAACTTGTGGATTGCAAGAGACCCTTGGCGGCGATCACTATAACCGATATCATTAGCTACAATTAAGTTTCAACCGTAATATTTTATTTATGTTTAGTATTGTATTGTAATGTTTATGTTTGTGAGTGGTGATATATTAGAAAACAGACCCTAAATTTTAGCTTGAATTGAGATATTAGAAAATATACCATAAATATTTATCAAAATCTGCTAAAACTTTGTCAAACAAATTCTAAATTTTAACTTGTTTGAAAAGTATTATTTTTGTAGATTTTTGTAAGTTGGGTGACTTTTGTTGAATTCGTGAACTTTTAAGTAGCTTTTATTAATTTTTTAGAAATTAATAAAAAGATTCTCTATAAACTTATGTAGACTTTCATTAAAAAAATTTAACAAGCTTTATTTTTTAACTTTAAAAACTTCATTACCGAGTTAAGTTGGAAATTCATGAGAACGAACAATACTCTTTAAAAAGAAAATTGTGTAATCATACACGAGCTAAAACATGCATATTAAAAATGCAGTAAATATGTGTATATGCATATATCGATTGCTATATTAATGCAAATGAAGAATCGGAAGAAGTTTCTGAGAGGGCGATGCACATAAAGTAGAAACTGGATGATTTGAAGAATGATAGGCTTTGATTAGAGTTGGCAAATAGGTTAGATGGCCCAACCACGGCATGGAGTGGGGCACACGTGAAATTGGGTCAGGCTAGCCTTGGCCCTGTTATACATGGGCCAATAAATTCAGCCCAAATGACCCCGGTTTTGGGGGGCCCTTTGGGTCGACCAGCTCTTAATTTTATTTTTTTTCATGTTTCTGAATTTAAAAAAAAAAATGTCAACATTTTCTTGAATATTGCTAGGCGCCATTGTTGATGTCCTATAGAAGCAGAATAAGTAGAGATCGAGAGAAAAAAAGGGGATTAAATGTGTTTGTTTTGGCTGAGACCCATAATAATAGAGAGAGAAACAAAACAAATGTGAGCGAAAAAGAGAAGGAAAAGGGTGGTGATAATACCGCAACTTCGGATATGTGGCTTCTTTTTTTTTTTATTCACCCCAACCCATACACACATACACCCATATATTTTTCTCACACACACACATGCACTTGAGATGGGAATGCAGTGTTTTTGCTTTTAAGTACAGATTTTGAATTTATAAATACGTGAAGATTAGGGTATAATAATACATTATTATGTACAAATCATTTGTCTTTTGTGAATTTATGAAACCTTGTTGGGCAAAATTGGTCTATTGGGCTAACATATACCATTTCAATCAATGAATGAGGTTCAGGCTTGCTGTAACAAGTTTTGATCTAGTCTAGCATAAGGAAAAAAGATGTCACATTTTGGGCTAAGTCACTTGCCAATCCAATCTAAAAAAAAAAAAAAATTATCACATTTTGAACTAAGTCACGTTAAAAAAAAAAAAAAAAAAAAAAAAAAAAAAACAACAACAACAACAACAACAATTGGACTAGCCCAATTGGCCTAGTGGGCTAATTGGTCCGGGTTGTATAAGCCCAAATTTACTTTGGGCCAGTTTTATTGGGCCTGCCCGGTCCAATATTCGGGCCATGCAGACTAGCCCACTGGACTGGGTCAATTCTGCCAACTTTAGCTTTGATCAAAAACTTTGGCCGTGTTTTTAGCCCCAATTAAGGTATGGAAATTGTTGACAATTGGAGAAGTCCCTTTGAGATTTTCTTGGTCTTCATTTTCCAGCCTGGAATCATAATTTGGAATTAAAAATGGTGTCGATACTAGTGGCTAGTTTCAATAGATAAATTAGACAACAAACCATTATGTTTACCAAAGATTTTCCATGGGGTATTTAAATGGGTAAATAGTACTGGAGGTCCTAAATCTTTGAACCTTTTAATAATGGGGTCCCAAACTTTCTATTTTTAACTCTCGAGTCCTTATCCTATGAAGCGTCAACGCCCGAGATCATTTTGATGAAACCCTCAATTTGACCATTAAATGGTCAAATTTTTTTTAAATAGACAATTTACCCTTAAATTGAATGAAAAAAAAAAAAATAAACTAAAATTACAACTAAACCCCAACCAACAAAATAAAAATTGCAACTAAACCCCAAACACATCTTCTTCTCCAAAATACTACCGCCAACCACCACCCACCGAAAAATTTACATCATTTGTACACGGTGTACAAAACCACCTACTATCAATTTCATATTACTCTGTGAAAAAAGAGAGTGAGCAAGCGGTACTTAAAGTGCACTTGAGATTCTAAGATCTAGGTTCATCACGTTTCGACAAAACAAGGTATATTAGAATCTAGGCATGGCAATGGGGCGAAAGAAAGGTGGCTCGACCAGTAAATCACGAGCTCGGCTCGTTTCCAAAAGATGGGCTCGGTTCATTGCCCACGGGTTCGATGGGCGAACGAGCAGACGGCAATCTTCGGCTCGGCTCGACCCTTTTTTTTTTGTTTTTTTGTTTTTGGTTTAAAATTTGAAAATAAATCATTCTATTTATTTTGTTAAAGAAAAAAAATGTAAATATTTAAAATGAATCATTTATCTTTATCTTTATCTTTATGTTAAAGATTAAATATTTATCTTTATGTTAAAATTTTATTGAATCATCTTGATTATGTTTTTAAAATCCTCATATTTGACTCTTATGTTTTTTTTTTTTTTGTTTTGAATTTGAAAATAAAAAAGAAATTTGAAAATAAAAAAGAAAGTAGAAATAAAAAAACATTTATGTTAAAAATTAAAGATTTAAAATCCACCTCTATTTTTTTTTTGTGTTTTACATTTTTTAAAATTTGAAAATAAAAAAGAATACCATATCGAAAATCATTTATGCTAAAAATGTAAAATTTAAAACACTCATCCTTTTTTCGGGCTTGGGACCGGCTACTTTAAAAGTAGGCGGAGTTAAAATTGTACACGAACAAGATGTTACGTGTACAATTTTTTATTAAAATAATAAAAATTCTTCAAATACAGAAATATTAATGCAAAATAATACTTACTACGAATATGATTAATCCATATTCAAATCTTCAAGTTCTTCGGACATTATTCTATCAACTTTATCTTGAATTCGAAGTTCGGCATCATCCCAATCCTTTAGACACAGTAAACTTTCTAAAATATTGGCTTTGAGTCTTGACCTGATATCAGATAAAACCCCGACATTTATACTAAATGCGACCTCCGATGCTCTGATTGAGACCCGGAGGTGTTAGTAGATCTCGTGCCATTTTGAAAAGAATTGGGTAACTACGTTGATGTTGTCTCCACCATTTAAGTATATCAAAGTTTTTTCTCTCCTCGTCATCTAACATACTAAGCACATCATGAGCAAAATACCTACCTAACTCTACAGGTATATCATTAGAACGGGAAAGGGAAGAACTAGAAGAAGAACCAACTAATTGTTGACCTTGAGTGGTCCTATGTCTACTGACGTAATTCCATAAGTCAATGTCATCAGTTGATGACGAAATATATGTTGGATTAGGGGGTCGTACAACGTTTGTATTGGCCTTTTCAGCATAGACCTCATACATAGAACATAAAGTTTGTTCTAAATTAGCACACGCGTATTTGGATTTTCATAAGTTAATTTATCCGAAATTGCCATTATTGTGACTTTTGTACCCTCTAAGTTAAGTCGAGGATCCATGATACAAACTAATGAAAATAACATAGGCAATTGTTCCCAATATTTCTTAAATTTAGCTTCCATAACATGTATAATACTAGTAAAAAGAGCAAAATTATTATACCTATTAAAATTGTTAGCAATATAATAGAAATGATTTAAAACAAGTGGAGTAGTTGGGTAATAAACACCAGAACATGCATTTGTTGCGTCGTAAAAAACTTTTAAAAATTTTCTAACATGACCACATATTTCACAATCATGTAATTCTAAATCATATTACGAGCCGTGTGAGTGTCGACCATTATAATAGAGCGATAATGCAATCTTCATAACCTTCACATAATTCAAGCATAAGATATGTTGAATTCCACCTATTGGCAACATCAGTTGCAAAATATTTTGATTGCAGCCCATTTTCTGTACATAGAGCAGCAAAAACTTGTTTTCTTGATGGTGAAACCGAAATATAATTAATAGCATATCTAATTTTTTTCAATTGAGGTTGTATAAATTTTAATACATCTTGTACAATTAAATTAAACACATGACACACACAACGAATATTAAATAAAATACCATCAAATTGTGGATTACAGTGTTGTATTAATTTTTCAATTACTATATTATTTGGGCATGCATTATCAAATGTAAAACTACGAGCCTTAGAATCACATTTAAATTTATTTAACACACCTAATAAAACTTGATAAATATTATTTCCATTATGAGGATAGTCTATTTGTTTAAATGCTATCACTTTTTTATACATTAATCAACTATCATCAATATAATGTGCAGTTGCAACCATGTATCTTTTTTGGTTACAACATGTCCATAAGTCGATGTAAAAGATACAACACCGTTGTAATTATTAATATCATTAATAATAGCTTCTTTCTTAGTATTATATCTAACAATAGTATCTTTCTGAGTGTATTTCTAGAAATACTAACGTACCTTGGTTGTAGATATTTTTGGACGAATGGCGTCCAATGACGATTGTCCACCAAGCATAGTGGAAACCCGACATTTGCTATCAATTCCGGTAGTCCTTCGTGTCGCATAAGTTCTTGTGAGTATATTCAATTGTTGAGAACGAGACTACTGGACCCGGCTCCCGGATATCCAAACTGGAGTTGTGCCTGATTTGTATCCAAACCTCCATGTTTGTATTGACACTTTTTGAAGTGTTTGTTTATATGGGTCGTGCCTATCCCCTTGTGCCAAGCAAACTTCTCTTGACAGTGTTTACACTGTGCTTTGAACTCAGGGACTCCGTTCACTAGTTTACCAGTCGACACCAACTGAAAATGCTGCCAGCATATAGCCTTTTGTTTGGTGGCTTTTCGTTTAGTGCTAGAGCCAATGGTAGTTTGTGTATCGGCGTCGTCATGAACGTCTTCCAAATCAATTGGATCAGTACTACCACCAAACTGATCAATAATATCATCTGGAATTGGAATGTGATTAAGACCACTAAAATCATTATCACTTCGATTGTATGCCATTTGGAATAATAGAATAAAGAAAATAGGAGAATATGAAAATGTAGTAGAACTAGAACGTAGAAACTAGAAAATAGAAATATAGAGAATTAGTAGAAGTAGAAAATTATAGCGTAATATCTAGATAATAAGATATTAGATACTAATTAGAACACTAATATTGAGATTTGAGAGAATGTAATTTGAGAATTTTTAATAGATTGAGTATGTAATTGAATGAGAGATAATATATTGAAGTGTGAAAAAATGAGTTTAGAAAATGGGTATTTATAGGAAAATAATGAAAAAAAAAAAAAGTCCATCGACTGGTTTGGCCAGCGGTCACGATTCGTGACCGTTGGGGACGAGCCACGAGCCCACGAGCCAGCTCGTTTTTTTACCGAGCCGGCGAGGTCGGCCCTTTTTTTCTCTCGCTCGGCCCCTAGCTCGTGCTCGTGGTTTGACGAGCCCAGTGGGCCGAGCTTTTCTGGCCGAGCCGGCGAGATTTTTGCTACCCCTATTAGAATCGAGATCCGGGTTCATCACGTTTTCATCCTTTTTGTGCATTTTCAACATGAAGCGCAAGATTTGCATTCTAAACAAAAATTTATCAACGCAGAAACGGAAAAATTCTTGTACCATCGGCCAAACTACCTATCATTTATGAAGCGCAACGAAGAAAAGCAAAGGGAGTCGACCTTGTGCTCAGATTGACAAAAAAATAAAGCGGATCTGATTGTTTTTCGCGGCCGAGAACAGATTTTTGTTCCATCTCTCTCTCTTCATTGGTTAGAAATCTCAATTGGTGCTTCTTAATCTTTGTCTTGCTTGTGCGAAAAAGCTCCAAGCGAGTGCTGCTGACATACCAAGCAAATCGAGGTCTGTTATGGAATTAAACCATGAAAACTTGTTGAAAGCGTGCTTTACGGGTTTAATTTCCAACGCAGGTGGGAATTTTGTGAAGATATGGGATGTGATTGTTGGTAAATTGTTGAATGGCGCCGGCGGAGGAGGTTGAACCAACTGGTAGAATTGCAGAATTGGGTGGGAGGTTTAGTTGCAATTTTGTTAGTTTGGGGGGTTTAGTTGCAAATTTTTTTATTTTTTTAATCATTCAATTTAAGGGTAAAATGGTATATTTAACAAAATTTTGACAATTTAATGATCAAACTAACGGTTTATGTCAAAAAAGGACCTCAGGCGCTGACGTTTCACAGGAAAATTGGCGCAAATGGTTCCTAACGTATGACATTAGTGCGAAAATAGTCCCTAACCTTTTATTTTTGGCAGAATGGTCCCTAACCTATCTATTTAGGTGCATAATTGGTCCTTTTTACGGATTACGTTAAAAATCCGTTACATAACTTTTCATTTAGGTGTGCAAATGATCCCTCTCAATTTTTTTTTTTTGTCTTTATTAGTGTTGACGTCTAAACACCGCACCGGTCCGCGTGCCAGGGATCTCCGGTCACTCCTCTGTCATTTCGTATGTTACTGCGACACTAGGACGACCGTTAGGCACCAAGATCTCCAGGAGAAAAAGGGTCAGGTGATCGTTGGCACTCCGACGATCAAGTCAGCTGCCGGTATATGAGAGATATACGGGCGGGAACAAAAGGGGTGGGGGAGAGACAAGCGAGAGATTTGAACAGAGTTTAGGGTGGGATTCTTAAACATAAAAAGTGCGTACCTTGGAACAACAGGAGCGTTGTATTTATAAGCGCAAGAATTCTAATTGATTTGGAAGACAAATCAATTCGGTCTTCAATCGGATCCTCCTTCCTTATGTGATAAAGATATCCGAGATTACCTTCCTTCCTTGAGTTTATCACGTTGCATGATTTTAGGAGATCATGATTCGGTTTCCTTGTGGGGATTCGATGCGCCCAATCCAAGCGCAATCTTTCTTTAATTACTTCTCTGGTTGTCCGGCATATCGAGTTGCTTTCACTGGTTACGAATAATGCGAGGCCGGCGAGGCCTTATGGTTCGCATGTGAGTCCGAGGCCCTCCACATGACTCGCGGATTTACGGGCCGCCAAGGAAATAAGCGTGTGACGGGCCTTCCAAAGCCCTAGCGAGGGCCAGTGTAGGGTTCTTGATGATTCTGGCCCTGGGCCCTTACCGGGCTTGGATGGGGCACTGTCTTGGCGTGGCAACCATATCGTAATCGTGTGGTAACAATTAGTAGGGGTAAAATTGTCAAGTTATATTTTTTCAACCTTTCAATTGGCGCAAATGGTCCATAACCTTACTTTTAATTAAAGAAATTTGCAATTAGATTCATAACCTTTAAAAAAAGTGAAAATGAGTTCGATACTTTAATTTTTTTATTAAAAAAAATTAAAAGAAAACTAACAAATTGACAATATACTAAATTATTTTGTATATTTTACGAACTATCATAAAAGAACTAAAATTTAAGCTCATAATTATTAACGAATGTGAGTAATCATATTATTTAAAATTCAAACTTTAATTTTATCGTTACAATATAAAAAAATTAACTTTGTCACAAATAAAAATTTTAATTACTTTCCAAACAACACCTATCCGTTGAACCAAACAAAATCTATCCATGTAGCCAAACATGAGTCTTCTTCTTCGTTGAATTTTCTTCTTGTCCAAACAATCAACCACCATCAGATAACCTATCCAAAATTCAAAAAAAATTCCACCAGAGAAAACCACCGGATCTACGCCGGTCATCTTCCTCGCAGATCCGGTGGATCTTGAAGATTGAAGGTTGAAAAAAAATGAAAATAAAAAGGGACACTTTCTCAAATTTGCGTGCAAATCTCGTTGGATCTGCGCGACTCCAATCAGTGGCTCGCTTTCGGATACGAAGGATCTGCGCCACCGGGTCGCGCGAATCCGATGGGATATCTTGCGCGGTGGCCACGCGAGATCTAGCTTGGATCTGCGCGATCGGAATCGCTTTCGATTTTGCTCGATCTACTCGGACGAGTCGCACGGATCCGCAGAGATTCTACATGCGGATCGGTCCGCATGATCTGGTTCAAGATCCGCGAGGAAGATGACCGTCGCAGATCCGGTGGTTTTCTCCGGTGGAATTTTTTTTAGTTTTGGACGGGTTATTCGGTGGTGGTTGGTTGTTTGGATAAGAAGAAAATTCAACGAAAAAAGAATACTCATGTTTGGCTACATGGATAGATCTTGTTTGGTTCAACGGATATGTGCTATTTGAAAAGTAATTAAAATTTTTATTCGTGACAAAGTTATTTTTTTATATTGTAACGATAAAATTAAAGTTTGAAATTTAAATAATATGATTTTACTTAATAATAATAAAATAATTTTAATTAGCACATTCGTTAATAATTATGAGCTTAAATTTTAGTTATTTTATAATAGTTCATAAAATATACAAAATAATTTAATATATTGTCAATTTGTTAGTTTTCTTTTAATTTTTTTTAATAAAAAAAATTTAGTATCGGACTCATTTTCACTTTTTTTAAAGATTATGAATCTAATTGCAAATTTTTTTAATTAAAAGTAAGGTTAAGGACCATTTGCGCCAATTGAAATGTTGAAAAAAAATGTAACTTGACAATTTTACCTCTACTAATAAAGACAAAAAAAAAATGAGAGGGACCATTTGCGCACCTAAATGAAAGGTTGTGTAACGGATTTTTAACGGAATCCGTAAAAAAAGACCAATTGCGCACCTAAATAGATAGATTATGGACCATTCCGTCAAAAATGAAAGGTTAGGGACCATTTGCGCACTAATGTCATACGTTAGGGAACATTTGCGCCAATTTTCCACGTTTTATAGGTTAAGGACTCGGAGTTAAAAATAGAAGGTTCGGAACCCCATTGTTAAAAGGTTCAAAGGTTCGGGACCTCCAAGTCTTTATTTATCTTATTTAAATTGAGAATGACTTTTAAGAAATTTTCTATATATTAATCTTTTGAAGATTTTTTGGTAGAAAGTATAAATAGCAAATCTAAAAATAAAATTCATTATATCCGTAAAATTTGTGAAGACTTTAGAGCTCCCAAAATAGAGAAAGCTTCTATTTTTTTTTTTTTTTTTCACTCTTAGAGTTTTCTCGTATCTCCTGTCTTCAAGTTTATAATTATATACAATTGTATTTTGTCACAACATTTGAGCTACAAAAACTAGTGTTATCATTACTGGTTTAATAATTATCTATAAAATATTAATTGTGATTGAATTTTAATAATCCCTCCCTCCCACCAATTTTTTTTCTTATGGGTGAAAAAGATGTCCCCATTAGCGTTCTTGTAAAGTGGATGGTTTTGGCCTTTTTGGATTTCAAAATCTTCTGTCAAAAGTTATATAACACTCAAAAAACTGATTTGGGTATAGAGTACTAGTAATCTAGTATAGTATGGTGGAAATATATATAATATATTTCTTACATAAACCCATATGCCAATGATGAACACAGCCAACATCCACAATCCTTTTGTTATATGAAGATCAGCCTCAGAGTCCACAAAGTAAGTGATCGAGTGCCATTCAAATTGTGGGCATATACATGTTGCCCGAGTCGGGCAACATATACTCTCTCTTCAAATTGTAGGATCAGACCTCTCAACAGAAAAAGTGAATCACTATTAGAGCTTAACTTTGCACACAGCATTAAAGTTATACCTCCATAAGCAAATATCTGATAGAATTGATTGGAGTTCTTGTTCGTCCGAACAGTATTGCATTGACAACATATATTGGTTAAGCAAGTATTGCAAATCCGCAATTTTTGGACACCACATTTGGAAGCTTTAACAAAACCCAATTTATGAAGGTCAAGATCATGCTGAAAAACAAAAAAATACCCAAATCCCATATCAATATCCAGTTAACTTCCTTGTTAACCACACTAGTCAGTTTAGTCAAGAAAAGTAAATAGAATAAAACATAAGCAATTGGCAAAAGTAAAACACAATTCTATCATTAGTATATGTCAAGCAGCGCGGAGAAGGGCGGTGGCATGAGCATTCCTCTTACGGATCAAGGGTTTGTTAATGTCAGCCATTAGAGAGCAACAAAAATGTTGGATTTGGAATACAAAAGAAACTTATTTTATTATATAACTTACACAATTTGGGGACACAACTATTATTTTCTGACACCTCTCTTAGTTGATCTCACTCATCACTCATTACCATTCACCACTACACAAACATCCTATTTATAATTGGTTACAATAGTTCTAGAAACATCTATAATTGAAGTTAACAACAAACTAGAAAATTCTAGTACTAATAATGAAAACATCCTCATTGTTCTAGATCCTTCTTAATCTATAAGGCACATGGAAAAGTTCTAAAGAAAGGAAAACAAAGAGAAAAATCTAGAACATTCAAATAGGTTGGTGATAACTTTCAATTCTCTCCTTTAGCACCAACTATTTGATTTAACTCTTTTCTTCTCATCATTTTCGGTGTGTCTGAAACTCTTGAATTTTGAAGCGCTAAGTCCTTTTGTCAACACATCTCGCCATTTGTTCTTGATGATTGATATGCTTCAAGTCGATCTCCCTTTAAGCACCTTTCTCTCGACCAGTGATAGTGGACTTCCACGTGCTTAGTTCTTGTGTGACACATTGGGTTCTCTCGCTATGCGAATAGCTGATTGGTTATCACAATATAGTTGTGTTGCGTAGCTTACGGTTGATATAGATCCACCATCAACTACATTAGCCATGTACTTTCACGAGTTGCCATTCTTTGTTGCTCTATATTCACTGTCTTTGTTGACAAGGACATTGTTGGTTGTCTCTTCTTCGCACCATTATCTGCGGTGACCCAAAACCGAACACGTACCCATTTCTGTGGATTTAGGCTTTACTCCATTAGGTATTGGCGTCAAGTCCCAAGTCTCATTTTATTTTAGAGCTACCATTTCTTCTTGCCTTTTTCCACTCCTTGTGTTGGATTGCATCTTCAAAGGTCTCTGGCTTTTTGATACTTTCATATTCTTCTATCACTGCATTAGCGTACTTGGGATTTGGCCTTCGTTGTCTAGTTGATTTCCTTAGTTGTGGTTGAAAACTCGTTGGTACCTCAACCTCTTCTTGTTGGCTTGGCCTATTCTTTTCTGGTATTGGTTGATGCACACCAGTTTGCCATGGACCTTGCGTTGCCCTCATAGGCTATTCTCCATCGCTTGACTCTCGTGAATTTTCAATTTCCTCAGGGCTCTTTTGTACTTCTATGATTTCTTCTTGCAACTTATCTCTAATTTCTTTTGAATCTGGCAGTTCCACCATCTGCGGTGTCCACCAAGAAGATGCTTCGTCAAACACCATGTTGCGCGATGTGTAGCAACGGCCGTTTGTAGGATCGTAGCACCTCCATCCTTTTCTTTGGCTATCATATCCCACGAATATACATCTAATAGCCTTTTTGTCGAACTTTCTCCTCAAGTGACTAGGCAAGAACACGTAATGACGCAGCCCAAAGACACGAAAGTGACTAGCGTGGGCTTAATTTTCCACGGTTTCTCAAATGGTGACAAGAACCCTAGCCCGGTTGCGGAAGCTTTGTTTATCACATGTCTTTGATGTCCTCATACACTACGCCCAAAACCTTCACGGTACATTCTTTACTTGTAGCATACTTCAACATATTTCAAGCAAGATGTCGATTCTTTCTTTCCAGTACACCGTTCTGTTGTGGAGTGTTTGGACATGTCAAGCGATGGTGTATCTTATGTTCTTGTAGATATTGGGAGAATTCTCCAGATGTGTACTCTCCTCCATTATCCGTGCGTAAACACTTAATCTTATCTCCGACTTCTCTTTCTACTTTTTCTTTAAACTTTTTAAATTTTGTAAACGTCTTAGATTTTTCTTTCAAGAAGAAAACCCAAACGTACCTTGAGAAGTAGTCGATGAATGTCACCATGTAGCGCATGCCTCGAATTGATGGTTGCTTGACAGTCTAAACAAATCGAGTGTATCAACTCCAATGGTTGCTTTGCTTTATAGTTTGACTCTCGATATGGTAGGCGATGTGTTTTACCATATTGACCAAAGACACACCATGTCATCTCTGATCTCAAGCTGAGGAAGGCCCTTGAGCATTGTCTTCTTCATCGTCACCTTCAGCTTGTGATAGCTTACGTGTCCTAGTCTCGCATGCCATAAATCTGCCGTCTTGTTCTTCGAGTCTTATCTACGTATGCGATTCTGCGACATTACATAGATGGACTCTAGTCTTCGTACTTCCATTCTTGGTGTACACGAAATTTTGACATTTTGATACACCTTAACATCTTTCAGTCCAAACAAAACATAATTACACGAAGATGTAAATTTGTGTCACTGATAGGAGATTTTTCTTCATTCTTGGCACATGGTAGACATCTTGTAGATGTACCTGACTAGGACTAAAACGGAGTGTGATAACCTGTCTTACCAATATGTGTTATTGGCAATCTCGAGTTGTTGGCGATTACCAACATCCGGTCTCCCTTATACTACTGTTGTGTTTTGCAGCTTCTCCTTGTCGCTTTGTCATGTGATTGGAACATCCCGAGTCGACAATCAAATCATTTTCATAATATATCCGTCCAGGGACGACCACCACCAGTGCCGATTTTTCCTGAAGTCTTGAACTGCTCACCTCCTCATAAGTTTGTTCAGTTAGTGCGAGCGACGCTTCAGCATCCCACTCTTCTTCACTATTATATTTTTCTTGCTCGTTGGAGGTTGCCATATTTCCTTCTGCTGGTTTTTTCCTAAATCGGCAATCTCTTGAGTAATGACCTCGTTTGCCACATACAAAGCAAGAGCCATTAGGCCGCCTATATCTCTTGGACAACTTACCTCTCTCGTTCTGATTTTCTTGAGCTCCCCTTGTTTGAGAACCTTCAATGCATTTTTCTTCTTTATTATTTTGTCGAGGGGATTGGCCTTTTCTCTTATAACTAAACAATGCATCATCTTCTTTCTTCAGTGAGACCCCTAGCATTTGCTTAGTCAACGCCTCTTGGTCGGCTAACAAATTTTCTAGGTTGACTAGTGAAGGTTCTTGTTGTGACCTTGTATTGCGGCAATAAAGCCTCTGAATTCAGGTCTCAATCCATGTATGATTATTCTTCTCATCCTAGACTCTGAAATTTTACTTGAAGAATCTAATTCAGAGATTTCGCGATAGAGAGATTTTACCTTGTTGAAATATTGGTTTATCGTCATCTCCTCCCGAGTGATGGGATGTAGTTCGTTCTCCGTAAGTCGCAATCTTAGATCATTTTTCTTTGAAAATAATCTTGCAAATGTGTCCCATGCTTCCTTGCGTATTTTGTCCCTTATTTACTCCAATAATTCCTCATCAATTGTTGTCTTTATCGCGAACATGGACTTACGCTTTAATCTTCCATTTCTTGAGCTCCGGCGTCCTCGTGGTGTCACTTCACTGCCGCCAACTACGATCCCACAAGTCTTGGCCTTGGAAATAAGACTCTATGCATATGCGCCATGTGGTGTAGTTTTAGTTGTTGAGCTTTTCACTCCGCCTATCACTTGTAGGTCGCTCATCGTGACTTAAATAACCTCCTCGTTACCAAGCAAGCTTTATTGAAGCTTTACAATCTCAATTTGTGCACGATTTACAGAAGCTCGAAAATAATCTCCACTCGACTGCCTTGCTCTGGAAACACGTGGCCTCAATCGACTCGCTCTGATACCACTTGATGGATTTGGAATACAAAAGAAACTTATTTTATTATATAACTTACTTACACAATTTAGACACACCACTTTTATTTTCTGACACCTCTCTTAGTTGATCTCACTCATCACTCATTACCATTCACCACTACACAAACATTCTATTTATAATTGGTTACAATAGTTCTAGAAACATCTATAATTGAGGTTAACAATAAACTAAAAAATTCTAGCACTAATAATAAAAACATCCTCATTGTTCTAGATCCTTCCTAATCTATATGGCATAAGAAAAAATTTTAGAGAAAAGAAAACAAAGAGAAAAATCTAGAACATTCAAATAAGTTGGTGATAACCTTCAAAAAAGTGATAGAAAGCAGGAGCTAGGGTTTCTAGAGTAAAGAGAAACTTTGCGAGATATTTCCGGCAGCATTTATATCCCTGTAATCGGATGCGGTGTAGGGAGTGTTAAGGTAATTAATTGGGAAAAAGGAAAATTGTACATTTAGTCTCCAATCTTTAGCTATTGTTACTAATTTGTTCTCAACCTTCAAACTTTATTTGACAAAATATTTGTAATTCATTTCAAAGCTAACATCTCTAAGTAGTAAAACTATTTAATTACTATTTGTTTGCTCTCAATTATGTGTTACTTAACTCATACACCAATCTTGAATATTTCTCGTGTATACAAGTGTAGCATTTTCAACATTGAATGATCCTTATTTTATCTTATACATTTAATGTGCAAATGTTCAATTAAATAAGAGATTAATTCCTCGTAAATACATATTGACGGGCAGATTTGGGGCTGGAAGTCAGTGCAGCTATGGCCTATATGGCATTTTAGTTAGTAATTTTTTTTAAAAAAAATTATAGTTTGGCCCAAAATTAAAAATAGTCCACTACCATCCCTATTTAATTTTAGTATAGGGAAATTGGCGCAAATGGTCCCTAACGTATCATGTTAGTGCGCAAATGGTCCTTAACCTTTCATTTTTAGCGCAATAGTCCCTAACCTATCCATTTAGGTGCGGAAATAGTCCTTGTGGACGGATTCCGTTAAAAATCCGTTAAACAACCTTTCATTTTGGTGCGCAAATAGTCCCTCTCAATGTTTTTGTCTTTATTAGTGGGGGTAAAATTATCAAGTTACATCTTTCTTTCAATTGGCGCAAATGGTCTCTAACCTTTACCTTTTTCTGGCGCAAATGGTCCCAAACCTATAATTATATTTTGGTGTACAATTACCTCATCATCACCGTCAGGTTTCTTACGGAACCAATTAATATTCAACACACGAGTCCCACCAAAAACACATCAAATAAATACAAAATCCTCTAAGCTTCTAGCGAAGCACAGATCTAGATATTAAAATTCACCATAATAAACAAAAAGAAAACTCGCGTGTATGTGTGAGAGAAGTGTACTTGGACTTGGGCGGTGGGAGAAGGCGAATTGAAGTTGTCACGAGAGAGAGGCCATGGCGCACATCAACGCCATAATGGTGACGGCGAACGCCGAAAAAGCGTTGGCTCATGCACGAGCGAGTGCATTTTTGTTCTTAACCTTCATTTTCTCCCACTTTTGCCCAATTGAATGGCAATTCTGGATCGATCGATCACGGTAATGGTTGAATCAAAAGGATTTTGCGTTTTATTGTAGTTAATTAGGGTTGGTGAGGAGAAGGCGGCGGTGGGGTTGGGGATTTCTCCCCACGGTTTCTGCGGCCAGGAAGGAGGATTTCTCCCTCCCGGTCGCCGCATGACAACGACCGGGAGGGAGAAATCCCCCTCCTCGATCTGGTTTTGTGGGGTGGGGGTGGGGGATGGGGTGAAACCTTTTTTTTTTAAATTCAAAAATAAATTAAATTTTAAAATAAGATGATCCAGTTTCTTTGTGGTTCAAAAGTGGGTTGGATTGATCCAGTAAATATGAGATCGTATAAAATCGAGTTGAGTTGAGCATAATTAAAAATTTTATTTGTGACAAATTTATTTTTCTTTTTATTTTGTGATGATAAAATTAAAGTTTGAATTTTAAATAATATGATTACTTAATAACAATAAAATAATTTTAATTAGCACACTCGTTAATAATTATGATTTCAATTTTAGTTATTTATAATAATTTATACAATATACAAAATAATTTAGTATATTGTCAATTTGTTAGTTTTTCTTTTAATTTTTTAATAAAAAATTAAAGTATCTCGGACTCATTTTTACTTTTTTTAAAGGTTAGGAATCCAATTACAAATTTTTTTAATTAAAAGTAAATATATTTTTATCTTTTTCATCAAATAAGAATTAATTGTGCACCAAAATATAATTATAGGTTAGGGACCATTTGCGCCAGAAAAAGGTAAAGGTTAGGGACCATTTGCGCCAATTGAAAGAAAGATGTAACTTGACAATTTTACCCCACTAATAAAGACAAAAACATTGAGAGGGACCATTTGCGCACCAAAATGAAAGGTTGTTTAACGAATTTTTAATGGAATCCGTCCACAAGGACCATTTCCGCACCTAAATGGATAGGTTAGGGACCATTGCGCCAAAATGAAAGGTTAGGGATCATTTGCGCACTAACATAATCGTTAGGGACCATTTGCGCCAATTTCCCTTTTAAGTATATTCCCAACCTATTTTCTTAAATAGGCCAAATTTAAACTTAAATCTTTTACCCATTAAAACTCATCACATCGATTGACCCGCTTTGAGTACATGAGCCAATTTCTAGACCCCCGTTATCTATTAAATTTAAGGGTAAATTCAGGGCCGGTCACTGTTTGGGCACTTATGGGCTATAAAGTCATATGCTCAAAACTTAATTCAATTAAAGTTACATTTTAGAGCTAAAAGACCAACATACCCTTAATTGTAAAAAAACGTTAATTGTGATACTGTTTTGTGGTGATACTGTTTTATTGTGATACTATTTTTTGGTGATCTTTGTTTTGTGGTGATCTTGTTTTTGTGATCTTTGTTAAACCTATGATTTTGTACTACTAATGAAACATTTTAAGAACAATATTATTCTCTTGTTTATTCTCTACTGATTAATTCGTCTACCTACTATTAAACACCTTATATATTTATACTTATCTATCCAATGAGAATCTATGTCCTAATTGAATCTCAAACATGTTCTAATTCAAGGGAAGAATTAGAAACATTGTTCATAGTTTTAGATGAGAACCCTTTGCATGACTTCCCATTAACTTGAGAATGATTGGCAGTTATTCTTTCTTCATCTTGGCATTGCTCTGAAGTATGTGTTTGCTTTTAAGGGACTCAGATACCTTGGAAGAGTTTTAATTTGCAGCAAAAGGATGTACATTAATCTGTAATACTGTTTTAGAGGATTTGTGATACTGTTTTGAGAAAAAAAATTAAAGATTGTCATTTTAAGCTAAAGAGGCGACTTCAAATGGGTAAAATCCATCATCTGGTGATTAAGCAAAGCGGTGGTCTTCTGACCGTCTCGTCGAGACCATTCGAAAACATATTATAGTAAAAATTCTAAGCACGTGTGCAAATTCTATGATCATTTCTATTATGATACTGTTTTACATAATACATTATCAAACAACACACATGACTATGATATCATGTTTTTATTTTTGATACTGTTTAATTAGTCATATGTTTTATTTGATACTGTATTATGCAAAACAGTATCATAGATTAAAACAGTATCAAATTATATTAATGCACATTACCTAACACAAAACATTATCATGGATTAAAACTAAGACATTCAAACAGTATCACATGTTCAAACTTTGCCATAATTAAACAATATCAAATATCACATAGATTCAAACAAGATCATAGGATAAAAACAGCGATTATCATGGATTAAAAGCGGTATCAAAATATACTAATTACCTAAACAAAGCGATTATCATGGATTAAAAGCAAGATCATAGATTAAAACTAAGACATTCAAACGATTATCACATGTTCAAACATTGCCATAATTAAGCGAAGATCAAAGATCACATAGATTCAAACGAAGATCACGGGATAAAAGCGATTATCATGGATTAAAACTAAGACATTAAAACGAAGATCATGGATTAAAACTAAGACATTCAAAGCGAAGATCGCGAGTTCAAACCTTGCCATAATTAAACAAGATCATGGATTAAAGCGAAGATCAAACACGTATGCGAATTCTATATAATTTCGGTTATGATACTTTTTGTGATAATCTTTTTTATATCTGATATCAAACAACATACATGACTAACAACACAAAGAAATAATCTAAGGGCTACAAACATTCATCCTTCTGTAAATTAAAGCTACTATTAATGACAACAAATCATGGCCACAACATATATACATCCTAAACATTAACTTATACGCTCATCCCATATTTTGTTGTCCTCACATTTGTTCAAATGGCAGCGTCGGTAGCATTTTTTAAGAGAGACAAAACATATTCCAAAGGAAGAGAACTAACTACACTATCCGACAAAGATAAAGGACTACCAGCATTCAAATAATTAACAGTTGGAATAGCTAGTAGCTGATGAATATTTCTAAAAGCTTCACTGAATTCACAACCTGTTCACAGGCAAACCCATTCTCGTGGTACCACTGCTCAACCTCCACCTCCACCTCCACCTCCACCTCCACCTCCACCTCTACCTCCGCCTCCGCCTCCGCCGGAATTGAAGTTACCACTGATCCACCTCCGCCGAAATTGAAGTTACCATTGCTCCACCTCCACTTCCACCTCCGTCTCTGCCGAAATTTAAGTTACCAATTCTCGTGGTATCATTGATCTACCCTCCATTCTCGTGGTACCACTACACACAGTCGCCGGAATTGAAGTTACCATTGATCCACCTCCGCCGAAATTGAAGTTACCATTGCTTCGCCTCCGCCTCCGCCTCCGCCTCCGCCTCCGCCGAAATTGAAGTTACCCATTCTCGTGGTATCATTGATCTACCCTCCATTCTCGTGGTACCACTACACATAGTCGCCGGAATTGAAGTTATAATTTCCGATTACAAGCTCTGCAGAAGAGGTTTGTGGAGATAGAAAAAGGCACCGATGAAAAATACGGATCAGAGGGGTATTTTGGAATTAATTTAAAATATTGCTTAAAGTATGACTTAATCACAATTTAAAAAAATATCTTGACCTAATTTGAAACAAGTCATGTGTAAGTGACTTATAGGCAATTTTCCCTAAATTTAAATCCATCCCAACCCCAAACGACCCAAGCTCCATTGTCCTTCATTCAGAGCACTTAAACCAGAAGGCAGCCAACAATTTAAAATCACGTTCAGCAAGAAAACTAGTAAGCCATCTCTGTGAAGTCCGATCGACCACCACCGTCGCTGACCACCTCTACAGTCCCGAACTAGGTTTTTTTTTTCTCGTTTTTGAATTTTTTCAACATCTTGGATTTATTTTTCTTTTGTCCAATTTTTTTCTTTTTTGTTTATTTGATAATCGATAATTCTATATGGTTGTTGATGTGTTGTTGAATAATGAATAATGATGTTTAGTTTATTTTGAGAAATTATTTCAAATTTCAATAAGTAGAAAAAGCAAAAAAAAATTGCTTAGTATTGAGAATTAATATGGATTTTTGCTTGAATATCTCGAAGGCATTAAAAATTTAAAATTGACTGGTGGAGGATGGTGAACCAAATGAATTTACATTATTATTTTTTATTGTAATAGCGCCAAACCGGACGTTTGGGTTTAATATGGTTATTTTTTGCTTATTTTTGTTGTTATGTAGACTTTTCATCTATTATATTTTTTGGATTATTGAATTTATTGTTAGTTGAATTGGGTTGAATTGTTTATTGTTGAATTATTAAATTGTTTTAATTCGTGTTTGTAGTGTTAAAAATGAAACATTATCAACATTGCACAAAGAAGAGAAAAAATGTTGTTTTCTTCTTTAAAATATACATGAATCTACTACAAGTAAAATTTTTTATTGAAGTTGATGAGGATATTTCAATCCATGACGTCCAATTTTCTTCAAATTCATCTCTTGAAATCGAACTTCTTTCATCTTCAACTTGCAACTATCTATTATAAATGAGTTTTATGTTGTTAAAGCTCGATGAACACAACTTTAGTTCATAATACGTAATTAGATTTTTTTTTTGTTATAAATATAAAAAAATTGATTTAACTTATTTTAAATTTCAGCTCGCCGAATAAAATTTTTTGGATCCGCCCTTGACTAATATAAACTTCTCTTGTTTATGCATGTATGCACTTTGACTTTGACGGGTCTAGTTCCAAAAATATATGCACGCATATTCAAATCCAAAGTAAACATGTAAAATGAAAGGTGAAAGAGTTGTGACGTGTAGTTTTTACAAAATTAAGATAATAGATATTTGAGCAGAGAGTTTTATTAATAATGAAAATAAATAGAAACTTTGGAGATGAAATAAAATTATGCATAAATATAAATAAGTTTAAAATTTTAAGCATGTCACGAGTTAATAATACATTCCATAAAGAAAAATATCAGTGGCATAAACATGAAAATGAAGTGTGTTTCCTCTTTTTTTTTTTTTTTTCCTTGTCCAAATCAAATAGGGACGGCAAAAAAAATCAGCCCCGATCCCACTCCGTTTTGCCCCGTCCTATTAATTCTCTGAACTCGTTCTAAATATTTCTATTTTATGTTTTAAAATTTAAATTGTATGAAAAATAGAAAAAAATTTAAAATTAATTATTTAATTAAACAAGACGATAAATGCTGCTCCGATTCCCATCCCATCTCTCAAAAATCACCGACAAGACGGATATGGAAATGACCACCCGACCAGACCCGGTCAGTTGCCATCCCTAAAATCAAATAAGAAATATATTCATATATTTTGCTTCTCCTATACTAATCATGATCGTAAAGAATTTCCTCCATTATCGAAAAAAAAAGCACGTCCGTGTATCACTCCCGTTTGATGTGAATTATAAATTAGTTTATTTGATTAAAATAGTTTATTTGATAAAAAATAACTTATTTGACTAAAAAAATCTCCTTTGTGGTATAATATTTTTGACAATTTTTTATCAAACAAACTAATTTATAATTTATATCAAACGAGCTCATCTTTAAAATCTGATCATCTTTTCAATATATCGCTCTCAATCGATCATAATAATATCTAAAATATGTTTTTCACTTCAATCTATTATTCCTAAAGCGTATTCCACTGCAAAAAAGCTTTGTACTATTTATATTTGTGTACTGCATGTGTATTGCTAGTCCTGTATGTACATGATTTTCATCATCACTAATAACACTTAGACAGATTTTCAATGGAAGCGGGAACTCTCATCTGTAATGTCCTTCCGTTAACCCCCAAACGACGTCGGTTTCCTTCTTGCCAATCCTCTTTCCCGTGCTCCATTAAGGCTTCTCTCAGTTCTCAGGTTCAATTCTACGCACAATAATCAGTCTGTTATATCTAATTTTTGTGTTAATTCCAAAATTTTACTGATAATTAATAGTAATTTATGGTTGAAAAATGAAGGAAGATTATAGAGGACCGAAGCCAAAGAGGGAATGGGTGGCCGATTGGGTGTCCAAAAACGACGACGTTGTGCGAAGCTTACCGATATACGTCGGCGGCACATCTCTATTGGCTGTTCTTTTCAATCGTACAGTTTCTGGCATTGCTCCTGTTGCTGACGCCAGCAGGTGAGCCCATGAAATTGAATTATTTGTTCCTACTAAATAAATTACTCTGCTTAAGAAAGAAAGGAACAGAAAATAAATACTATTCGTGATTAATTTTTAGTGGCAACGTGAGCTTAAGGTATATATAAAGGATTGTCAGTATTTAATGTGTGGTGAGATTGAAGGTTGAATTCGCTTGGTTTATTTGGAAAGGCAATAAATTTTAGACAGGTGAAAATGTGTATATTTGTATTAAACTTTATCTGAAGTGAGAATACTGTCAAAACGTACGCATTCAAGCTATCTGTTTGAGAATATTTGAATTACTAAAGGAAGAGAGAATGTGCTAGGGCGAGAATTGGAGAATGGGATTATCAGCCATAGCAACAGCATTGCTTTTAAGGTCAGGCATTAATGTTTTGAGACAGGTGAGGTATAATTGGAGGATATTTGTTTGAAATGGAAAACGGATCAATGAGGATGTAGAAAATGAGAGAAGAAAATTTTATGTCATGGAAACAGGTTCTTTTCATTTACCCATTGAATTGTTTTGAATACTTGTTCTTGTGTTGATTAAGTGATTTCAATAGTTTGGAAGCTTGTCGAGAAAATCTTCTATTAAAATTAATCAAACAAACCAAGATATGGCATATGCATAGAAATCCATCAATTGAATAACTTACAGAAATGGGGATGACATTTGGAGTGTTGAAATTATAACTCATTCATCATGGAACAAGATATTTTGGAACAAGTCAAAATTAATTTCAAAGAATTAGCAGCTGTGGATCTTCCCCATCCCTATCTTCGATGAGACACTCTTTTGATAGAGTAATGGCCATTATAACTCTAGAAGTATGTTTGCTCTGGTATTTAGATGGTGGAGACGTATTTCTACTTGTTGATGACTACCATAGGGACTACTATAGTTCGAGAACATCTTTGATATCATCTTTACATTTTTATTTTCAAATGCTAACTGTTTCATCTTGTTTTCTTTTTTCTGCAGTTCCCAGTCCAGAGCAGATCTATTGACGCTTGGTTTGGCTGTAACCTGTATTTTAAATGGTCTTGTATGGATTTCAATTAGACCAAAATCTATATCTGTGGTGAGGAGGCTTTATGTGCATTAATTGGTTGTTCTCCTCCTCTGGACCCCTGTGTTTTAGTTTCATTTTTCTTTTTCTGCAGTTGCAGAAACTATTTTACTTTCCCCTTTAAATTTTAGGTAAATCCTGAAGGGGTGGAATGCCAAAGGATATATTCTGATCTTCCTGATTCTGTCATTTCTGAGTTACTCTGGTATTGATCTTTATACACATTTTGCCACTTCTATAAAGAGTTACCAGTCAGTGAAACTAGGACCTAATCAAAGGGGCACAGTTGCACTTGATTCAGAAGGAAAAAAATATTACATATACTGAATAAATTAAGATTTATTCATCTGGTGACTGTGTAGAGTAAAAATCTAGTTATAAATAAAGCATATTCAATGAAAAAGTTTGAAGTAAAATATGTTTTTCCTTTGTTGAAAAATCGGTATAGTAGTGATAAGTCCAATATCTTCTTCTCAGGGCATGGGAGTCTCTATCACATGCGACGTGTTGCAGGTCTCTGGTTGTTATTTATGATGGAATCTGCCTTTTGCAAATAGGATTTGCTGCTGCATCTTCGTCTGATGGAGGTGGGGCCATGGTTGTCAATGCCAACAAATTGGTGGAAGGCTCCCTTTATAACGGTGGCATAAAATCTGGATCACGTAAGATCCTTCCATAGTTTGATTTCCATCCCAAGTAATACTCTTCTGAGGCTTTAGTTGTTGAGTAAATCTTGAAAATTCTAAAATTCCATCTATTTTTCAGAAAGTTACTTGGCCAACTTATCTCTATATCCTGGGAAGTCTGAGCTACCATTTCTACCTTCAAACACACAGGTAATTTTTCTAATCTCTGTCTATAAGTACAGACTAATAGATATCTATTCAGTCTTGAGACAGCAAAATAACTATGAACATTTGAACACCTAATTTAGTTTTCACATTCTTGAGTTAGAATGTGTCCATTCAATACCTTTTTACAATCTCCATTTTCCATTTCATTTATACTCTTTCATGACCTAATCTAGTTACGGATTTAGATTCTTATTGTTGGGAAAATTATGATATCTTTAGGCAGTTATCTTGCAACCCCTTGGGGATAAAGGAATTGCTATAGTCGGTGGTGACATAATAAGGGGATTTACAACTTCTGACCAGGTATCTTTCTCATGTACTTGTCTATCTGTGATGCATATTCACCACAGCATTCCGCTTTGTAGATACCTTGTATCTGAATGCATCTCTTTCTTAAATTTCTGTTGCTTTTCTTTGAATGACCAATGTTCTTTTATTTTTTATCCAATCTGATACTCCTCTGTATGAAGTGGCTTGTAGAAACAGTGTATATGTGTATGTGCATATTTTCCTTCATTTATTCATAGCTATCTTTATTGTTCAAAACTGAAATCTATATTCATTAACAATATAATTGTCATCTGATATCATGCTTGGTAAAGATATTCTTGCCATCATTAAAATTAATTTCCAAATGATGCTAAGTGCTAACTTCGTCAGTTCCATTTTCCATGAATTGCAGGCATGGATCACATTAATTGGAGAGAAGTTAGATGCTACACTTAGAAAGGTTGTGAACAGAATTCCATTGGCAGTGGAAGAAAGGAGTTGAAAAATTATTCCCATATCTGATTACCTGCTAGTATATGATTCTTGAAGTTGTCATTCAAGGTATTTCTTCGTATTAATTGATTTCCCCAATACGATGTTTATTTGACTCCATTAGTATGTTATTCTCAAATCATACATGCACAAGAACAAAGGACACTGTTTAAACTAATTATTACTATTGTTTAGAAAACAACTATCTTAGTGCTTCAAACATCAATCCTAATAAAAGATGAAAACATTGTAATGATTCGTATGGAAATTTGATTATTGTTTTAAAATCACGAGAGCAAATCTCAATGTCAAGATTTGTGTTCATGCTGGCATCCGGGAAAGATATAGTGCCAAGTCTTCATCATTATAAGGTGAAAATGCATAAAAAGGAAAAAAAAAAAAATCTGTTTAGAAGATTGTATCATAATTTCATGGTCAAAGTTTAATGATGTGCACTTCCCTGTTGGCCTTTGTCCTATAATGTGCAGCAAATGTCATCTCACTGTTTATGATGTATTATTCAAGTCGTATTAAAATTTTATCGAACTAGAAATAATGGTTGGATTTACTCTCTTTTGATCCATTGCAAAAGGACATCATCCTAGCTTTGTCTTCCCCAGCATTTTGGTGCCCAAATGCTTACAGCAATAAAAAGCTATTCGAATTATCACCATCAGATATGAGACCTGCTGCAGTATCACAGTGCACGATATATGGATGCATCCAATCTGCACTATTCCATTTTCTAGAAAACAAAACAAAACTAGAGTTGCATCATTGGAAGAGGTTACGGCTGACTTGTCCAGCCTGCGGTCTATCATCCTTTCAAGGATTTTGTTTTTAATTTTTTTTTTTGTATGTAGAGTCCTGCTTCCTTTTACAACACACTAACGATTAATGTAGATGTTTTACAGAGGGAATATGCTTCAGGTTTTTGTTCTTACGAAAATGCAAATCATTGTTCAAAAATATTTTCTTATTGGGAAGGTATATATCCTATGGGGAAGTTTATTTTGTCTGAAATCGACTTCTGTGTGTTAGCAGAAATACGTTGTATAATTCTATTATATTTGAATGAATGTTCATCAACCCACTTTATTCATTTATTCATAGATCTTCTAATCCTAATTAGCGCCAATCCAGGAGTTAAAAAAAAAAAAAAAATTAGAACAAGTTAGTATATATAAAAAATAAAATTCTCATATAAAAAAATTGTTTTTGACTCGCAAATGGGAGTTTCTTGTATCCGCCCCTAATCCCAATTTAACTTTTCATTCTTGCACCAAAAAATCAAGAAATTGCTAATTTTCAGAGTTAATAAACGCACATATCAAGTGTTTTATCATTTCATAAGTGCAAGTAAAATGGAGAACAAATTGTGTTACATAAATCGCTATAATTCTAATTGTATTAGTAGAAATATGCTTTGTTCTATTATTATATGAACGAATGTTCATCAAACCACTTTATTCTTTACTCCAAATCTTTCCAATTTTACTTTTCATTTTTTTCACCAAAAAACGCAAGAAAGTTGGTAATTTTCATATGCGAAGTATAAAATTAGTAAACGCATGTAACAAGAGTTTTAATTACTAATTACTATAGGATCAGGTACAAAGTACAAAATTGTGTGAATCTCTCTTTTACACTAGCAGATGATTTCAAAGCTCCCATACCTAAATATCAAGAGCGGAAGGCCTCTCCCATCATCCCATGGCAAAAAAACCTGTTGAAACATCAACCAAATTGGCCAAAACAAAATCTCTCAACCCAGTGTCCCAAACCTCGCAAAATTTGATTGGCCTATCAGACAGTTCAAAAGCCTCCGTTCCTAACCCTGGCGTTCGGTCTCTTGAACCCTCATTTTGGTTTTGTTGCCAGTCAGCTTCACTCTAAAAACCTCCCAGTCTCCCACACTTGGTATTTACTATTTATAGTGATTAATTACTGCAGAGCTCAGGTGTAATTTCAGGTACTTAAATCCCTTCCTCAAGTGGAAATGGTGCACCACATTGAGGACTGAGGAGTGTAGTATCTAGAGCATCTGGTCCATGAAAGAAACCCAATTGCATTCGTCCTTTGCTCTCAAAACTTGCTTCTTGCGTCTTGATCCATGCCCATACCTGCCTAGTGACATTGTAATCCTCAAGATTGAGTTCCTGAATAATCTCTTCAATCCCGTCGTCACTATTGTTATCGTAAATGAACCACCGGATACTGCTGAATCAGAATTGCCCGAATGGAGTGACATGCTTGGCAGAGAAGGTATCAGCATCTCTGCCATTATATTACTATTGATTATGTTTTCTATCCTTTTAAATCAGTCCCCAGAATGGAATGATGAACCAACGGAAGACCAAGATGAAACAGCATTTCCTGTTGCAACTAATGAGATACGTGCAAAGAGTTCTGAAAAGAAGGATGATAATTTTGTTCGTAATAATGAAGAAAATGAATGGGACAGACTTCTGCGAGTTAGGCAAGAAGTTTAAGTCTTGAATCAGCATTTATGTCCCACCTCTGATATTTAGGATCTTGATGTTACTGAACCTAGAAGAAAGATTCATGTGAAGGGAGAACGTAGACATGGAAGCTGTTTCTTACAGGGAAGCACATGTGGCACAGCCCAGTGGAACACAGCGTGAAGTACTGGTTTCCTCCCTCCCTCGTTCCTCTCTCTCTCTCTCTCTCTCTGTTAGAGATGCATCATGCATGCTAATTATTGGTTTTTAGCATGAGCCCAAACTCTTTATTTATCTGTATTAAAGATTTGCATATAGAATGCTACATTCAGACGCTTTTTTGCTTAGACATCCACAGATTCCTTATCTTATGAATTAGAAATTTCTCTGGGCCATGCTTTAATTAAAATTTGATTTGATGTAGGCTATGGGCTTATTGCTGATTTCATGGATGTGCCTGTTGGACACTGCATTTGCTTTGTTCCTGTGACTCTATAGTTGAGCTTGATTTGTAATAAGAAGCTAAATGGGTTCTTCTCTTGTTAGTTCTTTCTACTAGTGTAGTGGTTGTCCTTTATAAAGATTTCGTTATTGTAACCAATTAGTGATGGACACGAAGAAAATCTCTGTTTTTGTTGCCCCAGTAGGTACCAATTATCAGACTGCCATTTCTCTATTGACATTTTCCCTTAGATTCACCCTCCATATATAATTTGTCCAATGTTCTACAAACTGAATTGTGTTGCTTTGAGACTATATCTAGCTGATTCTCATTTCTCAGTGATCATTCTTAATATTTGTTATAACAGAGCAGTGCAGAAGAGGAACCAGAGCCAGAAAGAGAGCCTGTGCGGCAGTACACTCCAGCAGAACGAGCTTTTAAATCAAAATAGTGAGTTTCATTTCAGAAAAATTCCCCCTCCGTTCTTGTTACTTTGACATTTGAAAGATCTGAAAGTCTGATTTAGTTCACGCATGACACGTGCACGCACGCACAACGCACACCCGAAGCACGCACACATATATAGGCTCGCCATACACCAATGTATAAACTTATAGTTCGAGGTTCTTGAGTCCATAATATGTACATGTTCATCTTTCAACAGTGCTAAACTTCGTGCTAGACAGAAAGAACGTTTAGCTAAGAGAAATTCAACTGAATCATCTCTTCCCATTGAACATCGATCTGGAACAGAGTCGCTTTCTCAGCTCCCACCACCCAGTGCTCAAGCAAAGAGTCACTTGACTGCATCAATTCCCATTGAAGAGAAGTTTTCAGCAATTGACTTCGGAGATCATGGTCCAACAGCAGAAGGAACAAATAACAAGATTGACTCATATTTGAAGTTGGGGATGATATCGCAGCAGGAATCCAATGCTTTTCTGAAACTTCCTGTTATATCTGTTGGCCAACACATTGCGGAAGTTCCCCAGTCAAATGAGCATTTAGAGGGCACAAGCACTATGAACTCATTAAGTGACAATTTGTTTCCAGTTATAGGACTATGTGCTCCTAATGTTAACCAAATGATGCTGGTGGAGAGAAAATTCTCAAGATCATATCAAAGATGGTACAAGCAACTGAGCAAGGGCTAGGACTGGACTTCCCTTCCTTACTAGCACTGGTACCTCAAATGAGATGATGATTAAAGGTAAAGAGGCAATCCTGTCCACTGTCCAGATTCAAATTAATAGATCTTTTCGTCAGGCACTTCTCAATCGCAGAAGAAGAGTGATATGCCTGCTAATTATCTGCCCTTTAATCCAGTATGCTCTCTCTCTCTCTCTCTCTCTCTCTCTCTCTCTCTCTCTCAGTCGTTTGATTTGACTAATTATGTTTTATATGCAGCATCTTCTGGACATCCTGAAAGGAATAACTAACATTTGGGAAATTCTGTTGGTACTTAGTTTATTCTTCAAGAAAAGACGCTGTTGTGGAAATTACCATTTGATGACAAATTGCTACCTAGATATCCATTTCCTAGTGCGAATTCGCCCCATCCAACACCCAACTTGTTCCCAAGCCTGTTACTGGGAGCAAGAGTTTCAGATCTGAACGGTGAACTTCTTGCAATGCCATTATTACCACATATTAAATATCCACTTGATGCACCCAAATATAATCAGCAAGAACAGGAGATTCATTCAGCATTGGCTCAGGTAAGATGCCTACTCCATCTTCGACACTTCCTGAAAACCATAGGAAAGTTCTTGAGAACATTATGTTGAGAACTGGATATGGATTAAGAATCTGAACAAAAAGAAATCAAAGATAGATATTTGGTCTGAAGACGAACTTGATAACTTGTGGATTAGCGTTCGGAGACATGGAAGGGATAACTGGGAGGCAATGCTACGAAATCCAAGGTTAAAGTTTTCCAAGGTAAAAACTGCCGAAGATTGTCAACAAAATGGGAGGAAGAACAACTCAAGATATTGGATGGGCCTGCACTTCCAGCACCAAAGTCTTGTAGGCCAGGCAAATTCCACCTTATTTTCTGGGATCTCTGATGGAATGATGGCACAGGCATTGCACAGAAGTAAATATAATGAGCTACTGAAATTTCCAACCCACCTGACAGACATGAAATTGGGTCTTGGTGGTCTGCCATCCAGCGTGTCACATTCGGAACATGCTGATCAACTTGGTGTAGGCAGTGAGTCGGTTCCACCTCTTCCAACCTTGGACGTCAACAAGTTCCACACAACTTTCTCCCGAGCCTTCTCTGCATGAGCCTCAGACAGATCAGTGGCTTCCGCAAGCATAGATGCAGAATCGCCATTTCTGCTGAACTCATTGGGAACTAGTAGCTTGGGTTCTCTGGGTTTAAGTTGTTTAGAGAGCTTTAAATTACTGCAAAGGGAGAACCAAGAAAATGCAACTAGATTGGGGATACTCTAGGGCCTTGATAAATCATCAACACTGTTTCAACCGGAAATGGAGAGCCTGCCAATTTTAACGAGGATCAGAGAGTTTCTCAATCAAAGGGAAAGGAAGAGGTTACTGGATGTAGTCCTCCAAAAGACATGTTGCTCCATTGGCTTCGAGAAGCAGTAGACGGACCTGGTAAAACCCCTGAAACTGTCCTGCCACCAACTGTATCTGCAATTGCACAATCTGTTCGCTTGTTATATGGGGAAGACTTGCCAACAACTTCCATACTGGCCACTGTACTGAATTTTAGTTCAACTTCTTTTTTCCAAGAGCCAACTGCCGTGTCAGCTGTCGTGCAGGGTCCAGTATAGGAGAGAAAAGAAGAGGAGATGACTAGTGGAGACTCGAGCAAAACGCAGTCCGATCCTACTTGCTCCAGATGGGCAGATGGAGAAGAGGTATCTTCAGAAAGGACGATTTCAGACCATCATGCAAGCGACCTTGAACCATAGACAGTTATGGGGAGTTGATTGGATATACATATTCTGTTCAAATAGTAATGATTTAGACACTTGCATGTCTTTGGAAGTTTTGTAATGCAAGTGTTGAAGACATACAGGATAATTTGGACCAAACTATTATCTGAAGTTTTGGCAAGGCAAGATAAAACTGTAGAATGTTTTCTTTGTATCATCATAGTCCAAAATCTAGGATTGTTTTTAATCCTAAGGTACCCACACACACAAAACAAAAGTAAGAAAGTTGAGAGAAAAGGAAATGCAGAATCATCTATATTGGATTGATTAATAAAATCATGTTTAAAAAAAATAATTCAATTTGATCAAATGTTAAGCATGATTTTGTTAATTTGGTTCTTGTTTTCTCCCCCCTTTACACTCTGATAATCTTAATCAGTTGTCCACAAATTATCAACTTCAAATGCAATTGGGGGTAGTACAAGGGGGTGGGGACTGGAACGACAAAATGTCTTGCCCCGTTACGTGAACATGGTTCCTGCTCTGCTCTGAACTTGTTCTAAACCTGCACTGATTATTATTTTTTATTTAATATTTTCAAAGTAAATTGTGTTTAAAAAAATAAATAAAGGGAATAGTAAGAATATTTTAATCACTATCTGTCCTGATTTGACCTCACCCCCACTACAGGTGGGGGACGTGGAGGACCGCCCTAACCTTGTATATATATGGAGAGTGAGAGAGTTTTGACCTACTGTTTAGCTTGCTAAGCAATGCTGACATGGCATTTCACACGCACGCAATAATTAACTATTTCAACACGAAGGATTCCGACCAGTAATTCTACTGGAACTCGTGTTGTATGATACCAAGAGCAGAATTTCTGAGCCCAAAATTTTGGAAGAAAAACGAAGGACAAATTCCAAGTCCAAGTTCTCTTTTGACTATGAGTTAATTTACATTATTCTGTGTGATATATATATATATATATATATATATATATATATATATATATATATATATTATAATAGTTTTTCATGAACTAAAGAAGGCAAATATCTAATTGTTGCGAGACAAAATAAATCGACAATATCGATTCTAATTATTTTTAATTGTCGAAAATTTGATTGTTCTCACTTTGTGTCATACGAATATTTTATCTATTTGTCATTTCACATATTTTTTTGCATTGAGAATGGTAATAAAATATCATAACAAATAAGTCATAACAAATCAATGAAATCTAGTATTAAATTGAGTAAATATATGAAATGGACAAAATAAATGTACCCCAAAATTTTTTAGAGTAAAATCAAATTTTATTTGGTCCAAAATTCGACGGAATGGCAATGAGAAAACAAATTGAGTACTTGGGTGAGGGTGGCAGTACAGTAATGGTCGTGGCGGCGGTTAATTTTGATAGTTATTATAGGATATAAAAAATTTTATTTATTTTTAAAAAATAATATGAGATATATAATAGTTAATGGTGTGTTTGATTTTGATTAAAATTAGTTTTTTTGTTAAAGTTAATAAAAGTTTATGAAATGTGTGGTTGGAAAGTTGTAAAAAGTTGTGGACAAATGAAACGTGTGGTTAAAATTGATTGTTGACTTTGATTTCACTTTTTTAGCAAAATTTTAATTAATTTCAAATGGAGCCTAATTATTGTTTGGTCAAATAAATATAAAGTTTATCACTGATCGTAAGGAATATTTTCACCTCCACTCACACAAAAAGTTATATACATGTGTCTTTTATTTTGAAAAAAAAATCACTTTCTCCTTAAATCTCTCTATCTCATTTCTTTTAACAATTCTTCAAATTTCTCTACTCAACTTTGTTCCTCCTCATTATTCTTCAATGCAAGCAAACTTTTGCGGTTAGATTCCACTGAGTAAGCTTTATACTAGTACAAATGTACTTTTATAATTATGCAACCAAACTTACAATTTAATATTCACAACACTTTTTGAATTCATATCTAAACAGTCAACAACTTTTTAACAAAAATTCTACTGCTAAAAATTTTATCATCAAAAGCTCTACTCATAATATTTGTGCCAAATGAACCCTAAATTAAACCAAACTGCAAATTGACCCAGTTTATGGCTTCAATGCAAATTTTGAAATAAGAATGATAAAATTGAAATTTGTTCATTCAATTGTCGACTTATTTCTCTGTAACCAACGATTTATTTATCATGTTGGTTTGCAATACTAATTACAAATTCCATAATAATATTCAATTATACAATAGACAAACTAAATGAATTTACTAAGCCAAGACAATGAACACGTTGTGACAAAGGTATTTGTTATAGAATATGTTTGATAACGATTTTATAGATTATAAGCAGTGGGTCTTACAAAATATGTAGATAAAAATTTTAGATCGTACAAAAATATATAGATGAAAATAATATTTGATCAACTTTTAAATACTTATAAGCATACACAAACATATTCATAAATGTGTTCATTATTACATGATATAAAATAATGAATTAAAGAAACAAAAAGCATATTTAAAAAAAAAAATCGTGAATGATTTTACTTATTTGAAATCGTAATTGAAAAAGTGAAATTAACATTTGATTTAGTTCAAAATTAAATTGTTTATGAGTGGACGGTCTTAAAGAAAATAATGTAAATACAACAATAAACGAAATTTGAATACTTATGCAATTAAAGTGATTGGCGCACTCACGGGGGATAATCACTTCTCTCTCCATTACCCTTCTGCTATATAAACCTTTCAACCTTGACACATTTGCCAGTTCAAGGGGTAGAGGGGAATCTTTGTATTCGGTCCTAAATGGTTTCATCAATCTAAGCGCGTGTTTTGTAGTTTTGAAATTATTTTTTAAGTATTGAAATTACAAGTTGTTAGTAATTGTGTAGATAAAAAGTAGATTGTAAGTTATGGATCTTATGAAATGTGTGGATAGAAAATATGTTTGACCAATTTGACCAAGTAAAATTATAATTTAAACAACTCTAAACATGTGCTAAGCGATACTCTTTCAATGGTGCTCGGATGCCTGTTTTCAAGATTTTTCTAGACCTCATGAATTTTGATTATATTTTATGTTCTATCACACAATTTGAATCTATCTATTCTGGAATCGTCGTCGTCGTTTAATATCCAAAAAGAAAAAAGTAAAAGTGGAGATCTGATTATTATACAAAAATAATAGAATAAAGAAAACATTTTTTTATTATACGAAATCACAATATGAGTATTTTTTATACAATTTTTTTTAATATTTTAAAAAGTATATAACGTGATTAGACATAGAATTTCAATTTCAATTTTTTCGGATCTAGACAAGAGTGAGGGCGAGGACGAGGACGAGGACGAATGTAAGGCGTGAGGTGTGAATAGATTTGGAGGCCGCGACACGAGTTTTTTAGAATAGTGTTTTTTTAAGTCAAAACTTATTTTTAACTTATCAATTTTTTAATTAATTTTATAAATTTTTTTCAAAATTTCTTAAAGAACTAGTTTTTAAATTCTAATAACTAGAGTTTTCTCTACTATATAAAAAAAAATTTAAACGTCCTCCAAAATTTGCTTCGATCTATCTTCACCCACAATCAATAGCCTCTTCAATTTGCTCATCTTCTCAATCTATCTTATTCAATTGATCATCTTTAAAATATGTTCAACGCCTCAATCCCGCGTCATAATAGAGTTACGATCAGATTTGAGTGTAACGAAGCGGTATAGTAATAATAGAGAAATGATCTACTCTCTATAGTGACGAATAATTATTAAGACTACTAGACACGTGTTCACTAGCCATTGAATATGTGCTCGATTTTAATGTTAAACTTATAATAACAATCTCCCATATTTTTGTCTCTTCATGTGGCCATGTGGATGTGGCTGCTACCAACCCCCATATTTTTGCAGGGTTTAGGGTACCGAAATATTTCCCTTTTTCTCCGGTTCAACTTCTTCAGTACTTACCAGGTAATTCATCACAGAGGCCTGAATATTCAAAAAAAATATTTTATATATATAACAAAGGATTTCCGTTTTGTTTTAATGTTTTCCTGCTAACGAAAAGGTAAAATTAATTTTGCAGTGAGAGGAATTCATCATAAATGGGCGCAATTGATTTATTCTGCAACCATTCATCTCTTTGCATTGATAGAACCAGCTGCAAATCCAGTTGTAGTCGAAAACTGAGGAGTGGAATTACATATATGGCCTCCTCCGTGCCTGTTAAAGAGGAGAATCAACAGCATTTGGGCTTCTCTGTGACCGGGGATTCGTTTATTCGGCCCCATCTCCGCAAACTGTCCCCCTATCAGTCGATTCTGCCCTTTGAGGTCAATCACCGTTTCCAACTTTGACATTCTTCTGTTGCTGAATAATTAACGAATGACGAATCTTCGTACATTTTGATTGGTGTTAGTCTTTGCTTCATGTTAGCAATTTTAGATGCCAGTACGACTGTAATGCAAGTCACTTTTAATTATTTGTGAAACCTTTTCATGTGCTTTTGATGTTCTATTGGTATATCAATTTATTAATTCGTAGAATGTAGCTGAACCACATGACAAATTAAAGGAGATAGAATAAAAATTGAAACTTTCTCTAAACTATGTTTTTCCTTGGAACCAGATATGAGAAAACTTTTCCTCCATGCTTTTGCTTTATTTTTCCTCACTAAAATTTAGGGATAGACATGAACCGAGAAGTACGAGGTACACGGAATGAATTAAAGGATTTGATTTTGTTACTGTTGCCTATTGATATGAGTTGAGATTTGTGCAGTTGGATATTTGCTAAATTTTCCGTCTAAAGATCATATATTATAGACGAAGTATACTATGAGTTTCTTAAGCGTTCAATATTTCATATTGACCAAATGACTATTAATATATTTCAATTCAATTCCTTGTTGCTTGAATCACATTAGCCGAGTGAGTAGTTATTCTTATCATTGTTGTATATGTCCTAGAGTCTTCGAGTTTTTATTGTCTTCCTATTTACACTGCCAATTATATCGATATTTTCTAGTTGATTGATTGATTATGTCCAAAAAAATGCTATGCTATTTGTGATGATTACATTATTCTGTATTTTTTTTCTAAAAATTAATGGCGTGTGTGTAGGTGTTGTCTACCCGTCTTGGTAGGATTCCCGAAGATATCGTAAAACTAGATGCGAATGAAAACCCGTATGGTCCACCACCAGAGGCAAGTCTTATGTTTCATGAAGTCATCTTTTATGGATGAAATCCCATAATTCCAGTATCATACTTTTTGAGATGAAGTTCTATCCCTTGTTCAGGCATCATTTTTCTTTCTGCACATGTTTTTTCTAACGATATCTCAATTTCTTGTAGGTTTTTGAAGCTTTAGGGTCCATGAGATTCCCGTATATCTACCCTGACCCCGAAAGCCGTAGATTGCGAGCTGCACTTGCTGAAGATTCAGGCATTGAATCTGAATATATTCTTGCTGGGTGTGGTGCAGATGAGCTGATTGACTTGATTATGCGGTTCGTAGAACTGTCCTTTTCAAAACTTGTATATGACATTATTTTTTATTTTATTATCTTATATTTAAGTTCTGCCAAAGCTTGATTCATACGTATGTCTGTCTTACTTGATCTGCCTGCAGATGTGTATTAGATCCTGGTGACAAAATCGTGGACTGCCCACCAACCTTTACAATGTACGAGTTTGATGCAGCTGTTAATGCTGCACTTGTCATCAAGGGTAGGCACTAGCTTGCTCTTTATTTTTACTCATCTACCTTTAAATTCTTAATTTGAGTCTGATTTTTCATCTTTTACGTGGATTCTTGGATATTTATGCAAGTCCCTCCCCCTCAGTTATCCTTGACATTCTCATTTTCCTGGACTTGAACACCTAATCATCATAACTTTCAGTAGTAACAAATTAAATTAAAAAAGGTTCTAGACAAAAATGGTGTGATATATATGCTGTTTGCAGAAATCTTTTAACTTCATATGATTTGGTAATGTGACTCGAACTGTTTCATTCTCATTCAATATCCTTGCATTTGGCAGTATCTCGGAAGTCAGACTTTAGCTTGGATGTAGAACGGATTGCTGAAGTTGTTGAGCAGGAGAGACCTAAATGCATATTCCTAACTTCACCTAATAATCCAGATGGGAGGTACTAGACGTTGATTCCATTCTTTTTTCTTTCTTTTTTTTTTCCCGTCATTGCTCTTGTTTGCTGCTGTTAAAATCTCAAACCATGTTACGAGTGCTGTAAGGTCATTAAATTAGACACTGCATATTCCAGTGAGAAGTTATATTTGTTCATATGTATGCATATTCCGAGCCAATATTTTTGTTAGTATTTATGTGGTTTCAGGTGTCTTCTATGACATGATATGAGCTTTCAGTCTATGACATGATATGAGCTTTCAGCAATCATGATTATATTGCACTGTGCATGTCTTATTGTCTGTACTGACCACAGAAGTATACCAGTGGGCAAAACCTGTTCGATGCACAGTAGTACTTCTCGGTTCCTTTTCAGAAATTAGAATTGAGTTTTACAATGTATCAATAAAAGTTGACATATCAAAATATAGTTAGAATAACACATTTTTCAACAGTAAAATGTGCAAGCAAAAAAGTTTTGACCGTCTCTCTCCAACCCAGGTCGCAGGAACTTTATAAGGCTTAGTAGCTATTATAAAACTCTGCTGGAGACACCAAAAGGAACTTTCCTCACTACGGGTAGCATGGATACATAGACTGTTCTTACAAGGTGGAAACTTGAAAAACTTCAAAGAAGATTTAAAAAAAAAATTTGGACAAGAAAGCTAGAAGTAGAATGAGAGAATTAAACTATTATGTGTATAGTCGTGTAAAAGTGAGAACTGAGAAAAAGACAGCTGCTGTTATATGGAACTGCATGTGTATTCTTAAAAGTATGTTTCTAGTGGTTAATATCTGAGTTATTTATTCTGGTAATAGTATGATTTATAGTGAGTTGAAAAGTTGAATAAGAAGATAGTTCCATGAACAATATTGTAGATTGTGGTAGTTGTAAAGAGTAACAGGACTTTTGAAATTCAAAACTTTCACTCCTTTCTTTGAGTTTAAATTATTTTTATGACTAGTGAAACTCGAGTTTCTGCTGCTTGTGTAATTATATCATGTTGTTGCTTTTTGCAGGTTGTTTGATATTTTCATTTTCCTCTTTTGTTATTATGAACAAACATAAATTATAATTTCGAATTCCTTTTTATCTTTCCTATATTCCAACTTATATTTTTTTCTTGTCTGACAGTATAATTGATGATGAAACCCTTTTGAAAATACTTGCTCTGCCAGTATTGGTTGTGCTGGATGAGGCGTACGTTGAATTTTCTGGAGTCGAGTCTAGGATGGGCTGGGTGAAGACGTATGAGAATCTAATTGTACTTCGGACATTCAGCAAAAGAGCTGGTACCATACCTTATTATTTCAAAGAGCTGATATAAAACGATGCTTCAAAGACTGAAATATAATTTTATGGAAGAGCTAAGCATGATATAAATTTAAAATTGACTATGGAAGATGACAGTCTAATATGTAGGATCCAACTAATTCCCTACACCATCACTGCTCTCTGCTTTAGAAACCATAAGACTAAGTTACCAAGACTTATTTAGTAGAACAATTTCCTTATACGAATCCAAAACATATTTTGAGCACGGCCAGGGGATTCAAGTTCATTAAGCAATATATCATGCTGATTCTATGAAGTTCCTGATAGATTTTATGGCATTTGGAAATGTAAGGAACCTTCAAGAAAACTGATACTAAACCTCAAGAGACCTAAAGTAAGTGTAGTCAGCTGTGATCTAGGCATATCCCCTAATTACATCGAAAATTGAACTAACTTTCTATGCATAGTCGTTCATTCTTTAGTTCTAACGGATAGCTTCAATAAGTTCTTGACTTTGAATTAAGTCTATCCTCATCCTAAACAGACCGTTTCAGAATGCTCCCAGTTCTGAGAAAACATAGATGTATAATTGTATGTATGTATATGAATTTGAGATCACTCTTGCTTACCATTAATATCTTGGTGATTCAGGTTTAGCGGGACTCCGAGTTGGATATGGAGCCTTTCCATTGAGCATTATTGAATATTTATGGAGGGCCAAGCAACCATATAATGTGTCCGTTGCTGCTGAAATTTCAGCATGTGCAGCCTTAAAGAATCCTGTGTATCTAGAGGTACCATAAGACACACTTGTCTGGGTATTGCCTCTTATTTATACACCTTGAAAGTCCATAAAGTATCTATCTTTGACTTTGAATGCCAAAACTTATTACGCTATCTATTCCAGAATGTTAAAGTGGCTCTGGTGCAAGAAAGGGAGAGACTCTTTAAACTTTTGAAAGAAGTACCATTTCTCAATCCATATCCAAGTTATGCTAATTTCATTCTTTGTGAGGTTACATCTGGAATGGATGCTAAGAAGTTGAAGGTATAAAACTTTGCCTTGCTTTCATGGTTGTAGTGTATGTAAGAAAGTTTTGGCTTCATTGTATTGTATTACTTGCCAGTTGCCTCATCTGCTTATTCCTGGTCCTCCAAGACACCTAGACGACCACCACAAACCGGATTCACCCACCATTATATTGATTTATTAGAATAACAAATGCACTAGTAGCGGATATTTTGCTGCTTTCTAGCATCTTGTTGTTCTTGACATATTCTATTTTTGTTTTTCTCTCAATTCCATCACCCATCTGTCCCTTGATTACTTCTGGGCTTATTTCTGGGTTCTTTTCATTAATTTATTGGCTGTTTATTTCCCTCGATTTCTAAATCCAATCTGAATCATGCAAAATTGCTTTTATAAGTTCAGAAATTGTTGGGCATGAAATCCCAATACAATTAGAATTTATTGCACGTCTGTTGCCTCTTGTGCTGTGTTTTTTTTTTTCCTTTTCTATTGGGGAAAAAGTTCAAGACGCCAATGCTGCTTCTTACAGGAAGACCTTGCAAGAATGGGTGTGATGATTCGCCACTACAATAACAAAGAACTGTCTGGTTATGTTCGTGTCTCTGTTGGGAAGCCCCAGCACACGGATGCGTTAATGGAGTCTCTCAAACGCCTATATTGATTGTATTCGAGCAGTGGGTGAGAACAATATTCTTTTGGTATCAAAGGTTTAGTGTGTGCAGGTACGTCAAAAGAAGTGGGCCTTTGTGATCGTGGACCTAATTTGTAAAATATGAACTATCCTTCTTTGTTAAAAGGATGATGTTTCAGGAAACAAATTGGCATTGATGATAGCCACCACCTTCTTCGTCTAATATTCTTTCAACCCTTGAGGAGAAAAGATGGAGGGGGTGGGGGTGGAGTAGGGATTTAATTAGAATCCTCAGGCATATTTCATAAGTTGAATTAGACAACACGATGAACAGATATGTCGCATGTCTTCTGTTTTGAATTATGTTAAATCCGGTCGAATCTTGCATAGTGAACTTGGTTTTCTTGAAATCACTATATGAATTGGATCGAATTGAAAGTATAGATCATATTGTGATTGTTTATGTATTATGCATATAAATCTAAAGCTATTGAATTCAGAAACTAAATCATACTCCTTCCGTCCTACAAAAAATAGACTCGTTTCTTTTTTCACACAGATTAAGAAATCTCATTTAATGTAATTGAAATTATAAATTTTTCACACACTTTTCCTATTATACTTTCATTTAATATTAGTCATTCATGAATCTAATAAATTTAAATGCTTGTTTTGGATTGATAACAATGTAAATTAAATAAGGGTATATTAGGAAAAGAAAAATTTAATACACCTTCTATAAAATAAGTGGCTTATAATTTGGGACAGTTAAATAAAAAAAACGGGTCTATCTTTGTGGGATGGAGGGAGTATATAAAAAAAGATATCCCAAGTATTGAACACATTTTAGGGAAATCATTTGATCATTTAATAGAATTTATGAGAGTCCGGAATGTATAGAACTTAGGTTACGGTCTCAATTTTACCAAGAGTTTATTCGGGGTCACCCTAGAAGTATATCTTCACACGAACCAAAATTTAAAATATTTTCATACTATTCTTTATTGTAAACGAAAGGTAATTTGCAGCTAATGTCTCCAACTTTTGATTTCATTTGCACTTGTATTCTCAATATTTAATTCTTGACATTCATCACCTCAACTTTTTATATAATTAGCAACTAATGCCCTTTGTAACCAAAATACCTCTCAACCTTTTATATAATTTACAATATTTTATGCTATTATAATATGGTTGTTAATTTACATTAATTAATTAATAAATATTTTATACAAATATTGTATAATAGTGATTAACAATTGTAAATTAATTTACATTAATTATATTAATTAATTTACATTAATTAATTAATGAGTTATATGACTAAGCGGTTAATATATAAAATATTTGAATCACTATTTTAAAATTCATTTTAACTAATTTACGTTAATTAACTAATATATAAAATATTTGTTTATTTCATATTAAAAATTGATTTTAATTCATTATTAAATTGAATTATGGTGTTTATATTAATGAACACAATTTATAAATATTTAAATCTTTTAAAATTATATAATTCCAATCTCGCTTCGAGTCTTTTTAAAATATTAGTTTTTGGGTCGTACATTGCACGTGGTGTATTTATAATATTGTATTTTAATCCTTTTCAAGTTATCGTTGTGATAGATTGTATAATTAATAATGTAATGTAGGTGACAAAAATCATTTTTGTAAGCGTGAAAATTTACCTTAGACACATTATATTTAAAATTTAACAAGTGTTTTCAATATTTAATATTGAAAATACAAAATTTATTGATAACAATAATACATAGAATAAAATTTTATTTAGACTGGATAATACATATATTTAGAATAGTGATTCAAATATTTTATATATTAAATGCTTAGCTGTTAAAACTGTTAATTAATTAATATAATTAATGTAAATTAATTTACAACTGTTAATCACTATTTGTATAAAATATTTGTTAATTAATTAATGTAAATTAACAACCATATTATAATAATTAATAGCATAAAAGGTTATAAATTATATAAAAGGTTGAGGAGTATTTTGGTCACAAAGGGCATTAGCTGCTAATTATCTAAAAGGTTGAGGTGATGGATGCCAAGAAATAAATATTGAGGATACAAGTACAAATAAAGTCAAATGTTGAGAACACTAGCTACAAATTACCCTAAATAAAATGCCAATTGTTGATTCATAGTAATATTAGTTTTATCATAATTTACTTCACTTCTACCACCACCTCAACCTTTTCATCTACCTTCACCATCACTTTCAAAAGAAAGAGTCAAATCCATTTAGGATTCACAAGGAAGCGAGAGGATCATCTTGGCAAGCTAAATCTAAACAAATTGTGCTGGCTTGCACCATCTACCACCTTTGGACAGCTAAGAATCGGAAAGTATTCGATAGTTTAATCCTCTCTTTGATAGCATTACTAAAAAAATTAAAACACATGTATGCAAGATCATGTTTATCTTGTATCCTCATATTTTAATTTAAGTATGTCTTTATTCGGGTACTTTTTAATTCATATTTTGTAAAGTAATCTGGATATGTTCAGCGTATTTATACATTTTTTGATCTATATATATTTTTACATTTCCGATCAAAAAAAAAAAAAAAGAGTCAAATCCATTTATTATATAATATTTTTAGGTCTTTCATTTAATTATTACACAATTTTTAATGCACATTTTTAAAATTACATAGAAAAAGATAAAATTGATAAGAGGACTATGATATTTATTTGGGACTCCCATCTATACTGGGGAGGTACAAACAGAATAATTATGCAACCATTTGAGAGTGAGTGAGCAAGAAAATTCAGTTGGAGGTCGAGAACTACTTATCAAGGTGGTACTACAAGCGATCTCGACATATGACTTATGAGTATCTTCCATTTTCAGTCTAGACCTTCTTTCATTGTTGCTTCAAAGGCATTGACGTGACATTGTGATTAAAATCAGTATTTGTTTAGTAGAGTTTAAAAGTAGTTTTTTAAGAGATTTTGAAAAAAAAAAAAATTGGTGAGATGTGATGTTGAAAATTTGGTAAAATTTGTAGATTCTATAAAATGTGTGGGTGAAAATGAATTTGGAAAAAAAAAAAAAAAAACTCTTCCAAATATGCTTAATCTTTTTAATATGTAGCCAAAAATAGATATATTTCACACACCTATATTTAACCAATCTCTCATCTCTATATTATACAAATAAGCTACTGAATTGTAGCCAAAACCAAAAATAACTTGCATCGATCAGGCACAATATGATTTAATTGAAGGCAATGTATATAATGAAATTTTTTTTACTCCAGATAATTGGAAAATATTGATTCACGAGATACAACTTAATTTTATGTGGATCCATAATTCAAAAGTTTTACCTTTTCCGACTCCAATAAATATAACGATCAATTTAATTTCTAATCGATAGCATTAGTCGAATTATTCTTTTCAATGTTTCCAATTTGTAATCTACCTTGTACATATTAAAATAGAACACGATGGTTTACGACACATGAAATAATGTGACTTCATATTAAACGAATAAAACATAAATAATTACAAAAATTTCAAGTCGTTACAGGATATATTTTTTGTGCAAAGTATGTGCAAAGTACCACGTGCAAGTTTGATACAAGAAAAAATTGATACTCTCATGAACTCAGTCACTTAAGTACGAGTTACATTTTACTCATTAACTTCTGCATATAAGCTAATGTTTTGTGGACATTGTGTTTTGATGATATAAATAAAACATTCTACATTTTTATCCTGCATGTCAAACTGGCATTACAACACTTCTAAGGGAATTACAAGTGCCTAAAGCATTACTATTTGAACAGAAAATATGTATCCCAATCAACTCCCCATAACTGTCTATGGTTCACGGTCGCTTGCATGATGGTCTGAAATTGTCCCTTCTGAAGATACCTCTTCTCTGTCTGCCCGTCTGGAGCACGTAGGATCGGACTGAGTTTTGCTAGAGTCCCCACTAGTTGTCTCCTCTTCTTTTCCCTCCTGCACTGGACCCTGCACGACAGCTGACCCGGCGGTTGGCTCTAGGAAAACAGAGGTTGAACCAAAATTTTCAGTACGGCGGTCAGTTTGGAAGTTGTTGGCAAATCCTTGAGAGAACTTACCGGCTGCATGTAGTCTATTTTTCTTCCTCTTTAAACTGCATCGAGGATCCTTGGGCTGGGATGGAGGCATTGCTGGAATAATAAATGGGGGAATTTTCGAGGCGTCTTCCCCATATAACACACGAACAGATTGTGCAATTGCAGATACAGTTGGTGGTAGGACAGTTGCAGGGGGTTTACCAGGTCTGTCTACTGCTTCTCGAAGCCAATGGGGCAATGTGTCTTTTGGAGGACTACATCCAGTAACCTCTTCCTTTCCCTTTGATTGATTAAATCTCTGATCCTTCTTAAAATTGGCAGGCTCTCCATTTCCCATATGAAACAGTGTTGATGAGTTATCAAAGCCCTGCAATATCCCCAATCTAGTTGCATTTTCTTGGTTCTCCCTTTGCTGTAATTTAAAGCTCTCTAAACAACTTAAACCCAGAGAACCCGAGCTACTAGTTCCCAATGAGTGCAGCAGAAATGGTGATTCTGCATCTATGTCTACGCCAGCCACTGATCTGTCTGAGGCTCCTGCAGAGAAGGCTCTTGAGAAGGTAGTGTGGAACTTGTTGACATCCAAGGTTGGAAGAGGTGGAACCGGCTCACTGCATGCACCAAGTTGATCAGCATGTTCCGAATGTGGCACACTGGATGGCAGACCACCAAGACCCAATTTCATGTCTGTCAGGTGGGTTGGAAATTTCAGTAGCTCATTATATTTACTTCCGTGCAATGCCCGTGCCATCATCCCATCAGAAATCCCAGCAAATAAGGCAGAATTTGCTGAGTTCAGTGGCCCAAGAGACTTTGGTGCAGTAAGTGAAGGCCCATCTAGGATCTTCATTTGTTCTTCCTCCCATTTTGTTGACAGATCTTCGGCAGTTTTTACCTTGGAAAACTTTAACCTTGGATTTCGTAGCATTGCCTCCCAGTTACCCCTTCCATGTCTCCGAACGCCAATCCACAAGTTATCAAGTTCATCTTCAGACCAAATATCTATCTTTGATTTCTTTTTGTTCAGATTGCTCAATCCATATCCAGTTCTCAACATAATGTTCTCAAGAACTTTCCTATGGTTTTCAGGAAGTGTCGAAGATGGAGTAGGAATCTTACCTGAGCCCAATGCTGAATTAATCTCCGGTTCTTGCTGATTAAATTTGGGTGCATCTGGCGGATATTTAAGATTTGGTAATAATGGCATTGCAGGAAGTTCACCATTCAGATCTGAAACTCTTGATCTCAGGGACAGGCTTGGGAACAAGTTGGGTGTTGGATGGGGAAAATTCGCACTAGGAAATGGATATCTTGGCGGCAATTTGTCATCAAATGGTAATTTCCGCATTGGCATCTTTTCTTGAAGATTAAAGTAAGTACCACCAGAATTTCTCAAATGTTCTGCAGGGGCTTTTCCTTTCAGGATGTCCAGAAGATGCTGCAAATAAAACATAATTAGTCAAATCAAACGACTGGGCAAGAGGGGGGGGGAGGGGAGAGAGAGAGAGAGAGAGAGCATACTGGATTGAAGGGCAGATAATTATTAGGGATATCACTTTTCTGCTGCGATTGAGAAGCGCCTGATGAAAGATCTTTTAATTTGAATCTGGACGGGATTGCCTCTTTACCTTTAATCATCATCTCATTTGAGGTGCCAGTGCTAGTAGGGAAGGGGAAGTCCAGTCCTAGCCCTTGCTTGTACTGTCTTTGATATGATCTTGAGAATTTCCTCTCCACCGGCATCATTTGGTTAACATTAGGAGCACACAGTCCTATAACTGGAAACAAGTTGTCGCTGAATGAGTTCATAGTGCCTGTGCCCTTTAAATGCTCATTTGACGGGGGAACTTCCGCAACGTGTTGACCAACAGATATAACAGGAAGTTTCAGAAAAGCATTGGATTCCTGCTGTGATATCTTCCCCAACTTCAAGGACGAGTCAATCTTGTTATTTGGTCCTTCTGCTGTTAGACCATGAACTTCGAAGTCAATTGCTGACAACTTCTCTTCGACGGGAATAGATGCAGTCAAGTGACTCTCTGCTTGAGCACTGGGTGGTGGGAGCTGAGAAAGCGACTCTAGTCCAGATCGACGTTCAATGGGAAGAGATGATTCAGTTGCATTTCTCTTAGCTAATCGTTCTTTCTGTCTAGCACGAAGTTTAGCACTGTTGAAAGATGAACATGTAGCATATTATGGAGTCAATAACCTTGAAATATAAGCTTATACATTGGTGTATGGCGAGCCTATATATATGTGCGTGTCGGGGGGTGGGTGCGTGCGTCGTGCGTGCATCGCGCGTGCGTCATGCGTGAACTAAAGCAGACTATCAGATCTTTCAAATTGTCAAAGTACCAAGAACAGGGGGAATTTTTGTGAAATGAAACTCACTATTTTGATTTAAAAGCTCGTCCTGCTGGAGTGTACTCCTGCACAGGCTCTCGTTCTGGCTCTGGTTCCTCTTCCGCACCGCTCTGTTATAACAAATATTAAGAATGATCACTGAGAATCAGCTAGATATAGTCTCAAAGCAACACAATTCAGTTTGTAGAACATAGGACAAATAATATATGGAAGGTGAAGCAAATGGATAACGTCAATAGAGAAATGGCAGTCTGATAATTGGTACCTACTGGGGCAACTAAAACAGAGATTTTTTATGTGCCCACCACTAATTGTTTACAATAACGAAATCTTTATAAAGGACAACCACTACACTAGTACAAAGAACTAGCAAGAGAAGCACCAGTTTAGCTTCATATACAAATCAAGCTCAATTATAGAGTCACAGGAACAAAGCAAATGCAGTGTCCAACAGGCACATCCATGAAATCAGCAATAAGCCCTAGCCTATATCAAATCAAATTTTAATTAAAGCATGGCCCAAAGAGAAATTTCTAATACATGAGATCAGGAATCTGTGGATGTCTACGCAAATAAAGCATCTGAATGTGCATTTTATATGCAAATCTTTAATACAGATAAATAAAGAGTTTGGGCACATGCTAAAAACCAATAATTAACATGCATCTCTAACAGAGAGAAAGAGGAACGAGGGAGGGAAGAAGCCAGTACTTCACTCTGTGTTCCACTGGGCTGTGCCACATATGCTTCCCTGTAAGAAACAGCTTTTCTTTGACGCTTCCCTCGACCAAGGGCTGCTTCCTCTTTACATCGATATTTCTCCCATCTACAAATCAAAATGAGCAGATGGCGTAAGCAAAAAGAACTATATGTTTCCTTGTGTTTATTACAGGCTGATGAATCCTATACACATTACAAAATATATTTCAAGGTGATTTATATGTTTTTTTGGAAGGGCTATTTATTCTCGTTGTTCTTGTTCTACAAGGATATATGTCTATGTTCTCCCTTCACATGAATCTTTCTTCTATGTTCAGTAACATCAAGTTCCTAAATATCAGAGGTGGGACATAAAAACTGCTTCAAGACTTAACTTCTTACCTAACTCGCAGAAGCCTGTCCCATTCATTTTCTTCATTATTGCAAACCAAATTACCCTCCTTCTTTTCAGAACTCTGTGCACGTGTCTCATTAGTTGCTACAGGAAATGATGCTGTTTCATCTTGGTCTTCTGTTGGTTCATCATTCCATTCTGGGAACTGATTGAAAAAATAAGGAAGCAGAGAAAGAAATTGAGAAAGTATCAGGATGGGTTAGTGGACATTGCTTGGTAATGAACTGCAAGGAAAAGAAAACAATTCAGTTTGAAAAGGAGGGAGTAATGGACAATGCATACTAGAAAAATCTGGGATGCGTTGTCCCAAAAATTCAGTTAAGCATATAGGAGCTCCTTTTAAAAAATAAAAAATAAAAAGAGCATTGTATCTATGTTTAACTAAAAGTGGGAGGACGTGTAATCAATAGTAATATAATGGCAGAGATGCTGATACCTTCACTGAACCAAGCATGTCGTTCTCTAATTCTGATTCAGCAGCATCCGGTGAATCAGATTCAAGGTTTGAGCGGTCAAGCAATTTCAAAATGGAATTTTCATCCCACACAATCTTGTTAATAATATCAGTACATCTATCTTGGTAGACATCCCCAAGGCCGCCAGTCCTCCTCCTATGCTTAGTCTCTACTTCTGTAATTGTGTTATTGTTATTGATGTGGTTTTCACCATCTTTTCCGGGCAAGCTAGAAGAATCACTAAAAAGTTCTTCGGTTCCCCATTTTAGGATACTTTCCACCTCCTTCGGCGGCCCAGACTTGTTCACAAATATTTGATCAAGCATCAGTTTCTTCTTTGCCAGCTGCAAGATGCGTTCTTCAACGCTAGCACGTACAAAAAACCTGTATACAAGAAGTCTATTTGACTGTCCAATTCGATGAGCCCGGTTCATGGCTTGGATATCTGCGTGCGGGTTGTAGTCAGAATCGTAGATAATGACAGTATCAGCAGTAGCCAGATTGATACCAAGACCACAAGATCGTGTTGATAGAAGGAAGACAAATCGACTCTTATCTTGGTTAAAACGTGCAATTGCTGCTTGACGATCAGTCACAGAAACAGAGCCATCAACTCTCTCATATGTCTTTGGTCCAAATTCGATGTTCAAATAATCCTCAAGGATATCAAGTAACTTGGTCGACTGTGAAAATATAAGGACTCTGTGACCTTCTTTATATAAAATCTTAAGCATACAATGCAGCAGAGTTAATTTGGCTGAAGCCTTTATCCGCATTTCATGAAGGAATTCCACTGATCCAGAATCAGGCTCAGTGCCTGGTATGAGATAAGGATGGTTGCAAACATTCCTTAATTGAGACACAATATTTAACATCGATTTCACTGCTACCCCTTTCCCTACGTTGCGTAATATCTGATAGTTCTTCGTGAGCATTGCGCGATAGTATTCCGCCTGAATAGATGACAACTCAACAGGAACCATTCTTTCAGTCTTAGGGGGGATATTCTTCATGGTATCCTTTTTAAGCCTACGAAGCATGTGCGGAGAAACAAGTTTCTTTAGTTCCTCCACCTTTTCTGCAGTTGTTAGATCCTTAAACTTCTCCTCAAATGAAGAGAGGGAAGGAAATGAAGCTGGCTGCAAAAAGTTCAGCAGATTAAACAGCTCCCCTATATTGTTCTGAAGAGGAGTGCCAGTCAACAATACACGATGTTGGAACGAACATGTATTTAGCAACCCAAAAAGTTTACTCCTCGCATTTTTCAAACGGTGCCCCTCGTCAACCACAAGAACTTCCCAAGGAACTCCACGAAGATAAGATGAGTCCGAAATAACCATTTCGTAAGTAGTTAAAAGAACATTGAACTTGTAAGCTGATGTTTTCTTACTTGACGAGCAAGGATCACTGGCATGCCATTCGTATTGGCGAATCATGGTTCTAGCCCTTGCACTCCCATGATATTCCACGACATTGAGGTTAGGAGCCCACTGTGAAAACTCTGCCATCCAGTTGGGCATCGTGGATAAAGGAACCAAAACTAGACAAGGTAGTGTAGCTTTAAACTCAACATATACTGATGATATGAAGGCACAAGCTGATACAGTTTTCCCAAGCCCCATTTCATCAGCAAGTATCACATTTTTTGACTTATGCCAGCATTTCCGCAACCAATTTAATGCTTCCAGCTGATGTGGAAACAAAGAACCTCCTAATAGCTCTGCAGGCTGCTCAGTGAGAGTAATTACCTCACTTTGTTGGGAGTCACCCTTCCTCTGCAGTGCGTCATGTTTAGCGGAATCATTCTGTACTGCTTGGCGTTCAAACTGATAGAACAAATGAACCAAGTGCATTGAGTTTACAATTACAGGTTCATCCATTTTTTCCCAAGTGCATTCGTCATAAGGAACATCCGTCCATTTTACATATGCTTCAGTTGAACCATCTTCAGAGGACCGAACAGCAATCACTCGCTGAGGCACCTTCCACCGTTCGTTACCAACATTCATTGTTGCTATCCCGTATTTTGCCTTGTAATTGTCCAGCTTCCGTTTAGCCAGAACTTTCAGTTCAGATTCAGGAACCCAACTGTTATGGATATGAGATTTCCCCATCCACTTGACCAAGAACTCATATGACACTGTCAATACATTAGATAATCCAAATTCAGTCATGCAGGACTCATTAACTTTCTTTTTAGGAGCGCTATCCTTTCTCATCTCTGTTTCAACCTCCTTTGAGCTTCCAATCTCATCAGAGACGTTTGTTCGACGGTTTCCTTCTTTACATTCTTTGGACATTGATCTTCGGTACACTTGTAGCTTATCTGTACTTATATCATCTTTTATGTTCTTTCCCCCATCAGAACAGCTGGCAATATCCTTAGACCCCTCGGCAGAGTTTCCTCCACCAACCCCATCTGAGGGCATTTCCCAGCCGGGACTTTGACCAGATAGTTTGATTTGATCTTGTACTACTACTGAATCCTCAGAAGGCGGGTCATTTGCATCCATGACAAGGATGTTGCAACAAGAATTTGCATTATCACTTCGCACTCTACAACCCAAAACTCGATCAACCTGCTGTTCAAAAATAGAATAAAATGTAAGCTACGGAAAATAGTGATCATTTCAGCTATGGATGTACTTAAAGAAAGCAAAAATAGTGATCATTTCAGCTATGGATGTACTTAAAGAAAGCAAACATATAACATTGCCAGCCAGCTAAGGACGTCATTTCTTTAGAACAAGTACTATCCACGATACCTGCTGAACTTCAGGAGCAGTATCTTTATGTATCAAAGGATCAGTTGGAATTTTCACTTTATTTGATGCACGTAATCGAGGAGGGTCTTTCTCAGAGATCATCTGCATCAAACGATAGAATATCATAGTAACACTAACAGGAACAAATAGGCCATTAGATGACTTATAAATGGCTGCATCAACATTAAATGGGTAAGAAAAATGCATGGTACATATCCACAATATAGTTTACATAAGAAGTGATCACCTGCCCCAAGTGGGCAATTGTTATCTCGCCCACATCCAATGTGACACTTGCCCATTGGATGAATTGCTGATGTCACATTTACTTATTCATCCAATGTGCAAGTGCCACATTGGATGTGAACAAGATAACAATTGTCCACTTGGGGCAGGAAATCATTCCTCTAGTTTATATATATAAACAACTTATTATGAATAAAGAATCACTTGTAGAGTTAATAGAAAAAATGACTACAAGGGAAAACAATTACATATATCATGATTTGCTACCATATAGTTTATGCATTTCTCCATACTAGAATATATTTTTCTCAAGAATGCTATAAGAAAGTATTAATTTATAAATATAAGGAACTTATGAACAAAGAACAAGTTAGAAGGATGAGGAATCCTCATAAAACATAAAGCACATAATTTTTAGGGAAAAAAAGTGGAATTCTCATAAACCAAGTGAAGTTCAAAGAGCAAAGGTTTATATCATGGAAATTTATTAATATCGTTGTAACTGTGTGCCTCGATTTTAACAATTGATTATGAAGACTACTATCTCCCCTTCACCGTCCCAGAAAAATTGTAAAGGAAAAAGGGAATGGTTATTGCTTGCATATTATGAGGCTAATAAGTTATAATGAGGTAGAGAACGAGAATCTGAATCTCATCTTTTGTATATACCAAACAATAAGGAGTGGATCAGAAATCTGCCAACACATAATTGAAGAAGACAAAAGTCAGGAAGTTACACTTGTACATCAAGTTAGCAAATCAGAGGAACGGAGTATAGGAAGACCTTAAAGAAAGGACTCTCCATCACTAGATTTTACTTTAGAATAAGAAAGACTTTAAAATTATTGCAAATTGAAATAGAAAAAGGAATTATTTTCATAAGCAAAGAGCTGTACAAATGCAGATTTTCAATACTCGGAAAATGACTGCACGGAAAAAGAAATGAAGACAAAAACAAAAGACTGTCGAGAAACTAGAGAGCAACCAAAAAGAAAAAGCCAGTAATATAATGGAACCTATAACATAGTAACAAGATGATGGGTATCAGAAGCTATTATACTACAAGACTTCTCCCAAAGCATCAATCTGAAGGGCTGTTAAGACATCACTGTACACGTCCAATATCCTTCAAAACTATTAGAGTCCCTGTTCAAGTTCAACAATCTGTCTATTCTTCTTACTATATCTAAGTGGATAGTTTCTAGCAATAATGTTTATCTTCACTGATCATCGAGTTATCGGATGCAGACATGCACCTTTGAAATTCTTTCTGAACATTAGATAAGAAGCAAGGGACAGGTCAGGAGCCATTAATTTATATGAATCTTAGTGCACAACTACAGTCTATCGACCTTATGTTCTTTCAGCCAGTCACAGGGACCCGCTGACGAGGGGAGGAAGGTACAGAAGTAGGGGTTGTTTTAAGGTCGGTTCAGCAATTAAATGCATTAATTTTTAACAGTTATGTTTTCGAACATCAGATAAGATCCTCTCAGTGAGGAAATATGCCTGGCAAAAGGAAAATTACTTAGACTTGAACAAGCACCAAGAAAATGCACTATAGGCAGACAGAATATACATACCTTGTCTTTTAGTTGGATACCAACAGTATCTTTCTCAACTTCCTTTTTTGATGGAGTCGCACGAGCCCTTTGGTCAACTATTTTATTTTTTCCTTGTGATTTAGAAGTGCCTGAATGTTTAGCCTTCGCTTTTGATACACCCTTTCTAGAATTATCTGGAGCAGATTTGTCCTTGTCAGTCTTGTGCTTCTTTTCAGATTTGTCCTTGTCAGTCTTGTGCTTCTTTTCACTATCAAGGGTGGAAACCTTATGCTTTCTTTTTCTAGCTTCCGGCATGGCAGCTGCCAGTGCAACTTCCAATTCATGGATGCGTTCATTTTCTAGTGATTCATTTGTAGGAGACACATCGGTCTTTCTCTCAGAAGCTCCCTCATTTGTATTCAAATTTCGTGTCTTCAACAATGACAAAATCTCCTTAGCAGGAGCACTTGACTTCTCCGACGAAATATGTGTCATAGATACATCCAGTTTCCTATTGACACTGACATATGATGAACTGCCATCCACAGAGCCATCCTGCACCAGATGACAGGGTTCTGTACTGCGGGATACATGATTGGAGTAACAGTCCGCTTTTTCAACTGATTGGGCACGACAAGATAAGGAAGATTGTTGTCTTTTGTCTGAAGACCTTTTTTTCACAGGAATGGAGCTTTCGAAGACCTCAGTCACCTTATTAGTGCTAGATGATTCCTTTTCAGTTTTTGATCTTCGAATGATAATTTTTGTCCGTGCTCGTTTTGAGACAGGATCCAGATTCATAGGCTCTAAAGACTCACTTTTCTGACAACAGTTTGGGCATTCCCACTTCCCCGGTGGAACGCGCTAGTGCAAAATGAATAATAAAATTTCTGTTACTGCATGAAAACAAACAAATAGAATGATTGGGAAACAAGTTATCCTTAATTATCAATAAGCTAAACATACCTTCAGAGGAGGATCCAAACACTGACGATGATAGGTTCCGGGACAGCTTTCGCAACAAAGCAAATTTCCACCAAGATCACAGACCATGCATTCGTAATAATACTGGAGGAAGAAGCCAAGCACAAGTCACGGACACCTCATAGGGCTTATGTCACTATTCTAGCACTAATGCTCAAATAATTTATGGGTTCACAGGTTCTAACATCACCATTCTAGAGCAAAAGTTCAAATATTTATTGATCAATTTGCCATTTGACCAAAAGACGACAATCGAACTTACATAATAAAAGTACAATAAATAGATGTGTTGATTTCTCAGCCAAGAAGGAACCGAGTGGGGTCACAATTCACGCATGCGTAGCTTCTTTTGTAAAACATTTTTCTTGTCATATTGAATAAAACTCTCTCCTATACTTCACATTCTCCTCTTCATGAGGCTTGTTTCAACCACCAGATATGAAAGAAAAGATAACAAAAGTAAAAGAATGAGATAGCTCACCCCATCATCTCCTTTTCTTCTGCCAAGATGATCTAGAGTAACATCATCTTTTGGGCCACATTTTGATGAAGTGGATGATGAAGGTTCTTCTACAGGTCTGGAGTGGATTTCTCTGCCGCTGGATTTAACTGTACCATTAGGAAGTGTTCTTCGCTTTCGTTTCAAGACCCAGTTTCTGTTAAGCATTTTACTAGTCATTGAACTGTCGTCCTTCATTGGTAGACATCAAGTTGTGCACTTATGAACTGCAATGAAGAAAGGAATGTTGCGTCAAAAACAAACTTCAGGCTTTTTAACATCTACACTTTTTTCATTGGAGAAAATAGTAAGTGCACCAGATATAAATTTAAGGACACAAGCCCCGAAACAGAAAGGCATAGAGTACTTAATCTAATCCGACCAGAGGTTACAGCATTGAAATCAGATTCAGAAAATAAATGCACTGTAAGAATCAAGATGTTTTTACCCAATTTTACTTAACCTCGAGTGCCTCATTTAGGCACGTTGAAATATAAGTTAAAGTAAGAAATTCGAGTAACAAAATGCATCATATTTCAACAAAAACTGCACCCCACATATGCTTGAACCACATTCATTTATTCCTTTCTTTAACAAAAGAAGCGAACATAAAATTTGAGTTCTAAATGAATGGTGATTGAGCATGCAATACAAAAGTACATTAACATACTTGATATTTCTATATAACAACAAACCTTCATAAATTGCAAAATTCGATGTAAGACTTTAAATACAAAAAAATTGAACAATTAGAAGTATATAAATATTCAGAAGGGTTTTCATTTCTTGATGTGCATGGCTTCTAATGAACTTAGCAAAAAGATTGTTCAGACAATCACCGATGAACATCCAGTATGCACAGTACAATATTACGGGCTTAGCTTTTACACCACTGAATAAATGGGAAACAAATCAATCAAGAAATAAATTAACGTTCCTTTCATCATGCATGTCTCAATCCAAAAACAAACTGCAAAGGAAAAGGGAATGAGTCTTTGAAAAATCAATTAAACCAGCATTGTGAAAAAGCATGCAGCTGCCTCTGTCACATCATTAAACCGACATCAACATAAATGAAATTTATGAAGTGCAAGTCAAACTAGTCCAATGTATAGCAGATACAAAAATCCACAGAAGATCTACATGATTCTCAGAGAAAAATAAGGAGCAGTCTCTGCAGGAACACAGATTAGCAGGCATAAGAACTGAAATTAATTTATTAGAAAACCAGCATAGAGTCTAGAAATGGTTACTTTCAAAATTATGGTATGAAAAGCATGACATCACAAAAATTGGATCTTCAAATGAAGGAAACCTCAGAAAACAAGTTCGTTACTGATATTAGAAAGAACTGATCACGAAGGGTTTTCAAACTGAAACTTATATTTACTTGACACTCACGCAAGCTTACACTCTACGGTTCACATGATTAGAAAGTGAACCTTGCAGTCCATCATTGATCTAGAATGCTAAGAACAGCGCATCGTCTTTTTGTCTTTTTCTTTAGCAGTGTAGTCACCAAGAGTATACAGTTTATTCTAACTAATTAATGCATTTTCTCAAGAATTCAGAAGCAATAAATATGTTATTGTAACGGTTAGATGTTCAAGTAAACTTGACAAGCCATGTAATAACTAACTAGATCGTTAAACTTATATTTCACCACAGCTTCCAGAATGCTCTGTGCGCGGTATATCTTCACTAACTTATCTCTCCTAATTTATATGCTCTTCTCTATCTTTTCTATAAGTTGAGCAGATCTTATTTATGCTTAAATCTATCTTTTCCCTTTTTCAGATAAGTTACTTCAGGAGTTATCTTTTAGCAAGTACAATTCTCAACACAAGTCATCGGATTTTAAAACCTACGTTTAATTTACCCTACCATCCAAAAACTTTAGCCACCAGTCACAAATTATACATTCTTAAATTCCAAATCCAAGAAAGCATATAACCAAGCAAGCAAAGCTAAAACCTAATTACCTCATTAACCAGGTTTTGAGCATGATTATAAATAATCTTCCCATCTTAATTCAGTTATTTAAAAAAAAATCAAAAAAATCAAAAAAAAAAATATATATTAAAAAACTTAAGGTGCAATGGTGAATTGAATCATAAAAGATTGAAAACAACCATATGAAGCCACAGACATTAACTCCAATCAATGAAAGAAAGAAAAAAAAGGCAAAAACCTATTAACTAAAACCCATTTAATCGCCCAAAAAAGACTAAAACTTCAATTAAATCAAAGCACAAACCCTCAAGCACAACAATCAAGCAATGCCCACATCAAAATGAACAGAAAAACAGACAAGAATCAGCTCAAATTGCACAACCTACTTAAGATATGCACAAACAACAGTACCCCAGACTGAAATTAGCACATACCGACCTTGCTTATGGATCAAAAACCCATAAAAACAAATAAAAATCCAATCTTGCTCAATTTTTTATGTATATAAACTGGTAGACATACGTCAAGCGGTGGAGTTAAAGACAAAAGGGGGATTAGGGTATATGACTATGAGAGATACGAGAATGAAGAGCGAGAAAGAATAGGGGCAGACAAATGAATGAAATAAGCGTTAGAGAGAGAAAGTGAGTGAAGCATTACAATCGAATACGGATTTGCCGGGGTCATAGGACTTTGGGTGTTACACACATATACATACACACGCACTGACATGGCAGCAAGCGGTGTGTGTGTCGTGGGAATAGAGCCCAGGTGTCACCAAGTGTGAGCATGCCACGTGGCATCCCGGATGCCTGTCCCCATCTCTCTCTCTCCGTACTTTCTTCATTTTTTTTCATGCTTTTTCTTTGATTTGCCTTCATTCTCAATCTTCTCTTCTTTCTTCTTTCTTGCAATTCAGAGACTCTCTGGTACGGGTACCAGTGTTTCCATATGATGCATAATATTTTATTGTATTTCTCAGCCATATCTTTCTCTCTCTAGACTCTACATATTTATATTGTATGTATATATGCACGTTGTCAATTCTATTGCCGCCATTAATTTTGATTTTCAATTTTGATCCTAAACCAGCACTGTTGTATTTACTTTTACAGGCATTATCTTCTTTTTCTATTCATTAATTCTTTGTTATATAATAAATAAATATATACACACTTCATTCTTTAATCTTCCATATGTTGATATGCATAGATTTGAATGAAAAATGAGAGCATGAAAAAATTACTATATTAATGTGAAAGTAAATTTTAACCACAGTTACTATTTTGGTAAAAAAAACAAAATTAAAGGGGTGGGAAAGATTTTTACTATCTTTGTAGAAAGGTAAACATTATGAAAATGACAGATTATATTCTCTTGTGAAGTAATAGTAAATTTCAAGGGAAAAAAATGTTATCCAATTCCAAGATTTACCTTTGCTCATCCATTGTAATGTGTACCTTTTTGGTAATATGCATGGAAGTAATTAAATTAACCTAATATAGTTATCTTGAAACAAATGCATAGATAAATTCATGATTCAAATGCCCATAAAAAACACACAAACATTTAATTGATTGTTTCTTTTGTCTATATATAAAAAAAAAAGTGATACTGACTATATCGAAACCGCCGTGTCAGGATGAGGTTGACCTAACGTTGGGGAACATCAAATTAATTCAAACCCTCGTCCATATCGTCAGAATAAGAAAGGTATGCTTATTACGAAGATTGAATGAATAGTTGTGATATCGAGAAATGTTTATTGCTATCCAGTCAAATCCCTTATTCACTATATCTACTCATAGAAGGAAGGTCAGACTAGAATGTGTACCCTGATGTGTATTAAAGGCACGCTAATCATTCGAGTCCTCAAGAGGGGAACAGGTCTACACCCGGTGAAAATTGGGCAAACAGACAAGTTGGTGACGATCTTCCTTGTCATTCCATAGTAAGGACAATAATAGACATTTTTACGGTTACGATACAGAGAATAAGATTTACTTTATTCCTTCCGAGAATCTAGGAACAGATAGATAATTGGGCAACTCATATGTAACAAGTTGGTGGCTACATTACGTCAACATAGAAAACCTCTATATTTTCCCAAATTGTTTTTGTAATTAGTAATATAGACACTCTTATATCGTTTTTATATTTAGTCTTTGTTTGGTTTTGCTTAAAAAATTGATAAAAAATTGAATCAAATTCAATAATTAATTTTAATTATACATTTAATCACAACGTTTCATCAACTTTTCAAACACACGTTTCATCAACTTTAATCACAATTTACTAAAATATTGATTTTTAGCAAAACCAAACGAGCACTTAAACATCTTTTTATACACCACTAACTTAGTCGCTGAATTCCCACAATCCCACCGAAGATATAACCCCGTCCTTTTTAGGTACCAGAATGAAAATTTCAAGTGTAAAAACTTTAGTAAGTTGACACAGGTTGCAATTTTTGATGGGTCGGCCCATAAAAAACATGAGGCATTTCATGGCCCATGCCGTAACACTTTTTATTTTTTATCTTTCAATTTTTAGTTTTTAGTTTTGAATTCATTTTCAATTTTTGTTTTGTGAATCTATTTTAAGATTGTTGAAAATGTATTTGGTTTGTCATTCTGAAAATTTATTTATGCAAAAAAAAAAAAAATTGAAAAACATGTTCTATTTGGATTTTGAGAAATTGTTTTATATCATTTTATTATTGATTTTGATTATTTAGTAAAATAAAATAATTTTATACTAATATATGATAAAATAATATATACATTTTAAAGTCAATGCATCTTATAATATTTTTTTTTACAAAAATAAAATACAAACAAATAATAAATTAACAAAATAAGAAATAAAAAAATAAAAATTAATGACATGGATTGAGAATTTTAATCTATTTTCATTTGAATTACTTTTTTAATTTTTTTTATTTAAATAACCAATAAGGGCTTGAATTATTTTTTTAGTATTTAGAATTTTAAATTTTTTTAGAATATTTGTTTATATAAATTTTTATTTAAATAAATTTTGTTTTCCTTATTTTAATTGTTTTCCATGTTTTCACCGAAACACTCAAAACGTCATAAATGTGTTTTGAGTTTTATGTTATAAAATTAACGTATTTTCGAAAACAACATAGTAAACAAGTTTTAAGTGTTTTACAAAACTGAAAAATAAAAATTGAAAAGAGCTTGAAAACAGCAAAGAGATCGGACTACTGGTTTTTGAAAAAAGTAAAATAAACAAGAAAATATTAAAACTGCCCTAACATGTCCAGTTTACCAAAAAAGACTAAGTTATTTCGGGAAATATATATAATCAAATCCTTTTTTTTTTACCCATTAACATTATAGAAGATTTCACAAAGTTATTATCACTTAATTTTCAACTTTTCGAGAATGTTTTAGCAAATGAATTAGTAGTTGTTGTTCTTGTTTCTTCAGTATCTTATGTGATTCATGTGCTTGTCATGTCCGTTTGATTATTCACAAGTGGTATTCAAACTCTGGGAATAATATTTGGAAAAGACGAGTTAATTTTACAATTGGCTATTAAAGTTCAACTGAAAATCAAATTGATCTTTAAAGTATTTTTGACTCATTTAGTCACTACAATTAAATTTTGTTACATAATTGGGGACTCTATTAGGACTTAGGAGTATCCACTCCATATTTGATGTAGCCCCATTAAACCTCAACAATGACACTTTATTTTCCGCCGTCAATATACATTAAAAAGGTCGCGACAAAACTAAAACACGAGGCCAATTAAAATGAATCAGTCGCTACATAGTTAGTCCATGACTGCACGTAGAGGTTTAAATGCGATTACATTGGATATTAATTAGGTTAACAGAGTAGTCAATTATTTAACATTATTTAACTTCAATGACTAAATGAGTCAACAAAATATTTTAAGAAATAATTTAAATTTTGCTTCAATTTGAGTGATCACTTGTGAAACTAACTCGACAAAAAACTGTTAATAGAAGTCATTGGTTTTGAAATTTCACGACCTTTGAAATGAAAACTTCTCTCGTTCTAAGAGGTCGTGCATTTTCTAGATTTGTTGTTTGTACTTATTACTTATTCGTCAATGCAAGTTATGAATTACGGGAAGTCTAGAACAATTCAACAAGCTACATGAATAAAATTGTTAATTTCCTTCTGTCCATAGTCTGTGTCCGTCAACCTTTGTGATTGTTTGGTATTTTTTTTTAAGATTATAAACAGTAAATCTAACAGAATGTATGAATAAACTAACTCGGCAAAAAACTGTTAATAGAAGTCATTGGTTTTGAAAGTTTACGACCTTTGAAATGAAAACTTCTCTCGTTTTAAGAGGTCGTGCATTTTCTAGATTTGTTGTTTGTACTTATTACTTATTCGTCAATGCAAGTTATAAATTACTCGAAGTCTAGAACAATTCTACAAGCTACATGAATAAAATTGTTAATTTCCTTCCGTCCATAATTTGTGTCCGTCAACCTTCGTGATTGTTTGGTAATTTTTTCCCTTCTTTTAAGATTATAAACAGTAAATCTTACAGAATGTATGAATAAAGAGTAATATTATTCATAGTCGCTCACTACCAGTAGTGAGCCTACGTGTCATTACTCAATTGGAGTAATTATTCATAAGTGTTGACTATACATACATTATTCATTTAGAATAAATAATTACTCCAATTGAGTAATGACACGTAGACTCACTACTTCGGTAGTCAACGACTATGAATAACATTATTCAATTTCAAATTATTTCAAAGCATTTCTCCATATAAAAAGTCGGCAGTAGATGATGTCGTAATTAATTACAAAATTCAAAGTCAAATGTTATTTATAGATAATGTGCGTCACTTTTATCATATTGCCGCTAACTAATTAATTTTTGAAATTGCATAAAGGAAGAAAAGTGTCTAGTTATAAAAATATATGTTGGACAGATACGAGCGTGTACATACATATTTACACAAGACAAGACTAAAAACTTGCTTAGTTGAATATAAACTATAATTTAAGTTGATTAAATTGGTGAAATATCCGTTTCATCTATACATTTCAAAAGATCCATAATTAACTACTCATTTATTATCAACATAGTTTACAGAATCTACAATTTATAATCACTTAAAAAAAATCAACACTATAAAAACTTGCCATTGTGATGTTGCCATTTGATGAATTGAATTTCTCCCTCTTCCTTTTTTTTAGTTAGTAAACAAAAGTTTCGTGGCAAGTACCTATTTTTGTGCTCCTTTTAAGGCAGAAGAATACAAGTGTGTGACATTCCAGATCTTATTGCATTGTATCCTGCCAAATGTCATATCTTTTCTTATATCTGGTTTTTTTTTTTAAATGTACTATAAGTATGTTTATCATTACGTATAAGCACTTGTAAATTAATTAAACATTATTTTTATCTACATATTTCGTAAAATTTTACAAAAATATTTACTAAACATACTCATAACGTTACTTTGTCCTCTTTTTCCGTGCAGCCGCAACACTTTTTGCCTCAAAATTATTTACTAAACTATCCACAAGAAGCAACATAATGAAAGGAAAAAAAAATCAAACAGCTCAACTAAAGAATAAAAAAGAAAGATATCACATAGACTCTTATAACCAAGATCCAAGTAAAAAGTATCAAATACGTATCTAAGTCAAGTTTTTTTTGTGAATGTCTCCCTCAATGACAAATTGATAATCGGATCAAAATTAAATACTAACATTCAAATTCAATAGTTGTTATGGGTTGTCCAAATCATTTCTTATTCGAAGATAAGTATGCTAGATACCTATATTTCTTTCAAAAATTTAAAAATACTTCCGTTTTTTAATTTTTGATTTTTTTACTTAAATCTAATTAAAATACTTATTATCTAATCTACCATTCTAAACACAAATCAAACACCACCGAACTTAACGCCCCACCACTTCACTCAATGCCACTGCCAGCCGCCACAACTCCACCCCACTGCTGCCACCAGCATGATCTGAAAATTTTAGATTTGAATTTTCAGATTTTAATGTCCCCTACCAAATTTTGATAATTCTGTTTGAACCGAACTTTTGTGATATTTTTCCTTTTAAACTTTATTAAGTAAATATATTGAGACCCAGAAAAATCTGCTCCATCGTTGTAGAAAGGTGCCAAGTTTTAGTTTTTTATTGAATTATCTGATTTAGCAAAATTACAGGAATATCTATTACCATTTGTTTTAATTATTATAATAAGAGAAAATTATGGTAAATTATTTACATGTGGTACTTTTGAAAAAGGTATCTTTTGAAAACAAGTTAAAAATGATCGTTTTGGACAAATATACTCCAAAACAATTATTTAAATTTGAAATGTATCTTAGTTAAATCTAATTCAAAATCAATGTACTATATCTCAATCAAATCTTGCTTCAACACCCATCACCTTGTACTATTATCATTCGTCACCAACTATCCCACTCCAAATAAGTTACTTTTTTAATAGATTAATTTATATTATAAAAGAACAAAAATTCAATAAGTTTCGTGTTAAATTAGTTTGGTTGTTTTTAGATCTGAAAATATGTTAAATATAATTGCTCAAAAATTGTAACGACCACGGACTTTTTTCTTACGACTCTCTCGCCTAGGGACTATTCCGTGCGCCGTCCATTGGAGGTTGGGCTCCAAATTGAATTTATTTCGCGTCCTTAGCGATTCGAACCCTTGACCTTCCCCCTTAATAAGAACTTAAATAGAATGTTGATACCAATTGGACAAGTGGATAATACGTAAGTTAACGGGGCACAAAATAGTTCTTAGGCGAGAGAGTGGTAGGAGAAAGCCTATGGTTGTTAAAAACGCATTTGTCCAATTGATATCAACATTCTACTTAAATTTCTCTTAAGAGAGAATGTAAAGAGTTCAAATTTTTAAGAACGCGAAAGAAATCCAATTTGGAGCCCAATCTTCAGTGGACAATACGTAAGTTAATGGCGCATTGAATAACCTCTAGGTGAAAGGGTCGTAGGGGAAAGTCCGTAGTCTTTACAAAAAAATGCGTGCGTATTTTTGTAAATGTTATTAAAAGTTGCTATTTGTCTAGATTTCTAAAATCCCCTTGCTATAACCATTTTTTGTAAGTTGTGGCACTTTGTAGTTTTTTGGTATTTGTTTGTCACATCTTGTACGTATTTTTGGCCCTTGAATTCTAAGTTATTTAAGTTGAGTTCAATTTATTAGTTCAAGTTTAAACATATGAACAAGAGTCTTTTTCAAAGATGCAGAGATCGTGGGGATGGATATGTGATGGAAGTGGAGATAGTGTGGTGTGCAGAAGCGGTGGTGACAACAGACAATCGCGAGGGTTTTGGTGGAGCGGGATGATGTTGGTTGGAGGAAAAAACTATAACTGAGATCGGATAATCCGATTCAATTAATGGCGGTGGGAGGTGATGGTGGTGGCAGAAGGAGACCATGATGGTGGGAAAATAGTGTAGTATTATGATTTGAGATGAGATTAACATAATAACACATGTTACTCTATAAACAAAAAAATAAGTAACACTATAAAACATTTATTACTTTACAACTAACATAAGCACACAACATGTAAAATAAGGTAATATAACTAATATAAGTAAAAATTTAAAAAATAATTTATGTTTCAGTTTTTGAAAAGAAATGTAAGGTAGTTCAGTAGTTGTCAAAATATTCCTTTTTAATTTATTTCAAAAATGAACTAAAAACATTTATAAAAATGTGTTGGGCAAGGTAGCCCACCCAACATGTCACGGGTTGTGCACGAGCCTTGTTTTGTTGATAGGTCAACCCATCAAAAATTGCAAGCCTTTGTTGGGCCTCTTGTCCTGCATGTAAACCCGATACCAGTTATTATAGTATTTCTGAATAGGATTAGTTTTGTATTACATGTCATTGAAAAGAAAGTGAATAATTGTTTTTTGCCCCCGGGGCATAGTTCAACTGGTGGAATAATCAACGTAAAAGTTTGGCAACACAGTGGCGAGGTGGAAGTTCAAGTCTTGGTGGAAACACCTCATGGTAGATTTTATTCGATATGGAACAATCACTTTAGAGGTGGTTGCGCGTGCGCTGCAGTGTCTGCGGTCGGATGAGGGAGAATCGAGAGTCGGTTGAGGCGATAATTCGCAATTTACCTCTCTACAAGTTCAGGAGGAAGGTCTTGGAGATTCGGGGATATAGTGCAAGAAAGCCCAAGATACTGGGATATCAAAAAAACAAAAACAAAAAAAAAAAGAAAGAAAAGAAAAGAAAGTGAGTAATTATAGAGGGTTTGCATACATGTTTGGGGGAATAAGTGGTTTTCTTATAAGTTTTGGGGATTCACAATTTGTGTGAGTTCCAATACTTATTAGCTTATGTATGTGTGCTTAACAGCCAAGTCATGATCCCCGAGAATCCATAGTTGACGTATTATTCCATCTTTTTCGCCAATATAACAAGTCACACTATTGTAAAAATTGATTTTGTAATGCTCAAATCTCACTTTCATTCTTGTAAATCTCATAGTCATATATCCTAATCCTCTTTTACCTTTAGCTCTACTCCTTTCTCTATACCTATTAGTTTATTATACACACATAAAGTTGAGCAAAGAATGTCAATTACAAGAGAAGACATTAAATTATGTTCATTGTCATTTATAATTTTTATCATATATAATTGCAAATATTATTTTAAACATTAATTTTTTTGTAATAGTAATAAAGCCATATATTCAAAATTTGGATTAAATAAAACATTATTTTCGTTTATTTGAGTATCGACGAAGACTTAAAAAATTGATGAAAAATGTGACAGACTGAAATGAGCGAAGGCGTTTGAAGCAAAGGACGGAAAATGGTGTCTAGGTGTGGCAGGAAGTGGCAAGGGTATGACGAGGAGGTGTTTATATATATATATATATATATTTTTATTTTAAACTATTTTATTTATAAACTCATTTTCAACTATATATTTTATGGGACTCACAAAATTTTATTAATTTTTTAACAACCCATTTCATTAATTTTTATTAAAATCTCCTAAAAAAACCACTTTCAAATTATACCAAATAGGGAATGTTTAGACCTACTTCCAACATTTTCATTTGTTAAACTCCTGTCATAATTTCTGCCGTATTATTTAACAAACAACTGAAACAAGAGTCAAATGTACAATTATAGCAAGAGTTAATTTACATGTGCAAGGTGCCAATCTAGATTCAGTTTGAGACTTCTATTTGATAAGTAAAACAAACTGGCACTTCTGTGCAATATAAAAATAATTTCTATGCATTGTTTTATTATTTTACGCTCACTAACGACGTGAGGCTGCATTGTCACTCGACTATTATTTAACAGATCGACAGAGATTAATAAGTATAAATAAAAGGAACAATTGCAATAAAATATTAAAACGACATGGTCGAAATCCTCTTGAAGCCTCTAACAATTATAAAACTTGAGGCGTGGATTAAGACCAGAGAAATGATATTTTCACTCCAGGGTTAAATGACAATTATATCCTTATTGGTGTCCTATCCAGTCTCCCATTCGAATATCCAAATAGTTGTCGTAACTTGTCTATCGTATTAGTTCTAACTGCAGAAGATTGTAGTGAAAGGAACAGGAGAGAAGCCGACCCTGGAGTGTCTGTATCAAAATTCAAGTGGTACATACATGTGTATATATAGGAGCGAGAAAAACTACAAACTACCAAAGCGAGAACGAGAAAGAGAAAGACTGCGCTTTACTGTTAACTGAAAGTTCATCAGTTCATCGTTTTGAGAAGGTAAATTTTTTAGCTCAATTAAAATCGAATATTTAGTCCACTCAGCGTCTGTAATTTCGATTGTTCTATTTAGATCTCTGTATAGAGCGATTTCTATTAGACGGTTTATCTGAATTCTAATTTCTACAATCGCGATCTATCATCTATATAGCTTTACTGTTAAGTATATTCGTCCAAATGATTAATATTGATTTACAATTTGATGCATACTTGTGCGGTACTTTGATTTGATCTTATGAACATGTTTTGTACTGTTTTCTATTTTAAACAAAATTCAATTAATTTCCAACCGCCCACGATTATAATAATAATCTACATACTTGGGTGGAGATGTTTGGAATCTTTCGTGCTTAATTATTTTAAGAATTTATGTGTTAATTATTCGTGAATGTTTGCAAACAAGTGTTAACCAGATATGCACTGTACTATAGTTGGAGTTCGGGATCTTTTCATTTTCACATGAAGGCTGAAACGATAAATCCTAGGAGTGACTAAATTAGAAGAAAAAGCCAGAGCAAGAGATAGATTATTAAAAATTCACTTCTGAGATCTGTTGGTTCAACTTCATTTGAAAGATTTTTTATTTTTAGCAAGTTTCACTAGGAATAACATGGACTTGTATCTAAATTATCCATTTATCCTCCTATAATCCTTAACAACTAGCATGTATTCTTGCCATTATTGGTAATATGCATGCCGTATGAGAATTTTCCCACATAATCACAAGTCACTACTTTGTGATTTAGGATGTTTTGTTTTTGTAGACTATGGTGTAATGAGAAAACCTTAACTTTATCTAATGTTTATTCTTGCTAAGCTTTTACCTGCATAATATGAACTAGATTGGAACTGTGTCCTCATCCAAGAAAAACTTGATTTTGGAGGTGGTCCGTCGTCCATTTTCAAAGCAGGCTAATATCTAACAGAAACGCCAGGCATCTGTCATGTGTTATAGTAAAAGTGAATGATGGGTATCTAGAAAATGGAGGGATGATAGGAGGTTCTCTTTCATATTTCATTTATTAAGAATTTAAACTTTTCCATATCCCTAGCTATGATATTTCTATATTCTAAGTAAACAAATATTTCCCTCAAAGTTAAGCCTTCCACTCCATCCTGTCTTCTTTCGAAAATTCTACTGTTGACTGTCCTCTACATTCTGTGTACTGCCAGATGTGTTTTCTCTAAGTAGGTTTCTCCAATATTACTCTCGGTAATCTGGCGAATTGAAGCGAATCGAATCGAATCGAATCGAATCGAATCGAATCAGGATTCATATTGTTTGCTTTCTCGAAAGAGGTACTCCTGCAAGAAGATAGAAATTTGAAACATTGGTTGTTTTCTTTGGAACCTGATAATATTAATAATTTGATTCGATAAGGACAAAAGCCACAATATTTGGCAGTAGAAGTGGCTGGCTAGAAGATAGAAATGTGAAACATTGGTTGTTTTCTTTGGAACCTGATAATATTAATAGTTTGATTCGATAAGGACAAAAGCCACAATATTTGGCAGTAGAAGTGGCTGGCTACAGTCCGTAACAAATTTTCAGTGATCCACAAAGGAACTGAGGAGCGATGAAGGGGGAAGAGAATGTGAGGGAAGTTTAAATCTTTTTTCTTTTTTCTTTTTTTCCTGGTTCCTTAGCAAAATGGGAGGGCAACGAAGAGGCATAAGACAAAGTCGGTGTACATTTAAAATATAAACGCTTAAAACATTACACACCTTCCAATTTATTAAAAAATTTAAACTATCAATGAAATTTCAAAGACATTAGACTTTATTTTATTGTCTAGAAAATGTCAAAGCACGAAGTTCCTTTTCTATTTCGTTTGATTCTACTCTCCAAGGACATCTTAATACAGAGTCAGTTCATAACAAATTTATTGGCCTCTGGAATAATATTACCTTTCCGGGAATGCTGGTTTACCGTAAAACTCTATCTGGAAGTTGAAAATGAGGAGAAAAAAAGAGAAGGCAAAGAAATTAAAAGGACACTGGGACTATAAAAGAGCTTTATCTGTAAGAGGAAGAGAGATGAAATTGAAACAAAGGAGGAGTTTCTAAAAAATACATGTACTTCATCTTATGTTTGTTGAATTTTAATGTATTTATGGAATTTGAATTTCAGTATTATAGGAGGAGATTAAGGCATATGATGAGCAAATTACTTTCTTTAAGTTTCATTTTGTCCTATCCTCTTTTCTTTCCCTTCTCATAACCTAAAGCTTTTATGAATTTGATTTTCTAGCTCAAGTGTTCTGATCACTGGCTGTATACTATGCTTGCAGGTTCTATCTGTGGAAAGATAGTTATCAATCGCATTGCTGATTATTCAAGCAGAAGTAGTTCTTTGGTCGGGTTTTCTAAATTAAGAAATGAGTGAAAGCTTATTTCTTATTTTGGAACCTGATTGAGAACTAAAACTTGTCTGGTCGCTGTCTGGAAAGTCTCTCTCTTGCTTTTTCTTGGAACTTATTTTCATATGTTTTCCTGGGTGTTTGTCGCATTAGTTTGAACATCAATAAATGGAAAGAAATATGGAAAAAGCTAAAATGGGCCAATTGAAAAACTATGAACAAGTTCGTTATAGTTCTGCGGAGACAAGAAATCAGGGGCTTGGTTCTGTGAGTCAATGGACTTTTCAGGATCCGTGCAATTTGATAAACACTAATATAAGACCACCAGATCTCAATTTACCAGTTGGAGCTAGACCTGATCTCAATTTACCAGTTCGTGCTAGACCTGTTCTCAACTATTCCATTCAGACTGGCGAGGAGTTTGCTCTTGAATTTATGCGGGAAAGGGTGAATCCAAGGCAGCACATTGTTCCAAATTCCTCTAGCGAGCCTAATAGTGCAACTCTGTATATGGATGTAAAGGGCACGCTTGGAATATTTCATGCAGGTTCTGACAGTGGACTTGATACTTCCACTATCCCTGCTGTAGAAAAGAGGAGAGTCCAAGATCCCGAGAGCAATGCCTCATCTCTAAATGAAGAAAAAGTTTATGGTCAGCCCTTTCAGTCTGTAAATCAAACCTCATCAGAACGTAAGAGTAGTCATGAGTTTCATAGTCATACTTCTTCAAGGCCTTCTGGTAGCTCATCACCAATGCTGAAGCTACTCTGCAGTTTTGGTGGTAAAATTTTGCCTCGTCCAAGTGATGGAAAGCTTCGGTATGTTGGAGGAGAAACACGTATTTTCCGGATAAGCAAAGATATTTCTTGGGAGGATCTTGTGCAGAAAACTTGGATCATATATAATCAACCTCATACAATCAAATATCAGCTTCCTGATGAGGATCTTGATTCATTGGTGTCAATCTCCTGTGACGAGGACCTGCAGAATATGATGGAGGAATGTAATGTACTCGAAGATGGTGGAGCCCAGAAACTCAGGATGTTTCTCATTTCAAATGATGACTTAAATGATTCTCAGCTTGGTTTTGAGAATCCAGAAGGTGATTCTGAGATTCAATATGTTGTTGCCGTAAATGGCATGGACTTCGGATCTAGAAGAAACTCCATTGCTATGGAGAACACTTCAGGAAACAATTTGGAGGAGTTACTGAGTTTACGTGTTGAGCGGGAGACTGGTCAAATTGCAGTTGGCTTAGCAGTGGCCGGCTCTGCGCATCCAGAAGTTGGTATGCCCTCTGTAAATCAATCTTCTCAGATGATGCTACCAACTTCATCACATACTTTTGAGTCCAATCCACGTGGTAATCAGGTGCAAACAATGAATCATGGACAGCCTGAATTACATCAATCGCACACTTTCCACCGGATAGAAAGCTTCCAAGATGTGGATTACAAAAATAATATCCCACCATCTGTTCCAATGCAATATAATTATGGTTCTCATCCATCAAATCATGTGCCAGTTTCTGAAAACTTGATTCCACATTCTATTTATGGGCACATGACTTCGAAAGGGGCTATAGCTGTGGGACAGCCACATAGTAGCTTGAAAGCAAAGGCTCCAGAAGTGTCAACATCGAAGACGAAGGTTAAAAATGAAACTATAATCCCGAAGAAAGTTGAGTTTTTTAAGGACCAATCTGTAGAAAAGGAATTGCTTCTGAAGGATGCAAAGATGACAGAAGAGAACTCAACCCAGAAAATCAGTGAGTCTAATAAGATGCAGTCCATCAAAAATGAGAAAATTGTCTCTTCACATCCATATGATAGTTCATCTTTAAATGATATTACACGCGAGGGTGCATCCATCATTAGTGCTGCTGCAGACACAGGGACTCATGTTGTTCAAACATCGGGTAGTGAGAAGAGCCAGAATTCTGTGAGGAGTTCAGTTCCTCTGGACACTGACAAGGAAGGAAATAAGCAAAAGATTGATGTGGATGACCAGTTTTATACATCTGGTAAAGCATTCGTGCCTGTCCATGGTGACTCTGAGGCATATTCAAATGACTTCAACTATGAACCAGCGGTGCCTCCTCAGAGCCTTTTTCGTTCAGAAAGAATTCCCAGAGAACAGGCAGGGCTTAATCGTTTGTCCAAGTCTGATGATCGTTCTGGTTCCCAGTTCCTAATGACTCATATCCTATCAGATGTGTCACAACAGATGTCAGAATCAATTGATAAGTTGAATGATTGGAATGTGGCTTCTCAGACGGAAGAATTTCTTGCTTCTGCAAAATCTGTGCCTACAAACCCACCTGCTATTGAAGAGAAATCAAGTGAACTTCAGAAGTCAATTGCAGTTCCTGATCAAATCGGTGCATTGAATTCCAGTGTTCGTGAGGACAATCTTGAGTCAAATCTTCACAAGCCTGACCTAAATGCTGTGCTACTTCCTGATAGGGATTCTTCTGTGTCCAATTTCCCTATGACTAGCCAAGGAAGTTCTGAATATCCCCAAGATGAATCTGCTTCTAACCTTACGAAGCTTCACTGGGGCAAGATAAGTGGAAAAACCACCGAGGAGCAAATACAGCCTCTGAATGGAGGAGAAAATCCACCTGTAACTTCTTCCCAAGGTAAACCCTCTGTTGGCATTGGCACTTCAGAACAGGGGGATATCCTTATTGATATTAATGATCGTTTTCCTCGAGATTTCTTGCCCGATATATTTTCTGAGGCTAGAGTCATAGATAGCTCCACCGGTATTGCTCCACTGCAGAGAGATGGAACTGGTTTGAGCTTAATTATGGAACATGAACCTAAGCACTGGTCATTCTTTCAGAAGTTAGCAAAAGATGATTTTGTAAGAAACGATGTGTCCCTCATGGATCAGGATCATCTTAGTTTGTCATCTACTCGTGCCAATATTGGAGAAGCAGAGTCCATTGAAAATAGTTATCCACTTTCTAGAGCTAGTGGAGGTGCAATGGATCACATTGATTCCCGTAGCAATTTTGAGGATGATATTCAGCAGCGACCAACTAACACCATTGGACCAGACACAATGAAATTGCCTTCAGATTATGATCCTTCCCAGACGTCTGGCGTTCCAAGTCTGCAATTTGATGGTCAAATGGACTCAAGGACACCTGAATATGAATATCAGGTATTTTTTCATTATGCAAACTTGACGAATGTGCTTTGGTTTATCTGTATTTTCTAAATCTTTTTTTATTACTTTTAAGGATGAGAAGGAAGAAGCACAGCATACCAGATTTCCTCTTGTTGACCTCTCCCTAGGAGATTTTGATCTCCATATGCTGCAGGTATGATGCCACCTTATCAAGAAAAATTAATTAATATGTTCCACACTTGTAAATCAATATTGGGCATTAAAAATTCCCGTACAATGGTTATTAAGAAACAAGCAAAATGATGAGAAAAAGTATATCTCTGTAGAAAAAAGGCCCTCTCTAGTGTATACAACATGGACATAATGCTTCCTTCCTGGAAAACTTAACTAGCTAAGAGCAGGAAAATAGTTATGTAGTTGCGGCTCGACTTTTTTCACTCCTAAATGACATTACAATCGCCATTATGATGGAAATTCACTAGCTGTCGTAGTAACTAAACTCTCCACCCTTTACAAGATGATGAAATTCTCTTCAAGAACATCAAACCACCAAAAGACTGAACTTTAAAATGTGCTCTGGTCAAATACTTTGATGTTCACTTCACCTTACTGCATCCTTGTAGTTTCATGCATACGAATATTATAGTCTAACCTGAAAACAATTGCCTTTGAATATAACTCCCTCTGATCATTATTGTTGCATAATCTTCTGTGCCACCTCTCACTTTTGTTGTATTATCTACATCACTGCCACAAACCTACCAATGAAATGCTGCTAGGATAGTTCATCCTACCCTCCTCTTCTTTTATCTGGATGATTTACAAAGCTTCTCTAGTTAAGCACAATTTGAGAAAACGCGATTTTGACTTCTGGTCTCCAGAATAGTTCTTCTCATCCCTCTAGGTACTCTAATAGAGACTTACTAGATGCTGTCAACGTTTTTTCTTTGCGCTTAGTGGTTTGGAAAATAAATTAGTTGGACAATCTACACAATAATTAGTTGGCAAGTAACATGGTACTTTTAATAGAAAATGAATCAGATTGATTTTGTACCCTTTCTTCAGTAAATATACTGTTGTGACCACCGTTTTAACACTTTGACTGGTAAATAATACTGAACTTGCTCTCTCCCAAAAGAAGAGGGTGCTTGTCTCATTACTTTAGGTTCTCCTTGTTGAAATTGGTGTTTATCAGACTGAGGGAAAAGTGAAAAAGAATAAAGAAGGAAAAATGGTTTATTTTAAAAAGTGAAAAGAGAAATCCATTAACTTTTCCCTCCAAAAGTTGGTAGCTTTCTTGTTTAATTCATTCTTTAGTTTTAAACTTCAAGTCTTAGCAATGAGAAATAATTGAGGAGCTTCTGTGGTGATCCCCACGTGCTGTTCCTGAAGTCTGCTCTTGGTGCACAGATTTCATAAACCATCGCAGGGGCAGAGCTCTTGCTTTTGTGCATCAGCCACTTTTTCTTATCCCCATGTTTTCCACATGATGGGATCTGGAACATGTGTTTTAACTAACCCTGTTTCCGTATATGCACTGATGACCTTATCATCAAAGTAAAAAATCATAGAATACATGTCTACTTGAGATTTGATGAAATATTATAAGATCATATTGGACCGTTTCAGCCACTTACTGTGAATCTTATTTACCATTACAGATTATAAAGAATATGGATCTTGAAGAGTTGAGGGAATTAGGTTCTGGGACCTATGGGACTGTTTATCACGGGAAGTGGAGGGGTTCAGATGTTGCCATCAAGAGAATAAAGAAGAGCTGTTTCACAGGTCGCTCATCGGAGCAGGAGCGTCTGGTCAGTTTATTTGTAGTATATTAAAACTCTCTCTCTCTCTCTCTCTCTCTCTCCCCCCCATTGGTGATAGTCAACTTGTATTAATTTTCTGTAGGCTGTGGAGTTTTGGCGTGAAGCTGAAATTCTTTCAAAGCTTCACCATCCCAATATAGTAGCATTTTATGGTGTAGTGCAAGATGGCCCTGGAGGAACACTTGCAACTGTCACAGAATATATGGTGAATGGTTCCCTTAGGCATGTTTTAATTAGCAAGGACAGGTACCATAATGTTATAGATATAACTTTTACATCTGATAGTTTACTTACTCACGACTCGCGAAACTATATAAGTGCTTCCTTTTCTGTATTTCCCGGGCTCCACTTGTAAATATTCAGGCATCTGGATCGTCGCAAGAGGCTCATAATTGCAATGGATGCGGCCTTTGGAATGGAATATCTGCATTCAAGGAACATTGTGCACTTCGATTTGAAATGTGACAACTTGCTTGTCAACTTGAAGGATCCTTCCCGACCCATATGCAAGGTGACTAAGAGGATATGCCCTTTTTCTTTAATCAAGGGGACTTCTAAAAGTTTGATCTAATAAATATTTTGATTAGCATTGTTAAGTTGATCAGATGCTTTGGTAAATGTTCAAATAATATAGTAGTGGCGCAATATTGTCAATAATGCTTTACCTTCCTGCAGGAGAAAGGATTTGAAAATACCTAGAAATAAAAATTAAATGAGGGAAGTGGAAAAAAGGTCATGGTTAGTGTTGAATCCAACTAATATTTAGCATTTTATTTTAATTTGTTCAGGTGGGTGATTTTGGATTGTCAAAAATCAAAAGAAATACATTGGTTACTGGTGGTGTCAGGGGAACCCTTCCATGGATGGCTCCGGAGTTATTAAATGGTGGCAGTAGTAAGGTTTCTGAGAAGGTAAGATTTTGCACATTATCTTGTTTTATATATAGCATGGAACTAGAGAGCAGAGGATGTAAGTTCTGTGGTTGATGCTGGTAGACAATATTCCTATGTGATATGTGCACTTCATCTCCAGCCAGATGGCGCCTTTTTCTGGATTACTTTACTGAATATTTCAAGGCGCGTGTGAATTTCACTTTCTGCCATTTATGTGTATTTAGTGGCATCAAACTTGGTCACTCATATAGTTCTCTTTTCTGGTCTTCTCTAACCAAATTTCATACGAGTTTATGAATCATCAATTTCCTAGAGTAAAAGGAAGCCATTTTGTGAAATATTTGAGGTTCTTCATACGAAGATGAGAAGAAAATCTACACTAGAAAGATGGTTTCTCCAAATATTGGTGACAGCTTTTATTTTTGCAGGTTGATGTCTTCTCTTTTGGGATCGTACTTTGGGAAATTCTTACTGGTGAAGAACCTTATGCCAATATGCATTATGGAGCTATCATAGGTTTGTTCGCCCTTGCGTTGTTCATCAAATATCTGTCATGTCCTGTTAATCTCTTAATCTTCCTTTCTGTTTCTTAATTTCACTTTGATCCCAGTTTCTAAATTGGAAAAGCCAATGGCTTATGCATCAGTTCAACTATTCAGAAACTTTGAACATAGGTCATAGACTTGAAAATTGCCGACCAAGAATGACTAGATAAAACTAGTAACCACTAACCAGCATATCGATGTCATAATGGTTTTCCCGTGAAATTATGAAAATTCTGCATGTGAATTCATCTATCGCAAGCTATTATCTTTTCAACATTAGAATGTAAAAAATGGAAACCAAAACAAATATTGATAACAAGAAGTCTAAAATGTTTATCATCCTTATATACAGGTGGTATAGTGAATAACACACTGAGGCCACCTGTGCCAAGCTTCTGTGATCCCGAATGGAGATTACTTATGGAACAATGTTGGGCTCCAGATCCAATGGTCCGTCCATCCTTCACTGAAATCGCTAGACGCTTGCGTACAATGTCTGCTGCGTGTGTAACCAGACCACAGGTTCATGCAACACAGACTCAGTTATCCAAATGATAACGTGATATATATATATATATTTCTTTATTTTCTTAAGAAGATTGGTATACTCTGTACAGTATCGTGTATCAGTTACATGGGAGATTGAGTTCTCATCACGACTGTGCATAGATGGATTTGTGTATAAGAAAATGATTATGGACAGTTTGGTGCAATAAATGAAAATTATTACATGTGTTGTAAGCCTATATTTGTTTCGAGGTCACGGTGTATTAAAAGGATTTGAGATTATAATATTGAAATGTTTATTTATTGATTTATTTTGATAGAATAATTTTATATAGTCCTTTCAAAACTAAAAGATAGTGTATGTTTGCCCCCAGAATTGTATTTTTTGGTTGATGGCACAATAAACTTTCATTCATAGATATCACTGCAGATTGTGGTCGAAACAAAAGTAGGAATACATATTTTAATCTTCATGTCAAGCAAATTAAAGAACTCAACTATGTGGACTATTTGATTCCCCTGACAGGAACAAAGCAACAACAATCTCTATGGTTATCTTCAAGCATCGAACAAATATTCAAAAATAAAGCAGTTTTTGGAGCACAATGAAAGTCTAAATTTAGACTTTGCACAACCTGCAGAGTCACGCTCTACCCTTACCATCGAGGAGAAGAGATATGGCAGTTGGGCAGAAGATATGCAAGATATGTTGTCTGCCCGACTGTCGATATGTGGCAGTTGGGCAGAAGATATGTTGCCCGATTCTCTCTACCATTGAGAACCCATTATCCTTTTCAAAGACAAGCCCATTTTTTGCCGCCACTGCCTCTTTTCCACCGACAATTGCCCCCATGACCTTTTAGCTTGCATAGCCACCACCGAACCAGTTTCATCCCGAATCACCACATCTGTAGTAATAAACCCAGCATCCCACCTAAATGAGCGCATTCTGCCATTCTTGCAAGCCCATCACCGACTTAGCCAATACATCCCCCCGCTTCATGCACTTTTCGATTCCATTCTCCCCATATTACCCACATACATCACACAGCCAACTTGGTCAAGCTCTGGTGAGAGAGACCAAATAATACATCCCGCACGTCTGGATTACCAAGAAAAGGTTTAACAGCCTACCACAAACCGTTCATTTTCATACTCTCCTTGCTGCAACACACAATAATAAAGCATGTATGGACGGTTTCCAATAGACCACATTGCCCACACTTCCCCCACAGAACTTACTTGACGACAACAAAGATTGTACTTCGTTGGAAGAGCTTCATAAAAAACCCTGCCAAAGAAAAACTAGCACGTTATAGCATCCAATGCGTTAATTCAACTATAGGGGTCAAATTTAATTCTTTCATTGGATGTGTTAGTATGTTAATTAAATACGATCATTTGTTAACTAGTTTATTAAATTTAGCTAGCATTTTAACTAACTGACATGTCATTTAATTATTTTTTCTTTTTTTTTTCCCGATCTCAAATATACATTAAGAATGTCAAATATATATATATATATATATATATATATATATATATACTCACACACATTGGGAATGACAAATAAAAAGTTGACTAACTAACTAAATTAATACATTCAATGTGATAACTAAACACTAATTAAATTTAATATTTATATGTGTCAATTAATATTTACTTTATTGTGTATGTGGCTAGCTAAAATTAACATTTTCAATGCGGATATCCTTAAGAAGAACCGCAGTTTCCAAAAGACTTTCCACCGTTCACCAATCATTCTTGAGCTAGAATTTGAACCCCGAGGCTAGCTCCTCCAAGAGAAGTTTATAACCACTTATAACCGAATATTTCCCATTCGCCTTTGTAATGCCAAATCGGCTTGTCTTCATGATGCCGAATGCTCAATAGGATAGACAAAATAAGTTCACCAACACATGCAACAAAGTATTGTGCTATCTTGTCGCCGTCTCAAACCCCCTTAATGGTAAAGAGATCCTAGCTTTAGACATTGTATCATTGACGGCAGAAATAGGACGAAAGGAGGCGGGTCATGGGCGCCAAGGATCGAAAAAATGTTAATAAAAGTTCCAGCTCCAACCCGCCACCTAAGGCCTTGTTTAATGAGATCTCTCTCCAACGCTATACTCATACATGTTTGGTACTTGAAATTAGACAATACTCAAGACTCAACATAAGTACTGTTATTTAATCCTTACTATTAAATATGTCTCAAATGTCTATTTCATTTTAGATCACCAGATAGAAACTAATGTATGTACAACTTTGACTCTGGGAAAACAGCCCAGTGAAAGGGCCTGCTTGATTATTGAAAAAGTAGCTGATATGGTGGCCTGGCTAGCCACAATAGCAGCAAGTGTTGCAATAATGAACATTGGCCAGTATATGCTATCTGCATAATTAAAAACTTATTTCTATCAGAGTTGCAACAATGTGGTCTTGACGTCACGCTACACAAATGTTTCTGATCAATAATATTTAATTGAAGATGCTTCTAATTAAAGAAAGGATTTCGTAAAATCAAGAGTTAGTATTCCACCGTCAACAATGATAGATTATTGGAAAAGTTAAGTTTTAGAGATTTCAGTTTTTATTATTTCCACGTTGGAAAAAGGTTCAAGCAAACATAAAAAGGCTCCATTTCAATTTGGAGCACTATTTGGTTCATGAAAAGGCTGTCTATCCTTTGGTAAAACGACACATAATACTTCCCAATCAACCTCAAGTCCTGATTAAAATCAATTTTAGAACTTAAAACCATGCCCAAAGAATTTTTTAGGCTTGGTAGTAATAAAAAATTGGGTGCTCAGGCAAACCTGGAATAGAACGATAAAATGCATCGATGACATGTTCCTTATTTTGCACGAGGTAGGCTGCTTGTCCAGAATAGGCCAAAAGAAGGCAAGGAAACACAACTATTGTGAAAGCGAGCTATATAGCCGAAACCGGAAAATGGGCAAGATCAGCAAAAAGTGCTTCTGTCCCTGTAATAATTAGTGAGAAGTAATCAGAAATAGATAATACTTGCTTCTGGTTGATTTAAAAAGTACTGAAGAGATCCAGGAACCTCTTCAGAAGACACAAGTCGAGGAGCAGGGAGGGGGAGAGAGAGAGAGAGGACAAGCATGAAAGATACAAACCTGTGATACTGAGCATGATTCCTCCGAGAGATGTCCAACCAGCTTTTCCTCCTCTTTTGAAGTATCGTTATATATATATACAGGTGAAAAGGCTTTCAGAAGAACTATCGTATTTGCATATGTTAAAGATGCCAATACCTCCAATTAAGAGAAACCAAAGCAGCACAACTGGAGCAAACAGCAAACCAACTTTATCTGTACCATAGTGTTGCATACTAAACAAACCTACTAATATGACTACAGTCTACCGCAACAAGTACAACAACATCTGCAGCAAATGATACAAACTTAGTCTTGCAGGGAAAGATCACAAAAAATTAGAATGGTGACTATTCCAGAAAGAATTGTAGACTATTTGTTATAGGAGTATATAAGTACCATCACTCATCTTCGGATGTTCCACCTTGATCCCACCAGAAGCTGAAAGAACTGAGGGAAAAATTTTGGTTAAAAATTTCGCACCAACAATGAATAAGGATGATCGAATCATGAGAACAATACAACATTACATTCACTAGTGACTGACATTTTTTTATTTTTTATTTTATTTTTTGAAATGGTCCTGAGTTAGCAACTGGAAGCTTGTGATATAATGAACACAAGGAAACAAAATAAATAAACAAAATTACTCCGATTCCAAATCAATTGATTTCCAAAGTATAAGATTGTAATGAATCTGATTTTGATTACATGGCTTAGTTAAGCTGGTTGCAAACTACAATTCTGAGCAAGAGAAATGGGGTAAAAACATTATTTTTCAAAATATAAGAATTTAAATACCATGTGTATTAGCTATATAATTATTATGAAGGCAATCATGATTTTCAGAATAGAATAGATTTTATAAATAAATTTAGTTATATCAGTGTAAATTATTATTATGTTTCATCATGAGAAACACCATTATTTAGATACCATTGATAAAACTACTAGAAAGTATTTGATGATGTTGTTATCTATTCTAGTGCACAGAAGGGCTTTGGGTCGTGTACTAGGGTGTATTATGAGAGGTCTTTATGACCCACTCTTATGCACAGAGGGGCTTTGGGTCATGTATAAAGGTGCTTATTTCATAGGTCTTTCGGACCCACTTTCGTACATAGAGGGGCTTTGGGCTGTGTACGGGAGTGCTCAGCGAGTCTATGCACGTATGACCAGATTTCAGATTACAGATTATAGATTATCAGAGATTCATGATACTTTCTGGTGTGATTTTTCAGTAAATGACAGCTTATTTAGTTTGCAGAGACACATGTTCACATATATTGCTATCAGATGACACTTCTTTGCAGATTTATTAAATTATCGGATTATCCAGTTTCTTTATGATTTACAGTTTGCATTTACTAAGTACGGTAATGATTTCCTCCCATGGTGGAGATGAGTTATAAAACTCACATGACACATGTTATGTGAATATTGGACAAGTGATTCACAAAATATCAATCACTTTTTCTTCTCTCCAATGCCCACATGACATGTGTCATGTTGGGGGGGGGGGGTTTATATCTCCTCCCCATGGTGGGGAGGAGATCATTACCATTACTCAGTATGTATATATATAACATAAGAAATTAGTTTCTTGAAAATCATGATTAATTACAAATTCTCCACTCACTGAGCTATTAGCTCACGGATTTTTTATACTTTCTTACTCAGGTAGTAGTTGAGTTTTGAGCAGCTTTTGAAGAGCCTGTTGATTATTGAGCGAGCCACCACGATGATTAGTTTGTATAATTCATCTCCATCGAGCATGTCATCATTTATTTTTGGGATATATGTTTTAGGTTGTATTGATGATTTACTTTGGATTATATGTATATGGTTGGATAAGCTCGCTGCTTCTTTTGTAAATTCTTATGCCTTTGAGCTATTTTGTAAAAGACGTTGAAAATGATAGCGTTTCCTGTACTGGATCTTGGTTACTATGTATGTTGTGGGACATGTGACCCCTAATTGTTATCTTAAATATGTATTTGGGAAATTTTATTGCTTTTAGGTTTGGTTTAGTCTAATTTACAAGGAAAACTCTACCAAAATTTTTATAAAATCTTTTTAGTCCAAGAAAAGTCAATAAGTTATAGAAAAGTCTAAATTGCCTTAATGGTGGGTCCGACATCTAGCTGGCATCCATCATCGGTGCACGGCACATCTTGGGTCCATTAGAGTGATTCAGGACGGTCGTGTCACCAACAGTCCCAATTGCTTGGGGGGAGGGGGAGCAAATTACCACATGAACAGCCCCTTGAAATGTGTTAAGCCTTTTTTCGCTCCTATCAAGACCTATACAAATATGCTCATTATAACCTGATCTGAGCATCCGGCGTCAATGTTGGCAATAACAACTTAATTTATGGTGGTTGATAACCAACAGTCAAAATCCCAATTGCCGTAAAAGACTATCATCTTGTGCTAAAACACCCATAAAGTTTTAGACGTGTTGGCAATATTCGTTGTTTGTGATTACAAAAGACCTCAACAACATTGTATCGGTCATTACACAAACAGCTGGCTATTACAGTGTTAGTGGTGTTGGAAGTGGCGTGTGGACGGAGGCCATTACAGATAGCAGTGGAGAGGGAGGAGGAGGAAGTGTTGATTGACTGGGTGAGGCAGAAGTATATAGATGGCAGGTTGATGGAGGCAACAGATGAGAGGATCAAGAGACAATATGAAGTGGATGAGATGGATGCTGGGGTTGGCTTGTTGTCATCCAGTCCCTCTCTGTTGGCCTACCATGAGGGAGGTGGTTGCAATATTGATAGGTGACATTGTGACAATGTTTCAGTGGCACAAATTTGGAAAAGATGGAGTTATTTTGTATTTTTTAGAAGTTATAGGACTTCATTTGTAATTTTTTTTTTTGTTGTTTTTAACTTTTTCTATTTTTGTTTATTTAAAGAGGAGGAAAAACCGTCAAAATATATCAATGTTGACGTGATTTGCAACAAATTGAAAAGTTGGAGTTGCACGGTGCTAAAACAATTAGTTCGAAGTAAATTAGTTACTGATTTAAAATATTGGGGGACCAAAATTACAAATTACCCTAAAATTTAAGTGAAAGTGTGTTACTTCCAATAAAAATAATCATATGATTAATACAAAGTATACTCACATGTTAGTTAGTTTAATAAAAGAAAATATCATTTTTCAATTTTTTGAAGTTTTTGTTTTGGTCAAATGTTTTTTATTTCATTTCATGAACATTCTATCATACCAACTCATAACTTTACAGCGTCTTAAACCTATTAATTTTAACTAGCATGGAATTTTAAGTGGAAGTGGGCACTTAATAGTTCAATATGAGTTTTTTGAGAATAGGAACAAACCAATTCTTATTGAGAATTATTATATTCATGTTCAACAAAACTCACATTTAAAACCATCTTGCAAGGAAAAGCGCTACAAATGGCAACTTGAAATGTAATTAGTCATTATGGACAAGTCGAGATGGCAAACACAAATCACAAAATGAGAAAGAAGCATGATGCTTTGATCTATGCTTTAATTCTATAATAGATAGCAAAGCAAGTGAATAAATAATAACTTATTAAAATAGAATGAAAAGAAAAGTTCAAAAAGATGATAATGTTGTCAAAGACAACCCATTGATGAAGAAAGCATATATCTGCCTCTCTCACATGATCATGTTATATGTACAACACATTCATCTCTCCACAGCACTCTTGAGGATTCGAGTGAAGTAGCGGACAATAGCAGCCGATATGCAAGAAATCGCAAAGAAAAGGCTGAAGATTCATAATTTTGCAGCTGAGGCACTGAAATAACTCCCATGCAGGGATCTCTCCATAAACCAATTTTGAAGACGTGAATAGTATACTGAAAATATTTAATCACAAGGGTAGGAAGCAATTATTCACTAAATTCTCCTTCACAGGTTCAATTTCCATGCTAGCTGTTCGGCTTTTCGTGTTCCTTCGATCCTATAGAGAACAAAATTTAACAATTTTCAGAAATTTATTTTAAGAATCTAACCATTACGTCGAACATTTTAAGTCTGTTGGTTACTACTATGCTTTTCAATTGACAAGAAGTGTTATCGAAACACCAAAAGGAATAAGAATCGGATTTTCATTGCTTCCTTCAATTTTTTTTTTTTTCATCTTTAAGGAAGTCTTCAAAGTTGCAACTGTTCATCAAGTTCATCTATACTTCAGTGGTTCTAACATAAATATAGTAAGAATAATTGTAGAAGTTGTCATGATAGCAGCAAACATAAGGTGATGCAATTTGTAAAAATTTCAAAGTCAGAAACAGAATCACATCTCACGGTAAGAGAATTCGTCTACTTCAAGCATTCGAACAACTTGACTCATTTTGGGTCGTTTCTCCAAGTCATGATCAATACACATAAGTGCAACCATAAGTGCATGTTTTAAGGCACTCGTTGTGGGCCTAACTTCAAGGCTTGGGTCCACAACTTGCCTCGCTTTTCGGTTCACAACCATCATTTTGAGCCACTCGACAAGATTAACCTGCCACATACACAATATTGCTTGTTGCTAAAACAACTTGCTATTCTCCTAGCTCACACATCGTGGAAAGTTACGAAGGATATAATACCTCGTTGGCTGGATGTCTATAGTCCACTGAATCTCTTCCAGTTACAGCTTCTAATAGTAGTAGAACCCCAAAACTATAAATGTCACTCTTTTCATTCAACAAGCAACTTTTTGCATACTCTGGAGTCACGTAACTAAAAGTATCAGACAATATACCAATTTATAAGAATCTATCAAACAAAAATCACTGAAAATATATGGACTAAGAGACAAGTAAAACACGCATCCAAAAGTTCCCATCACTCTTGTTGTTGTATGGCTTGCTCCTGATCCCAAGAGCTTTGCCAATCTAATATCAATCAAGATATTACTAGATTTGATGTCACGGTGTACAAATTTAGGTTCTATAGCTTCATGCAAATAAGCAAGCCTCCCATGTAGAATAGAATGTTAGAGTTAATAGAAAATTTCAGGCATGGATAGAACTAAGGCCTTAATAATGCTTGAGCATTTTTGTTAAAAAATTATTGTTGCTACACCAGACCCATACATATAAGGGGAAAATGACAGTTAAATAGAAATGCAAACATTTAAAAATCAGAGGTATATAATATCTGTTGGCAAAATTGACAGGAACAATCGAGAAAAACAAAAAAACAGAAATGTAGAAATGAGATGAAGTGAGGTATGCCGTAGTAAATCTCCTTAAGACAAATTTCGTCTCTTGTAAAGGTGCTAACACGATCAATGGACGTCTGTCTCCCAAGATACAACGATTCTTATAAAATTGGTATTGCACTATATCATGATTGTCGGTCGAACCAAAATATTGTTTGTACTCTTTTTGAATGGAATGAAAAACACGAACTTTAAGAAAGTTGCACAAAACTAATTTGAACAGAATTTTGTTCAATAATTACGTAGACGGAATTTTGAAGAGGGATGAAAATTTATAAATCAATAATTCAGAATTGATTTGGTGTGAAAAAATTTGAATTTAGGGGTCCCTATTTATAGGTTTTGAAATGTCTTTCTCAATGGGTAGGTGCTTCTTCATGAATAAGTGTACCATTTGGTCTAATTAATCTGAGCTCTTAGTTGACACCATATCATATTTTTATGTGATCGGATGTTTTATATTAAATCTGAATGACTACGTCCATTCATAATACCCATTCCCAATTATGAATGAATGTGTCTGTTACGCTCCCACGCTACGTGGACATGGCAACCCCACTTGGGGCTCCACGTGGGCACGGTCAAAGTCAACGTATTTTGGTTCAACCTAAATACGAGGACTTAAATCCGAGGCTGTTTGTGCCGAGGAGGGTATAAACCCGAGGCTAATAGTGTTGTGTGCCAAGGAAGTCTCCCCTGTCAAAACCTGCGATTCAGACTTGAAAAGACTGATAGGACAACCTGCCAACGCGGCCAGTCATGGTCATAGCCCCTTAGTTTGCGGCTGAAAGGGACTCCTTCATTAATGTCAATGATGTGACACCTAAGATGTGACTCAAAAATCCTTCAAATGGAACCACGTGTCGCACATTGAAGATGATCATTCTTGTAGAATTTGTCTATAAATACTAAGCTTATTTCCACAAGAAAGGAATGTTAAAATATTACTCTCACAAGAAATATCAAGTCCTCTATACTAATTATTCTTCAAGTGTTATAACCACCTAAGAAATCATTAGTTAGGGGCCCTCAAGCTATTATCTCTACCATAGTGTATTTCTCTGTATTTTGTTATTTACCCACTCGGTTCGAGGTATATCTCGTGTGGTTGAATAAACCACGTGGCAGTCCAAGTAAGAGGAGAAATACACGTAGGAAGAGGAGGCGTGGGGTTCTGTTGGCGACCATTTTGGAAGTCAGCAGATTGGCGCCAGATGTGTGGAAATCACACATTCAACCACGGGTGGGCGTGATCAAAAGCCTAAGCCTCCTTGAACAAAGGAGCCTCCCTGAACAAGGGATCGGTCGGCCTACAAGAAAGAATGAGCGGAAGCAATGAGGATGAAAATTCGAGAAGAACCACGCCCACAACAGACAGAGAACTCGTGGTGGGAACAAGAGTCGAAAAAGCCCCCCGGAGGAGGCGTGGGAGGAGGCCTCCCACCAATCTCAAGCGAGAAATGAGAACCATGGCTGCCAGCGTAAGGCAGCTAGCCCAACACCATGCCCAGATGCAAGGATATATCCAAATGATGCACGCGCGCGGTGGAAACCCACCTCATGAATCGACCCAGACAACCCCAATAAGAAACAAGAAGTAGAGCGGTCATCCTCATGATCCTCATGCCAAAGGAGAAGCCTAGCCCACAAGGACTCACAAGGAAGAAACCATTCTCCTTACGGGCGAAAGAAGGCCCCAACCAACAGTGTTTGCCAGCGAATTTGAAAGATTAGGCGAACATGGAAGCAGAAATTGGCTTCGGGAGAATTTACCAGGGAAAGAACAGCCTCAAAGTCCGCCTAGGAATAGGCGGAAAAAGAGAGCGAAGGAGGCAGAAGCCAGGAGAGAATCTGACTTCCAGCCGTACCTACCTCAACAAACTATGCGCCACCAGCCTCAACACTATGGGTAAGAACAACTTCTTCTAGAAACAGATGTTAGGGGAGAAAATTTGAAATCGGCGAGATCATTCGAAACAGACGACGACGACGAGAACCTTCCATTCTCGGTCGGGATCAGGAATGCATCCATCCTCCATGAGTTTCGTATGCCCAAGATTGCCCCGTACACGGGCAGGGGGGACCCCTTGGACCATGTAAACACGTACAAGACCGAAATGAGTCTCCGAGGAGCAACTCCGGCATTGAAGTGCAGAGGTTTTCACCTTACTCTAACAGGAGGAGCAAAGCGATGGTATAACAAGCTAGTCACTGGAAGTATTTCTAGCTGGCCAGAGTTGAAAAAGACATTCATCAATTACTTTTCTTCACAAAAGCACGCCTCGGCCTCGGTCCAGCGCCTCCATGATGTGAGACAAACTCCTAATGAACCACTTCACAGCTACCGGGCCGTTTCAACGAAGAAATGCTATTCTGTGTGAAAGAATAACAGAAGACGAGGCCACTATGCGCTTTAAAGGCGGGGATAGACATGAACCTTCCGTTACGAAGAGATGTGCGCAACAAGAACCCGACTACCTTTGACCAATTGGTAGAAATGATCACAGAAGAAATAACCAGCGAGAACATGATCCTTCAAAGGAACCGAGGTGGATTGGGATCCAACCACGCGTCGGGGCGGATATGTCTAAAGCCACGGCGTGGACCTCCTCTCCAATAAAATCCGCGTCGAAGAAACTACCCTTCCGACCCAAATGTTGGCATGAGCTATGTGGCCTCTGCACAAGAGGGCCTACTCCTCCTTATGCCACCCCAGTGGCGTCAAGTCTGTCAGGTGGACTCTATAACTATGGTATGTCTCCATCGACATATTATGAAGCGAGGGACTAGTGCACTCACGGTGCTTTCTCCTCCTCGAGGGACCCTTGCTAAATATTGCTGCATCCAACAAAGTTATGGACACAGCACGGATGAATGCCGCGAGGTAAAAGATTTGGCAAACAGAAGGATGGCTAACCAAGGCCCCAGACGCAGGCGAATCTCGACAGGGAAATCAATCCTTGATAAGGCGCCGGCCACTATGCAAGACAAAAATTCCCAACATTGGGATAGGAAACCTTTGGGCCAAGAGCCACAGTGAAGGCGTAATTCGAGAAGTCTAGCAAGGCAACATCGACTGGAAAGCGGCCCGAAATCGCGCCTAATCAAGGGTCCTGAAAAGGCCCCAATTCGAGAAATAGACACTATTTACGGGGGTCCCTACATAGGAGGCCAAACTCGGAATGCCCAAAAGAGCTACGCCAAAGAAGCTGAAGGTGCCTTGATGACCAATTGGCTCATTAACAGTCGACCCTCGAGATCAAAAAATGTAGATCCTATCACCTTTACCGAAGAGGACATGAAAGATGTGTACTATTTCCACTGCGATGCCCTTGTGGTAAGAGGCGATGAGTGGCTCGAGAATGGACTGGGAGAATGCTCGTGAATCTTGGGCAGCTGGTCGATGTCATCTTCCTCGATGCGTCGAGCTAATGAATGTGGATGCTCTGTTGGAACCCTCATCCGAGCCCCTCTATAGATTCACAAGTGATTGCGTGACCCCGAAAGGGATAGTACGCTTAGCCGTCACAATAGAGAAAGAACATCTAGTCATCCACACTTTCATAGAGTTTTTGGTAGTAGGCGGAAAGGTCGACCTACCATGTAGTTCTGGGTTGACCCTCATTTGAAAGAGCTCTGGGCCGTAACGTCCATTCACCACATGTGCATGAAATTTCCTATCGAATGGGAGATAGCCACTATACGAGGCAACCAGCCTGAGGCTAGAAAATGTTACAGGAATGCCTTGAGAAAGGCAGAAAAGAGAGAGGTGAACATGGCATTCCTCAACGTCGAAATGGTAGACGACTCAGAATGGGCATTGGAGGATGCCATGATGGAGGATGTTGTGTCCGTCGAAGACATCGATCGAGGGTGATGGGAGCTAACTCTCGACTTCACCGGTCGAGGAGTTGGAAAGTTTCAGCGATTGACCACGATGACCCTACAAGGAGGCTCCAAGTAGGAAAATATCTCTTCGATGAAACGAAGAGGACTATGAAAAGGTTCATCCGCCACAACCTTGATGTTTTGCATGAAAACACGAGGATATGATTGGAATCGACAGAAGGTAAGTTTTCACTACCTCAACATCGATCCCGATTTTCATCATATCGCCAAAAGCGGAGGCCGTTGAACCCGAAAAAGTACAAAGCCTTGAAAGAAGAGGTGGAAAAACTCTTACAAAGCGACTTCATTCGGGAGGCCCGCTATACTAAGTGGGTCTCCAATCCAGTTCTGGTGAAACAATCGGTGGGAATATGAGGATGCGCATAGACTTCTCTAACCTTAACCGGGCATGCCATAAAGATAGCTTTACGCTACCTCGGATCAATCACTAGTGGGCGCCACATTAGGGATGGCAGCAGGGACGAGTTCGAGGCGGGACGGCCATTCCATACCCGCCCGTCGTGGGATTTTTGGAAAGCGGGCGAGGATCGGGCGGGCGGGTATAGAAAAATTTCCATTTATCGCCCCGTTTAATTAATTAATTAATTAATTATATTATTTTTTATTTTTACATACAATTTAAATTTTAAAATATAAAATAAAAATAAAATAAACCATTAAGGCGGGTTCGGGTAATGCTTGGCGGGGACCATAATCCCCGCCTGCCGCGTTAATGTCGGGCGGGGATTCCCGTCCCATTAGGAGTCGAGGCAGGTCGGGACGGAGTTTTTACCATCCCTACGCCACATCGAACATGAGCTCCCGAGCTTCATGGATGCCTACTCGGACTACAATCAAATCTCTATGTACCCGCCCGATGAGGAGCACACATCATTTGTGATGCATGGGGCCTCTATTGCTACAAAGTAATGCCATTTGGGTTGAAAACGCCGGCAGAGCAACGTGCAGAGACTCGTCAACAAAATGTTTGCTGACCAACTCGGTTCCACCATGGAAGTTTATGTGGATGACATGTTAGTAAAAAGCTTGAGAGTCGAGGATCATGTGCAACACCTCGAGAAGACTTTCCGGACCCTACGAACCTACAGATTGAGGCTTAATCCTTTAAAATGTGTATTCGAGTTGCCTCGTGGAAGTTCCTTGGCTATATGGTAAACCAAAGGGGATCGAAGCCAACGGGGAGAAGATTAAGGCATTGATAGAAATGAAGTCGCCTAGGAGGCCCAAGGATGTGCAATACCTCATGGGAGAATGGCAGCCCTTAGCCGGTTTGTCTCAAAAGCCACAGACAAGTGCCTCCCCTTCTTCAAAGTCTTGAAAGGGGGTAAACAATTTGAATGGACGATGGAATGCGAAGCTGTCTTCTAGGACCTAAAGGAACACCTTGGTCACGCTCCCCCTACTGTCGAAACCCAAGTTAGCAGAGGCTTTATTGCTTTACCTAGTTGTATCTTGAGTCGATGAGCTCGATTCTTGTAAGAGAAGAGGAGCACCAACTACCTGTTTATTACGTAAGCAAGGCTCTTTTGGAGGCGGAGACACGCTACCCAGACATGAAAAAATTGGCATTATCACTCATCACAGCCTCAAGAAAACTTAGGCCGTATTTCTTAGCCCATAGCATCCATGTTCTGACTAACTTCCCTATGAGACAGGTAATGCAGAAACCTGATGCCTTGGGAAGACTATTGAGGTGGGCCATCAAGTTAAGTCAGTTCGACATTGTGTTTAAACCCAGAGCATCAATCAAAAGACAAGCCTTGGCGGATTTTGTAGCTGAATTTGCCAACACCTCAGAAATGGATATCCCCGTGACTCCAATAGAATCTCTTACGTGGTGCCTATTTTTGGATGGTTCCTCGGAGGAGATGGGCTCAGGCGTCGGAGTGGTCCTCCCTAGCCCCGAAGGCCACAAACCGAATCAGACAATCGGGGTTCGACTTCAAGGCGTCGACCAATGTTGCAGAGTACGAGGCATTACTGTCTCGGCATTCGCTTAGCCAAAGAAATGAAAGTACAAAGGCTCTCTGTAGCAAGTGACTCCCAACTGGTGGGAGCCAAATAAATGGGAGCTTCAGCCGCTAGGGAGAAAAGTATGGCTTCCTACCTAAAATTGGTGAGGAACCTCATCTTTTGCTTCGAGAAGTTTGAACTAATTCAAGTACCCAGGCCAATAACGCTAATGTCTTGATGCACTTTCTAAGTTGGCAAGCAACAAGGATTGAGCTCCTTAAACCGGGTTCCCATCGAACATCTCAAAGAAGCCCTCCATAGAGGCCATCACGAAGTAATGGTGATCGAGGATACTTCCACTTGGATGGATCGTATCCTCAAATTCTTAAAAGACCTGAGCACTACCACGATAAAGAGGAGGCTAGAAAACTGAGTAGGAGGGCTGCACACTTCATTCTATCTGAGGATGTCCTCTACAAACGAGGCTATTCTATGCCACTACTCAGATGTGTGGGGGTGAATGAGGCAGATTACATCCTCAGAGAAGTCCACGAGGGAATATGTGGTAATCATACATGAGGCTTGGTCCTAGCGCAAAAGGTCCTCAGGTAAGGCTAGTTTTGGCCCTCTTTGAAGAAAGATTCATTGCTCCATGCGAGGAGATGTGACAACTACCAACGCTTCGCTACAATACCATGACAACCCCACCAAGACTTTACAGTAGTATCTAGCCCATGGCCCTTTGCCAAATGGGGAATAGACTTCATAGGTCCTATGCCCAGGAGAAGGGGCAACGCATGTCACACCTTGGTGGCTATTGACTATTTCACGAAGTGGGTAGAGGCGGAGCCAATGGCAAAGATTACCGAGGCCAACACTTCTAGATTCATATGGAAAAATATCATCTGCCGATTCAGGATCCTCCATTCTCTGGTGTCTGACAATGGGGAAGCAGTTCGACAAACAAGAAAATCGGGAACCTATGCAACGAGCTAAGGATTGCTAAGCACTTTTCCAGCCCCCATCACCCCCAAAGCTAACGGACAAGTAGAGGCTGTTAACAAAACCATCAAGTACACTCTTAAGAGAAAGCTAGAGGCATCGAAGAGGCATGGGTCGAAGAACTCCCACACGTTCTCTGGGCTATTAGAACCACGGCCAGAACACCAACTGGAGAAACACCCTTTTCAATGGCCTATGGATCTGAGGCTATGAGCCCGGTCGAAGTTGGCATACCATTGCACCCGTCGATTGATGTTCAACGAACATACCAACGATGATCTGATGAGAGCAAGCATGGACCTATTAGGCGAAAAAAGGGACGACTCCCTAACCCGGTTGGCCTCTTATCAGAGGAAATGGCAAAGTACTTCAACAAGAAAGTGAAAAAGTGATCGATTCGCCTCGAGATCTTGTCTTGAGAAGGGTATTTCTGTCTTCCAAAGAAACCGACGCCAGAACTCTTGGCCCCAATTGGGAAGGACCCTATCGAATCATCAACGAGACGCGACCTGGCACCTTTGATATCAAAGACATGAGCACCAAAAGTTAGTCTCACCCATGGAACGCAGAACATTTGCGTCGATATTACCAATAGTTAAGGGAGGTTCGTTATGTTTAGCTTAAAATATCCACATTCAGCTCAGTTATGTCGGACCAATCCTTTGTTTAATATATTATCAAGTTATTTATGTTGATTCATATGGAAGCATGGCAAGACCCGAACTTGTGTGGCTTAAGCAGAGCTTATTGTACGATGCATTGACACTTAGAAAATATTTTTAATGGGCAACACAACAAAGTACGCTTTGGAAATAAAGTTCATTAAAAGAAAATATACTATCTAGTACAATAATCGGTGGGCGAACCTAACTATTACAATAACTCTAACTATCTTCATCACTCTCAACATCGAGTGGGAAAACCTAGCTTCTAAAGGCTCAAAGTTAAGGCTTGGGTAGTCGGCCTCGAGCACGATTAGGACTTTCCGATGCCCCACCGCAAAGTAATCGGAGAAGTTGGTATAGGCATCGGTGTTGTGGAAGTTTGCTACAAAATCCGCCTCCACATTTCCCAACTTCGCTTCCATCTCATTTTTCTCGCCAAGTAGCCGGGCAGCCTCAGCTTCAGCCTCATTCCTTCTTTTTTCAGCAGCTTCAAGGTTCTCTCGTAAACTACGAGCCTCCTACTCATGGGACTTGGACTCGTCCAATAGCCGCCTTTTCTCTTTATTGGCCGCCTCCAAAGTCTCGGAAGCAATCCTCTGAGTGGCGTTGGCATTGTCCAGCTGCTTGGTCAGGTTTAAAACGTTGGACTCAGACTCCCCTACGTCCGCTTGGAGGCGTTCATACGCCGTGCACATGCTGTCCACGGCAGCTTGCAACCCATCCAAGGCCTACCTATGCTCATTGTCGGACTTGGAGGCCTCAGCAATGAGCTTCTTATGCTCCTGCAAGCGTGTCTTGAACTCACCGAGCACCTTCAACTGCATCGCAGAGGCCCTAATGGTAGCAGCCAGACCGACCTCCAGCACATCTTCCAAGTTCCCATGAGAGGCGAACTCTTCCTACTTTGGGGTGAAGCACTTCTTCACGGCTGGGCTCCCAAGGAATGATAGAAGGGCACGTCTCGAAGTGCATCTTCTGGTATCCTGGACCAGAGACGCCAATCAACTCCCTCAGTTTCTTCTTCGAATCATAAGGCCCTCCGAAGGGACCTCTTAGGTTCTGAGTTGCCTGAGGGTCTTCAAGAACAACCTCGCCCGAGGGATTGACAGATAGGGTCTGCTGTAGAGGTGGAGCGCCACATACTACGTAGTTATCCACAACATCGACACTCTTTTCCTTAGGCTGAGTAGTGGGGGCCTTTCTTTTCTTTGAGAGGTTACATCTCTCTCTGGAGGACTTGTATCCTCTATCTCTACTATTATAGGGGCCTCGGCCTCTTCCTTGTTCCCATTCCGACTTAGGTCTTCTATGACCTTCTTCTGTCTAATATCTTCAGCAGATCCAGACGCCAAGACCCTCGGCCTGTGCTTTGTTAGACGTGCAAGTGACGGTCGGGGCACCTCTCTTAATCCTTTTCAGCTGCACAAAAGCAATCATTAGTAGCTGTGCGAAGGTAAAAGATAGTGAAGTAAATGTTACCTTTAGAGGCCATCAAGCCCAATTCTATCAAGCAATTGTGTCGGTTCAGGATGAACCCGTATTGCCGAGTCGCTGGAGACACTTGGTATATAGACTCAAGTAACTCCACGTCTTCACTTGACAGCTCGCAGCGAGGAAGAGCGTCTGCAAAAATAAACACGTTAAAACATGTCTAAGCATCCACATGCAATAAATTCTACCGACCCTACTCATTGGCTATTCCATAGACATTAAGCACATCCAAATCCGGTTCCGGATGGTCAACGACCCACTGCCAATCTCCCGCCACCCAAAACCACGACTCCTTCCACTGTTTTATAGATGAGGGACAATCTGTTACTAAAGGCTTATGAGACCCCCAAGGGCAGAAGTAATACCACCCAGGCTCCTCTTCCCCGCCTTTCCTCCTCAGCAGCTTTCTCAGATAAACAGTCTGGAACGCGTACAAGGGCATTTCCTTACCAAATGAATGTCGGAACCATAAGTACAAACCCCCAACCATCTGGCTCCATCCATTCGGGGCCACTTGAGTCGGGGCCAGGCCATAGGCACGCAATATCCTCCTAAAAAAAGGATGCACGCATCCCACTCACGAAAGCATTCAAATGTAAGGCAATACACCATCTCCTCGAGACACAGGCTCTCTCATGGGGCTCGGTAGTAAAAGCTCGATATCCGAATGAACCATGTACACATCCATCAACAGGTCTAGATCTTTCACGTTAATTATTGATGGCACATCCCCGGCTGCCCATCTCACTGCGTCTACCCTATACGGATCCTCGGCTTCTCTCAGACCCAGAGCTGAAGTTATGGCCATCAACTCGCCCGTGTCCACATCAACACATCGGATAGGCAGAACACCCTCAATTGACGGAGACACAGGAGGAGACACTTCATCCCCGCCGCGCCCAGAGGCGTCACCCCCAGTAATTCTTACAGACATTTCAACAAAAACAAAATATTCGTGTTTAGCAAAGAAAAGATTTCTGGAAGAAGTGGTTACCTAAACCTAAGCCTTCACCGGAGATGCGGAAGAAGAAGCAGTCGTCGGAAATTTTTGTCAGAAATCTATGGATGATAGCTTTCTCAAAACCTTTCAGAAACGCGTAAGGCTGACAATGAAACTTCCACCTATATATATAGACAGCGAGCGGCCATCCCCTACCGTCAGATCAAATCAAGATCCATCCACGCCGTCCATCACACCAATCCATCGTCACCATTGGAGTTTAATGGGCGCCAACAGCCTTTTTAAATCAGCGGTCACGATGCGGGCGTGCTTCCCACGTGTGCGTCACTTCTTAATCAAATCAAAGCCCCCAGAATTAAATGCCATCATTGTCCGCAGCTGTCTTTTCACCATGCCCAAGGAGACGTGCTGCAGGTTGCCCAATCAATCTGCGACTCATGGATTCAACCATTAATGTCCCTGTAGCAGGCCTCTCCCTCTTTGAATAAGCCTCTACTTCCAAGCCTCTCCCACTTGGGACTCGGCCATCCCGCGGCAGGCCTCTTCCTCTCTTGGAGACGCCTCGGCTTCCAAGCCTCTCCCACTTGGGACTCGGCCATCATGCAGTAGGCCTCTCCCTCTTTCGAATAAGCCTCGACTTCCAAGCCTCTCCCACTTGGGACTCGGCCATCCCGCGGCACGCTTCTCTCTCTTGGAGACGCCTCGGCTTCCAAGCCTCTCCCACTTGGGACTCGGCCATCCTGCGGCAGGCCTCTCCCTCTCTTGGAGACACCTCAGCTTCCAGGCCTCTCCCACTTGGGACTCGGCCATCCTGCAGCAGGCCTCTCCCACTTGGGACTCGACCATCCTGCGGTAGCCAAATTCAACACCGCTCATAAATGAAAGGGGTCTTGAACTTGGGGGACTATTGTTACGCCCCCACGCCATGTGGACATGGCAACCCCACTTGGGGCTCCACGTGGGCATGGTCAAAGTCAACGCGCTTTGGTTCAACCTAAATACGAGGACCTAAATGTGCTGAGGAGGGTTTATTCTTTACCAAGTTCAACACCCCTCATAAATGAAAGAGGTATTGAACTTGGGGGACTATTGTTACGCCCCCACGCCACGTGGACATAGCGACCCCACTTGGGGCTCCACGTGGGCACGGTCAAAGTCAATGTACTTTGGTTCAACCTAAATACGAGGACCTAAATCCGAGGCTGTTTGTGTCGAGGAGGGTATAAACCTAAGGTTAATAGTGTTGCGTGCCAAGGAAGCCTCCCCTGCCAAAACCTGCGATTCAGACTTGAAAAGACTGATGGGACAACCTGCCAACGCGGCCTGACATGGTCATAGCCCCTTAGTTTGCGGCTGAAAGGGACTCCTTCATTAATGTCAATGAGGTGACACCTAAGATGTGACTCAAAAATCCTTCAGATGGAACCACGTGTCGCACATCAAATGGGATCATTCTTGTAGAATTTATCTATAAATACTAAGCTTATTTCCACAAGAAAGAGATGTTAAAATATTACTTTCACAAGTAATATCAAGTCATCTATACTAATTATTCTTCAAGTATTATAACCACATGGGAAATCGTTAGTTAGGGACCCTCAAGCTATTATCTCTACTATAGTGTATTTCTCTGTCTTTTGTTACTTACCCACCCGTTTGAGGCATATCTGCGTGGTTGAATAAACTACGTGGCAGTCCAAGTAAAAGAGAAATACACGTAGGAAGAGAAGGCGTGGGGTTCCTGTTGGCAACCATTTTTGGAGGTCAACAGTGTCCATTCATCATATCCATTCACCAATTAAAAGAGAGGCCACAGTAATCCCATACGATTGTTTTTTGGCAATCCCAGAACTTTCTTCTTATCCAGACTGAGAACTACAAACCCTTTCTTGATGATACATCGAGCTGCACTGACTCATATTATCAACATCTAGCATTTTGTATGAGTTTTTATCAATTGATTTACCATTAAAATCAAGAATAAACTTCACCACTTGAGAGTTCTCTAACTTATAAGATGTTAATTTTTTGCCAATCATATCTTAAGAACATTCGACCACATTCAGATAATACAATTGAGCATTTATGTGGTTAAGTATAGTATGACACGACTTATATCTTGATCGAAACACATATTGACACATTCTATTGATAAGGTCGTACCGTGGAAGTGAACATTTCTCTTAATTACTATGGTAAAAGACTTGAATATATACACTAATACATTCAAAGTATATTGAGAAGGTCCATTTGTAAAAAATTAATTTTAAAACATGACCGTCTAGATAATATACTAGTTTGGATACATACTAGTGAACTGCAATTGAATCTGATATACTAGTTTAGATATATAAAAATATCTTTTGAACTCCTTTGTAGGTCAATATTGAATCAATATCGTTTATGCCAAATTAAAACTCTTAGATAGTATTATCCTTAATTAAAACCCACAAGTGTATTTTTAAGTTCGTTAAAAATTTAAACTCTATAAAACTTATTAAGCCAAATATACTAATTTGGATTGATCAGAATACGTTTTGAAGTCCATGTGGGTAATGCAATTTCAAAATGTCACAAATTAGGTTAATTGACTCTAAATAAGTATTACCTTTTATTGAATGACATAATTATATTTTTAAGTTCATATGAAATATTTTCAACTCTATAGAGCTCCTATTAAACTTAATATAATAGTTTAGATTAGAGATGGCAATAAGCTGAGCCGGGTCAGCTCGGCCCGTGAAAACTCGAGCCGTCCCAAAAAGGTGGTCGGGACTAGGCTGTGGACCGGGCCACACACTTGGGCCGAGCCACAGGCGGGGTCTCACGGTACCACGTGAAATACTGTTTTTTTTGTGAAGTTTAAAAAAAATAAAAAATAAGTTGAGATAAAATTTTAAATTCAAACCCTCCTCCTTTTTTCGACCTTGGGACCGGCTACTATTAGCGTAGACAGAGTTAAAATTGTACACGAACAAGTTGTTACATGTACAATTTTTTATAAATTTAAATATCAAAAGTAAACTTACAAGTTAAAATGAATAAAAATAAAATTAATTTATACAAAATATATTTACATTTTATGTACTCAATTCGTCCATCTCTTCGGCCAATATCAAGCTTACTTTATATTGGATTCGAAATTATGCATCCTCCCAATCTTTCAAACACATTAAACTCTCTAATATGTTTGGTTTAAGTCTTGACTTCAAATCATTAAGAATCTACTAAAAGTAGACTCCGATGCTACAGTTGATACCGAATGTGTGTTAGTATATTACGTGCTATAATAGAAACAATTGGGTATTGTCGCTCGTTTTGTCTCTACCACCTAAGTATATCAAAATTATTCATCTCATCTCCATCTAACAGATTAAGCATGTCGTGACCAAAATATCTAGCTAACTCTAACGGTATATCTCTAATATTAGTTTATACATTTGTGGTACATGAAAGCGAAGAAGAAAAAGAAGAAGAACTAGGGTTTTGAGTTCCCTTATAAATAAGGAAACTCCAATAATCATTAGGATTAGGGTTATTTAAAGAAGAAGAAGGGTTTGGTGCAGGAGGTCTTCTAACGTTCCTACCGGTTTTTTCTGCATAAAATTCGTACATTTCATGTAATGTTTTTTTTTCTAAATTACCGTAAGTTAATGGATTGCCGTAACTCAAATTATTAGAAATTTTGGAAAGAGTATGTTTAAATTTTGGTAGGTCTTTCCAATATTTTTTAAACTTCATTTCCATTGTTTCAACAATATCAGAAAAAATTGCATACGTCTTATATCAATTAAAATTATTTGCAATAAAATAAAAATAATTTAAAACTAATGGACTAGTAGGGTAGTATACACCACCACATGCATTTGTGGTGTCGTAAAATACTTTTAAAAATTTTTGAACATGAAATACAATTTGCCAATCATATGGTTGCAAATCGTATCGTGGACTGTGTAAATGTCGGCCATTATAATAGGCAGTTACACAATGTTTATAACATTCACATGATTCAAGCATTAAATAAGTAGAGTTCTACCTATTACGTATTTCTGTACATATACATTTAGTTGGAAGAGAATTTTCTACGCATAATTCATCAATTTTTCTAGCAGATGAAGCAGTAATATAGTTTAAGGCATACTTAATTTTTTTTAATTGTGGACCTATATATTTTAAACCATCTTGGACAATTAAATTAAAAATATGGCATACACATCTAACATGAAACAAAATTCTACCGAAATTCAGATGAAATTCTTCAATTAATTTTTCTATTACAATATTGTTAGGCGGAGCACTGTCAATTGTGATACTGCGAATTCTAAATTCGCAATTAAATTCTCTAATAATTGTCATTAAATAATTAAAAATTTGTATGACATTATGAGAATAGTCAATTACTTTAAAAGCAATTATTCTTTATACATAATCTATAGTTTATCAATATAATATAAAGTAGTCGCAATATATCCTTTATGATTTAGACCGGACCATAAGTCCGAAGTGAATGATATAACACCAGCATATTTACTTAAATAATTTTTTATATTATGTTTTCTTTTTTTATATGCAGCAATAGTATCAGAACGAAGAGCGTTTCTAGCAAATGGCAAATATCGTTAGTTGAAGATACCTTTGTACAAACCGTGTGAAGTGAGGGCTTTCCACTATGTTAAACGGGAACTCACAACTGCCACCAACTGACACATGCCTTACTAGCGTATAGAGTCTTGTAAATAAACTCAATTGTTAAGATTGGGAGAAGAACTAGTAGATCTACCTGGATATCCGAACTGTAGTTGAGCTTGGTTGGTATCAACTCCTCCGTGCTTTTGCATACACTTCGGAAAATGTCGGTTAAGATGGCTCGTTCTACCACCATTTTGCTATGCAAACTGTTGTTTACAATATTTACAAATTGCCTTGAATATTGATTGCCCGTGTGCAGATGCACCAGTCTGTACTAACTTGAAATGATCCCAACACTGAACCTTTTGTTTTGCGGCTCTTCGTTTAGTAGTCGATTGAGTGGTGTTGGTCGTTTCTAACTCTTCGTCGATATCATCTAAATCGAAACTTGGACCATTGTTCCCAACTCCAAAATCATCACCAAATTCTGGAATTGGAACATTATTTAAACCACTAAAATCATCTTGAATTTGGTTTTCGACAGACTCGGCACTTCCTTGAAAATTGTATTGATCTATGAAGAATTGTAGATAATAGAAATGTAGAAGTAGAAAAAAGAAATGTAGAATACTAGAATGTATATTGGACAATTGTAGTAATGTAAAAGATTAAAAATCTAAAAATTCAACAATAAATTGAACAATATAATTTTTTGAATTGTTGTATGAATGTAAGATTGTAAGTTGAAAGATTTGTGAATAATAGAGATAATTTATGAGGGTATTTATAGGGGTGAATTTTTGAAATGGCCGTGTCAAACGCTCGGAATCGTAGAAGAGCTTAACTTATACTAAATAAGTTTTAAAGGCCTCTTTTAAGTAAAATAGACTAAAATACCCTTACTTTATAACATCGTTATTAACGACTATCGGTTAACATACCATACATCATAGCAATTCGGTTAACCGACCATTACTGAACCCCAAGTGCGTTAAGCAGACTTCTTTGGTCATTAATGCAGGCCCCAAGGCACGTTAGCGAGATGCGTTAACAGACTTATAGTCTGTTAACGCAGATTTATACGATTATAACTGATTTTTTCAATTAATCCATCCAAATCACCTCAGATTTGCAGGAATTTAAAGTAAAAATCATGATTCATACTCAAGTTTATACATTTTTTCATGATTTATACTACAAAATCTACAATTTCTACTATGAATTAAAAGAAAAAGATGGAGAATGATGAATTTCTACTTTGAAATGAAATTTCTTACATAAATGAAATGGGTTGAATTTTAACATTGAAATGGGTTGGATTCTAACCTTGAAATCTTCTCTTTTCACAGACAAATGAATTTGAAATCGTTTGAAATAGTTATAAGCGGGGAAGAAGGCAAGGTTATATTTGGTAATTTACACACCAAAATTGGTCAACGGCCATTTTGAAAAATTGGTCGGGTCACCCGGCCATTCACCACCATTCCCACGTATTTATAGGGGAAAAAAATTATAGCCGTTTGAAAAAAAATAAAATAAAAAATTTGGGGACCAAATTACAACGGTTGAGTTGGGGACCAATTTGGTTCCAAATGAACCACGGACCAAGGTCCTGGTCCATGGTCCACGGACCAGTCCACTGGCCGGCTTGTGTTCTATTTTACGATTCGGTTCGGGACCGGCCCGTCTTTTTACGACGACCTGATCCGTTTGCCATCTCTAGTTTGGATACATAAAAATACATCTTGAATTCTTTGGTAGGTCTTTCAATGTAGAATTAGTTTAAATCAAAACTCTGAGAGATTATTATCTCGAAAGCCATAACAATATTTTAAGTTCATATAAACCTTCAATTCTCTAAACTCTTATTAAGCCAAATGTACTAGTTTGGATAGATAAAAATACGTTTTGAAGTCCCATATATTGTTCCAAATTAAATTGACACCATTTAGATTGAATCAAAACCTAAAAATGTAATGCGTTTCAATGATTTGTGAAATGTATTTTTAAATTCATATAAAACCTTTTCAACTATATAGAACTCTTATTAAATCAAATATTCTAAATACATAACAACAGATTTTAAAGTACATTTTCGACATTATGTAAGTTAAATAAAATTTACATGAGTTAATATTATCATTAATAGAAAGTTACAACGGTACATACAAAACTTTCTCAACTCAATAGAACTCGTATTAAGCCAAATATACTAGTTTGAATTTATAAAAATACATTTTGAAGTTCCATATAGATAGTTCAATAATGCCCTGTATCAAGCAGTCTCTACTTTCTATCAAAATCAAAGCAATAAACATAAAACAATCAAACCTCCAACGGTAATTTAAAATAATAATAATAATAATAAAATTTAAAGATTTAATTTAAAAACTGAAAAGCTATCTCAGTGCCGGACACATAATTTCTCCACATTGAAATAAAAAACACAAGAAAACACACACGCACGTCGACGTGCGTGTGTGTTTCAAAAGCTTAATAGCATGTCTATAGCATTAATTATTTCAATCACTTGTTTTTCATGTAAACTATAGATGTGTAAAATAGGTTGAAAAATGTTATAACCCACTAAGTGTGCATAAATAGTTTATCTTTTACAAATGTTGAAATTGTGAAAACTAATATTTTATAGCAGTGCAAATATTACTGCAAATCATATTATTTGCAACATTGACGATAACACATATTTTTTGTCATAAACATTTGAGCTACAAAGACTAGTGTTATCATTACTGGTTTAATAAATATATGTTAGAAATAAGTTATTTATAAATTGGTTTGACCAATTTTTGCCCAAATATTAGGGAGAGTCTCAATAACCGATTGTTATAAATTTATAGTCGAATGCATTCTATTCCGTAGATGCTCGTGGTACATTTGGTTTCGCAAAACTATTTCTGAATGAATGAGAAATTAGTATCAAAAGTTGACATCTTGAAAGTGGTATATATATATATATATATATATATATATATATATATATAAATATATATTTTCCGCCAAAATATATTTTTTCCTATTTATAATTTCTATTTAGAATTTCTATTTTTTTTCCACTTTCCGGAAATGGATTATATTAATAGCCATTAAATGTTCATTCTTAATACTACATTTATTACTGGAATCCATAATTTCAAAATTTTGTTATTATTGTAAAAATTAAATTTCCAGCGCGTTTTAATTTAATTAATCTTATCATCGTTTTGATCAAAATATGTATGAGTTTTTAAATGCTAATCAATATTTAAGAGATCACATTTAAGATATTATATTTTCAAGATTATATTCATAAGATTTTGTTATCATTGCAAAAAGGATGACAATCGGTAGTGAGCAATTATGAATAACATTATTCTTTTTTAATACGTTTTAATTTAAATACCGATATTTCAATTACTTAATTAATTTAATTTAATTAATCTTATATTAATTTGGGTCAAAATATGCATGAATTTTTGAACGCTAATTAAGATTTAAGATATCGCATCTAAGTTTCATTTCAAGATTGTTTTTAAGATTATTGTGGAAGAAAATCAATGCATAGAGAGAAAAATAAGTCAAAATCTATATTTTCATAGTTTTGTTATCATTGCAAAAATTAATTTAGTTTTGTTATCATTACAAAAATTAATTATCCAATGCATTTTAATTTAATTATCCCTATTTTAAATATTTTATTAATGTAATTAATTAATCTTATCTTTGTTTTGGTAAAAAAAATGCATGGATTTTTCAATACTAATTAAGATTTAAGAGATCGCATTTTCACGATTATTATAGAAAACAATCAATGGATATTGAAAGAAAAATAAGTCAAAATCTATATTTTTAAAGTTTTGTTATTATTGCAAAAATTAATTTTCCAATGCATTTTAATTTAATTATTATCCATATTTTACATACTTAATTAATTAATTAATTTTATCTTCATTTTGTTCAAAATATGCATGAGTTTTTCAATGCTAATTAAGATTTAAGAGATCACATTTAAGATATTGCATTTTTAAGATTATTATGAAAGACAATAAATACACAATGAAAGAAAAATAAGTCAAAATTCATATTTTCAAAGTTTTGTTATCATTGCAAAAATTAATTTTTCAATGCGTTTTAATTTAATTATCTATATTTTAAATACCTAATTAAATTAATTAATTAATCCTATCTTTGTTTTGATCAATGTATGCATGGGGTTTCCAATGCTAATTAAGATTTAATATTTAATTTTATTATAACTAATTAACTTTCATAGATAATTATTGAAATTATTTGTGATTACACCTTCCGTGCATCGCACGGGTACAACACTAGTTGGATATTGTAGCAAGTGGGGAAGTGTATCCCACATCAAAAGATGACATGATCTTGAACTAACTAATATACCTCTAGTTTGGATTTGGGTTTGGCTCCAAAGAGCACCGCAAGTCTTTAGAGGAAAGGAGGCTTAGATGCTATAGGGTTGGTTCAAAGTGCACACGCGCTCCGCTGGCTAGGCTCGGGCTCGACTCGTGGATCCTGTTTGGCCCAATATATTCTTTTTGGACAAAATAAATATAAAATAATTTATTTATTTTTATTTAATTTAATTTCACCATCCAATAATAAATATTCGAATTTGACACGTGTCATGTGTACAGAAATACAGACACAATTGTTCAAACAAGTCCTTTCAGGTATTGTGTCCGTGTCTGTTCAATTCCTTTAAGCTAATGTATGTGTTCAATTGAGTCCATTTTCAGGTGTTGTGTCTGAAATTTTGGTATGTTATAAATAAACCTCCATACTTATGCGAATTTCACAAATAAAATCATTTTTCAAACTTTGTAATTCTACCCTGCATTCTTTAAAAGTATTCTGCAGCTGTCCATATTCTATATAGAGAGTACATAACAAATTTCGACTTTGTTGATCTTGCTGTTTGAAGTGATTCTATCGTAAAACAAAATCGTTGTATCTTGTGAGAAGATTGATATTTACCGAGAGCACCTAAGCGGGACAAATTCGTCTTAAAGACATAGAGTTGAACTCTAGTCTCGGTCTAAAAAAATTTATATATATGTATATATTAATTGCAATTATCAATAGATTTGCAGCTTAATAATTCTTTTTTTTCCCATATGGATGGAAAAGATGTTCCCAGCAGTCTTCTTGAAAAATGGATAGTTTTGGCATTTTTTAGAAGTCAAAGTCTTGTGCACAATTTTTCCAGACGTAATCTTTAAGTTGATGCTATTATTAAAAAAAAATGCTCACAATCAAAGAATAGAATGAGACTTCAATGCACGTTACATAATTTTTCTTAAAATGTTATTCGCCCCACCATTAGTGAATTATATTAGCTTCAAATAAATCACTTTCCAATATCAACGAGGCTCAACTCATTAATTATGTATCATACTAACAAAATTAAGTAACGTGACAAAATGCACAATTTCTAATGACTTCTAACACAACAAACTCTATCAAGCACAACTATGTGAACATTACAGACTATAAAATTGACTTATTTTTCACTCGGATAGTTATTCTAAATTTAATTAGCGATTTTTTTTGGGTATTAACTTGATGAATTTCTGTGTTCGCAAGGGTTAATTTAATCTATCTACCAATTTTAAGGGAGAAAAATGAATGTTGTGTGCAATCATATTTGGGATCTTTTACTATTCATCTAAAATTCTCATGCCAAGCTACCGTTACCATTTTGATTGAATAAAAATTTTGTTTTAAGGGTAGTTTTGGCTTTTCATTATGTATTATATAAAAGAAAAAATGTACTCACACATTTTTTTTCTTTTAATTAACAATAAAAATCTCAATTATTTTTCTTAAGATGGATTTTTCCAGCACAAACTACACGTTTGAAGTTTAGTCGCTCACGGAGATATAGGTCAAGTCTTCTCACATACGTTGACAAAATTGTAGTTATCGTATTGAAAATGAAAACTTCATATTAAATAATTTTTCTTCACACGGTCCATGCCATTATTGATAGAAAATGTGTGGCCCTAAACTTTGTACCATTTTCCCTTGATTGGACAATTGGTTGTTGCAATTATTGACAGAAAAAGCATAGTGAGAATTAAAATTTTATAACCATCAATTAATCAATGTAATGTGATATTAATAAATAAATAATCTAAATATTACTAAGATATACCATTTTGGTTTATAATGTTTCTTTCGAGACTGGTTGTTTCTTTTTTTTTTTGAAAAAAAAAAAAAACTACTGGTTTCACATTTTAATACTACCATGTTTTTGGTCTAGGTAAGTCAAAGTCAAAGTCTCCTCATTAGATACCAGAAATTAATAGTGTATGAAAAGGAACTCCACCGAAGTAGAATAAAATTAAGAAAGATGGGAATTAAATTTTGGGTATGGTTAGTGATAATGGTGCTTTCATTCCTAAATGGAAAATGGTATTGCATAGGGTGTTTTGAGGAAGAGAGGATTGCTCTTTTACACCTGAAAGCAAACATAAACTTTCCAAATGGAATTTCACTCCATTCATGGGTGGATTATGAGACTAAAGCTGGTTGTTGTCATTGGCAAGGGGTTCAATGCAGCAACACCACTGGCCGAGTAATCCAATTGGATCTATATGAAACTAGGTTAGAAGATTGGTATTTTAATGCCTCTCTATTTATTCCCTTTCAAGAGCTCATAAATCTCTCATTGGGGTATAATAATTTAGTAGGATGGATAGAGAATGAAGGTATGTTGTCCTCTCTCCTTCATTAAGAAACCATATTCTTCCAATTTGGTTGGTTTTATAAATTTTCTTATATGAGTGACAGTAGAGATGTATTCAACTTTTTTGCAGGTTTTGATAAACTCTCAAAGTTGAAAAATTTGGAGGCCCTTGATTTGAGTTGGAACTCATTTGATCGCAACATTCTGTCATCTCTTAGTCAACTTTCTTCTCTCAAGCATCTGAATCTCAATAGCATTTTTTATTCTTCATCCAAGGTTTTTGAAACAAGTGGTAATTGCATTTTAATAGCCTCCTTGTTTTTTCAAAACAAGTGGTTGGTTTGTTACCTCCAAAATTACATAGGCTTTAATTCCACTTTTAAATCTCAGGTAATAAATCCACTTGACCATAATAATAAAACTTCCCATGATTCATAATAAGCTAATATTTACTATCCTATGGCTTAAAAATGGTGCCAAATAATCTCCTGCTGCAAAATTTGCCATTTATCTCTTCCAAATAAGGTTAGAATTGCAAATTTAGTATGTTGACATTGTTGAGAGATTGCATAGGAATAGTAGTACTAATCTTGAGGAGTCCTTGATTTCAGTGGTGCATGGCATGAAATATTTTGGATTATTTAATTATCTTTCCATGATGTAGGCCACGAAAGACTTTCAGGATTAAAGAAGCTCCAAGTCCTTGATTTCAGTGATAATCTTGGCATCAACAACAGTGATATTCTATCAGTACTAGGTATGTAAGTCTCATTTCAATATCTTGAGATATGTATGAATAAGTAATTTAGTGTAGTCTTGGTTGCTTCACTTATATACTTCACTTGATTTTGGATTAGAGTTAAATGATTTTATCAGTTTAAAGGAGCTGAATATCCGTAGCAATCAATTTCGAAGCTTTGGAACCATTTACGGTATATCTTTTCATTTCCTTTTTTATTGTGATATTAATCATATTCATTATGTTTCCTTCTTTACTTGTCATTTGTTTTATTATGGTGGATGAATCATTTATATTCGATTCACTTCAATCATTGATAAAACTAATAATGCAACTTGATGTGGGTTTTGTAAATGGAACAGGATTGAGAAATTTGAAGGTTCTTAATTTAGGATACAATTACTTCAACAACAATATTTTCTCCTCACTCCAAGGGCTCTCATCACTTGAGTCTCTGTTCCTCCCTCTGAATGAAATAAAAGGATCCGTTCAAATAAATGGTTAGTTCTACAATCTTATTAAGTTCTCTACTCTATCTTTTCACCAACAAAAATTAAGTACTCAATTTTTTTATTCCTCACTTTTATGTGTTTATTTCTTTTCTCCTATCTAGAATTATATGCTCTGAATGATTTGGTGGAGCTGGATTTGAGTTACAATGAAATCGAGAACTTTAATACTTCCAAAGGTACAGATATTATTTTTAATTTTGTATTTGCCTCGTTACATTGTAATGTTACCGAATAATTGATTTGTTTCCATGTCAGACATCAAAACTATGCATAGCCTCCAAGTGCTTTATTTAAATGGAATTAAAGTCTCCAATATTAGCAACATGCTACAATCGTTAAGGGCATTCTCATACATCAAGAACCTCTACTTACAGAATAACAATATGAAAAGACCGATTGCAACCATTTATTGTGAGCCAAAGAGTTTTATTAATTATCAAACATTAATTAACAAGTGCCAAATCATATTTATTACATTTCAATGCATTCTGATCATAGAGTTGAGGCATTTAAGTCAGTTGGAGGGAATGTTTTTGGACAATTCTTCTTTGGATGCAAACTTTCTTCAGAGCATTGGAGTAATGACTTCTCTCAAGTTTTTATCTCTATCTTGGTGTGGACTCGGTGGCACTGTCCCCAACCAAGGTAAGCTTCTAATCACTTTCTAATATCTTTATTTATTTAATTTTTTTTTACAATTATTTCTATCCTCAAATTTGATTTTCGCTAATTTACTTCTAATGTATTTCAATTCAACTTTTGGTTAATGGTTTCACAAAGAAATTAACAAAGTGTAATAATTGCAAAGTTATTTTGAACTAGATAATTATTGTTAACATATTAATTTTACAGGGTGGTGTGAACTTAAAAACCTAGAGGAGCTGGATTTGAGTTACAATGAATTTGAAGGAATACTTCCATCATGTCTAGGCAACATGACATCTCTTCGGTTAATCGAGCTTTTGGAGAATAACTTATCAGGAAATATTGCCTTGTCTCCACTTTCCAAAATAACCTCACTTGAATATCTCTCTCTTTCAAGTAACAACTTTCAAGTGCCAATTTCCTTTGAGTCATTCTTTAATCATTGAAACTTCGATTCATATTTCTTGATAGCAATAAAGTAATCACAGAAAGTGAGACACGAAATTGGGTACCAAATTTCCAACTAGAGGTTCTCAGTTTGTCAAATTGCCATCTAACACAATCCAACTTTCTTCACTATCAAACTGACTTGAGAATTCTTGATCTCTCAAAAAACAACATAGGAGGAAATTTTCCAAATTGGTTGTTAGAGAACAACACAAGACTTGGGGGATTATACTTGAGAGAGAACGCTTTTACAGGAACTCTCAAGTTGCCAACAAGTACCAATTCTGTCATGGAAACTTTTGATATATCTAATAATAAGTTTAATGGGCATATTCCAACTAATCTAAGTTCAAATTTTCCAAATTTGCTTGCATTAAGCATGTCAAACAATATGTTTGATGGTTGTATACCATCTAGTATCGGTGATTTGAAATCTTTATTATATTTAGACTTGTCCAACAATAACTTGTCAGGCACAATACCACAAGAAGTAGTCATGGGATGCTTCTCTCTTTTCTTTTTCAAAATATCGAAAAATAAAATCCAAGGACAAATATTTCCAGAATCTATAAACCTAGTAAATTTGGAATTTTTATTTCTTGATAACAATGAATTTTCAGGCACTATATCCAACAGTTTGTCTTCCATCTCTACGTTAGCACTATTAGACATTAGTAACAACCGTTTGTCTGGCAAAATTCCCCCATTGGTGGGTAATATGACAAGATTGGGATTAGTTTCTATGTCTAATAACCATCTTGAAGGTCCAATTCCAGTGGAAATTTGCGAACTGGATTCTCTTTTGTTCTTCGATTTATCTAAGAACAATTTATCTGGCTCAGTTGCATCTTGTTTCAATCAATTAAAATCAAGTCATGTCTATCTAAACAATAACCGATTGGAAGGTGAGCTTACACATGCATTCTATAATAATTCTTCTCTAGTGACATTGGATCTTAGAGAGAATCAATTCATCGGAAGTATCCCTCAATCGATTGGTAACCTGTCAAGCTTGAGCATTATTCTACTAGGACGTAATCATTTTGAAGGAACAATCCCTGACAAACTTTGTCAAATGAAAAGGCTTAGCATGATAGACCTATCTTATAATGGTCTCTATGGTCACATCCCACACTGCTTGGGTAACATAACACTCGAGGTAAGAGAGATGAAGTCTAGGACGGGTGTGGTGTTATTCAATTTTTCAATGTTTATCAAAGTCATGCCATACAAGGATGAGGTGAAGTTAGAAAAGGCCTATCACGTGTCTCTCCAAGAAAGGGAAAATCTCGGATCAATTGATTTTGAAACCACTGCCGCATTCATGACAAAGAGAAATTTGTATTCTTACAAGGGTAGCATCCTCGAGCACATTATAGGAATCGATCTCTCTTGTAATAAATTATATGGTGAAATTCCAACTGGCCTTGGAAAGTTAAGTGAGCTCCACGCACTCAACTTGTCCCACAACAATCTAATTGGAACAATTCCAGCAACATTCTCAAACCTAAGTCAGCTCGAGAGTTTGGATCTCTCGTACAACAACTTAAGTGGAAGAATTCCCACTGGACTGGTTGAGTTAAAATATTTGGGAGTCTTCACAGTGGCACATAACAATTTAACAGGTATCATACCACAAAAAGCTCAATTTGGAACCTTTGATAAAGATAGCTATGAGGGAAACCCTCATCTTTGTGGACGTCCATTACCTGTTGATTGTACTGGAGCAAAACCAGTGCCGCCATCTGCCTTTGATGATGAAAGTGATGAGAGTGGTTTCATGGACATGGAGTTCTTCTACATAAGCTTCACCGTTTCTTATGTATCTGTAGTACTGTGCATTGCTACAGTTCTGTTCATAAATCCTCACTGGAGAAGAACATGGTTTTATCTCATTGAGGTTTATATAATTAATCCGTTTTTCAGGCTGGCTCTGCTTTATAAGGTACATATACACATTAGGGATCATTATTTTCTTTGAAACTGATATATATCTTTATCTAATCTCATCATTTTTCTTTCTTTGCGCTTAGTCTTATATTATTAGTGGTTTGGAAAATAAATTAGTGAAGACAATCTACAAAATAATTAGTTGGCCAGTAACATGGTACTTTCAGTAGAAAATGAATCAGATTGATTTTGTACCCTTTCTTCAGTAAATATACTGTTGTGACCACCGTTTTAACACTTTGACTGGTAAATAATACTGAACCTGCTCTCTCCCAAAAGAAGAGGGTGCTTGTCTCATTATGAAAGATTACTTCTGGTTCTCCTTGTTGAAATTGGTGTTTATCAGACTGAGGGAAAAGTGAAAAAGAAAAAAGAAGGAAAAATGGTTTATTTTTCAAAATGAAAAGAGAGATCCGTTTACTTTTCCCTCCAAAAGTTGGTAGCTTTCTTGTTTAATTCATTCTTTAGGTTTAAACTTCAAGTCTTAGCAATGACAAATAATTGAGTAGCTTCTGTGGTGATCCCCAAGTGCTGTTCCTGAAGTCTGCTCTTGGTGCACAGAATTCATAAACTATCGCAGGGGCAGAGCTAGCTCTTGCTTTTGTGCATCAGCCACTTTTTCTTATCCCCGTCTTTTCCACATGATGGGATCTGGAACATGTGTTTTAACTAACTCTGTTTCCGTATATGCATTGATGACCTTATCATCAAAGTAAAAAATCATAGAATACATGTCTACTTGAGATTTGATGAAATATTATAAGATCATGGTCGACCGTTTCAGCCACTTACTGAATCTTTTTTACCATTACAGATTATAAAGAATGAGGATCTTGAAGAGTTGAGGGAATTAGGTTCTGGAACCTATGGGACTGTTTATCACGGGAAGTGGAGGGGTTCAGATGTTGCCATCAAGAGAATAAAGAAGAGCTGTTTCACAGGTCGCTCATCGGAGCAGGAGCGACTGGTCAGTTTATTTGTAGTATATAATAAAAATTCTCTCTCTCTCTCTCTCTCTCTCTCTCTCTCTCTCTCTCTCCATTGGTGATAGTCAACTTGTATTAATTTTCTGTAGGCTGTGGAGTTTTGGCGTGAAGCTGAAATTCTTTCAAAGCTTCACCATCCCAATATAGTAGCATTTTATGGTGTAGTGCAAGATGGCCCTGGAGGAACACTTGCAACTGTCACAGAATATATGGTGAATGGTTCCCTTAGGCATGTTTTAATTAGCAAGGACAGGTACCATAATGTTATAGATATAACTTTGACATCTGATAGTTCACTTACTCACGACTCGCGAAACTATTTAAGTGCTTCCTTTTCTGTATTTCCCGTGTTTCACTTGTAAATATTCATGAACGAAATGAAAAGATAAAAGGTTGTACACTACAAAAAACCATGGCTTCAGAAATAGATTTTCCGTTGTTGAAGCCACGATATCCGTGCCTAATAGTCGCTACCAACGGATTATTTGAACGAATTTCCGTTGCTATTTTGAGGGTAGCTGAAAGCTACCAACGGAATTTCCGTTGGTGATCTTCACAAACGGAATTTCCATTGGTAAAAGCGTGTGCTATTACTACAGAATTTCTATTGGTAATGACACACTATTACCAACGGAATTTTTGTTGGTAATGTCCCAACCCTTTACCTACGGAATTTTCGTTGGTAATGACACACGCTTTTACCAACGAAAATTTCGTTGGTAACTTTCAGCGACCCTTAAAATAGAAACAGAAATGACGAGCACCATTACCAACGGAAATTCCATAGGTAATAGTACAAATTTTTAATAATTAAAAAAAATTAATTTTATATACTTGGTGGACCCTGACCCAACTTGCCAATTATAGGTTTGAAACTTGACCCACCAAAGACCCGACTCGATCCACTAAGTTTTGTCAAGTATTTTTATTATTTTATTAATTATTAATTTAGAATGGATGTAATGTGATTTGAACCTCTGACCTAAGAGTTGTAAAGTTACAACCAAACAATTGGAGACAAATAAATTCTTGTAATTATATTTGTTTTTATAATATATACTAGTTCAATGAGCAACATTTTCTATAATTGCTTATAAAGTAAAAAATAAATATTAGTGAAAAATCAAATTACACATTGTATTAACACTTAAACATAAAATATCACATTGTTCGAATTTTTTTATATGAACCACTTTTCACCAACGGATATTCCGTAGGTAATATGAACCACTCTTCACCAACGGATATTCCGTAGGTGAAAGGTCGAAAATATTTTTGGTCTTTAAAATTAATTAATATCACCTACGAAATTTTCGTTGGTGATAAGATTCACCCTTCTCCAACGGATATTCCGAATATGGAATTTACGTAGGTAATATGACTAACTTTTCACTAACGGAATATCCGTTGGTGAAAGTTCAAATTATTTTTTGGTTTTCAAAATTAATTAATATCACCAACCGAATTCTCGTTGGTGATAAGATTCACTCTTCCTCAACGGATATTCCGTTGGTGAAATGTCGAATTATTTTTTTGGTTTTCAAAATTAATTAATATCACCAATGAAAATTCCGTTGGTGATATGATTCACTCTTCACTAATGGATATTCCGTTGGTGAAAGGTCGAATTATTTTTTAGTTTTCAAAATTAATTACTATCACCAACGGAATTTCCGTTGGTTTTAAGATTCACTCTTCACCAACAGATATTCCGTTGGTGAAAGGTCGAATTATTTTTTAGTTTTCAAAATTAATTAATATCACCAACGGAATTTTCGTTGGTGATATGATTCACTCTTCATCAACGGATATTCCGTTAGTGAAAGGTGAAAATTCGTTGTTGAAAAACTATTATATTTGCCAACGGAAAAGTCGTCCCTAATTACCGTAGTTGAAAGGTCATCACTTTTACCAACGGATAATCAGTTGCTGATTACCAACAGAATATTTCCGTTGGTGAAAATGTGATTTTTAGTAGTGGTATATATGTATTGTATGAATGCATCTGTACAAGTTAGTAATTTATACACAAACGTAATAGCCTATTCTAGGAATTTAAATTACGATCCTAATATCACTCCAGACAAATGGTTGATTTATCTTGTTTCATATGCCATCAAATTGATCTCCTTTCCTTTGATAGCGTAATTGATCATTTTTCCTTTAACACTCCCCATCAAGTTGGAGTATGAATGTCGATGATACCCAACTTGCTAAGATGAGTGTGAAATGCTGGTGCTCCCAATGGCTTTGTGAATAAATCTGCTATTTGACTCCCAGTTTGTACATAGGCTGTCTTGACTTCTCCTATTTGGATTCTCTCACGAACGGTGTGACAGTCCAGCTCAATATGCTTCGTCCGTTCATGATAAACTGGGTTTGCAGCAATGTGTAAAGCTGCTTGATTATCACAAAATAACCTTGCTGGTTCAAGATTAGATATACGTAAATCCTTCAATAAGTATCTTAACCAAGTAAGTTCGCAAGCGGCTACAACCATGGAGCGATATTCTGCTTCTGCTGATGATCTTGACACTGTTGCATGCTTCTTACTTTTCCATGAAACAAGTGACTTGCCAAGGAAGACACAATAACCTGTCACTAATTGACGTGTAATAGGACATCTCTCCCATCGGCGTCATAGTAGCTAATCAAGTGAAGTGGACTGTCAGATGGAAACAATAAGCCTTGCCCCAGAGCTGCCTTCAAGTATTTGAGGAGTCGATGAGCAGTCTTGAGATGATGCAATTTGGGCTCCTGCATAAATTGATTGAGTGTGTTCACGGAGTATGTGATTTCTCGTCTACTAATTGTGAGATAGATTAATTTCCCAACTAGCCGTCGATACCGTGTAGGGTCCTTGAGAGCTTCACTCCCTGTTTCAATTAGTACTAAATCGGGTTCCATGGGAACTGTTGTTGGTTTTGCGCCAAGTAACCCGGCCTCCTCCAATATGTCCAATGTGTATTTTCGTTTGCAAACTGTGATTCCAGCTTTGGAACGTGCAACTTCGAGGCCAATGTAGTATTTGAGTGGTCCAAGGTCTTTAATCTTGAAATGACTATTGAGGAACTTCTTGAGATCGTTGATGGCCTTTTCATTATTTCATGTTATGACCATATCATCAACATAAAGCAAAACAATAGTAATAGAGTCCCCACGAACCTGTGTGAACAAAGAATAGTCAACGCGGGACTATTGAAAGCCAATTTCTTGAATTGCACATGAAAACCGCTAGAACCAACTGCGACATGCTTGCTTAAGGCCATAAGAGACTTTTGGAGTCGACAACCCACATTCTCCCCCTGTCGACGATAGCCTAGAGGCGGGTACATGTATACTTTCTCAATGAGATTGCCATGTAGGAAAGCATTTTGTAATCCATTTGGTGTAATGGCCAATCCCGACCAAGTGTGATATATTATGCACAAAAGAACGATATGTATTGGATAACCCAGAGTAAGAAACATACCGTTGTATTGGATAGCGTGTGCCGGACGTGGATGAAGACGAGGTGTCAGGGCCAGGAGAGTAGCATAGTTGGTTTTGTAGTCTTGGAGGTAGGACGGTGGTCGTGGAGTGCGGGAGGATCGGCGAGGTTCAAGGACATTGGAAGCCGTTGGCTTTGGGGATGGGAGACTCGCCAAAGGTGGATGTGGCAGAATTGTGGAAGGCAGTGGCGAGTGATGGTGGGTTGGAGTATGGTCGTGAGATTCTGGTGATGAGGATGGGATTGGCTCTGTTATGTCTTTCATTTGTAGAGGGGTGAAATGGAAATTAGATGGCTGAGAAGTAAGAAGTGTATCAGTAAGAGTGGGTGGTAATGGAGGTGTAGATTGAGTGGTCTGGTCATGTGAGGAAGAGAAGGGTTCGACTGGGATAGGTAGAACTGGGTAGTCTTCTTGATTTTCTAGTGGGAGTGTGGTAAGTAGAAATATGTGTTCATGAAAATTGACATCCCTCGAAGAAAAGAATTTTTTATTTTCGAGGTCATAGACGCGGTACCCTTTTTGCCCAAGAGGATATCCTATGAAGATGCATCGACGTGCACGAGCATCAAATTTGTTATCAGGGGTGAGATTGGTGGCAAAACATAAACAACCGAAAACCCGAAGATGAGAATAAATTGGTGGTGTTTTGTGTAAGAGTTCGTATGGGGATTTGTGGGAAAGTAGAGGTGTGGAAAGTCGATTGATTAGGTAACAAGCCGTTTGAACACTCTCTCCCCAAAATTTTAATGGTAAATTGCCTTGAAATCGTAGGGCACCGGCTACATTTATAAGGTAGCGGTGTTTAAGCTCTACTACCCCATTTTGTTTGGGGGGGTTGGAAAATAGTACCATGTTCTTCAAGAAAGTGATGCATTGATGTGAACTCCCCCATTGTCGGCACGTAAGATCTTAATGTCTCGATGGAATTGAGTCTTGACCCAAGAAAAGAAAGTTTTCAACAAATATTGGGTGTTTGATTTAAGATTCATAATGTGGACCCAAGTAAAACGAGTGTAGTCATCAACAATAGTTAGAAAGTAACGAGCCCCAGAATGTTTGTGAATTTTATGTGGTCCCCAAACATCACAATGAATTAAATCAAACGGTGCAGTTGTTTTTATTGAACTGAAAATAAAAGATAAACAAGTTTGTTTTGCTAATGGACAAATCTTGCAAACATGCTTGGAATTAAACATAATTTCTGAAAAAGTTTGGGATATGGTGTGAAGAGGTGCGTTGGATGGATGTCCAAGACGTCCGTGCCAAAGGTCTGAAATGCGAGTGATATGGTTGACAAGGCGAGCATTTTGACTTGATGTGAGATAGTAGAGGCCATTAATATGCTTGCCCAGGCCAAGCGTCCTCCTCGTATCCACGTCCTGCACAACACAAAAATATGGATAAAATATCACTATACATTTCAAACCTTGAGTCAATTTACTCACAAATATTAAATTCACATGACATTTGGGCACGTGAAGAACTCCATCAAGAGATATATCTGGTGACAAACGAATCGATCCAACACTTTCAATGGTTGATCGTTCTCCATTAGGTAGACTAATAAAATCATGAAATGTCTTAATTTTATTGCGAGTAGGTGGTCGGTGTGATACGTGGTCTGTCGCTCCACTATTCATTATCCAATATAAAGTCAAATGTGAATCATGCTTTATATTATTATTGCTGGGTGTAAAATTACCAGTTGGGTTTGCTAGTGATTGGTCGTTACCATTTTTACTGTGAAGTAAGGCCATGATCTGTTTATATTCCTCAGCCATGAAAGTTGGGCTTGCATTGGTGGGTTCCTTCTTTGAATCAACATTGTGGACAATGGGCTTTTTATTCCTAGGCTTGATATTTTTTCCATGCCACTTATGACCCACTGGAAATCCAATCAAATAATAACAACGATCCACAAGGTGACCCTCCTGGTTATAGTGATTGCATTGTAGTGTCTTGTGATAGGAAGAGGAGCCCGCTGCTGTGCCTGCTGAAGAACGGGTTGTGTGCATCGCATGGGAGGCTGGTGGAATTTCACGGCGCATTGCCACTTCCATCTGTCTCTTGTGCTGGAGAATAAGCCCATGGACTTTGCGTGTATCTGGGAGAGGATTCATCATCAATATTGAGCCACGAACCGTGGAGTAAGGTTCGTTTAGCCCCATCAAAAATTGCATAACTTTCTCTTTTTCTTCACGAATGGCTAACTTCTTTGACACATCGCAGGGGCATGTGATGGGCTCCTGGTAAGATGCCAATTCATCCCAAAGTCCCTTGAGTCTGGTGTAATACGCAGAAACAGAGAGGGAGCCTTGGCGACATTCAGCGATTTCTTGTCTGATTTGATAGATTCGTGAATCATCTCCCTGGGAAAATCGGTCCTGAAGGTCACTCCATACCGCAGCCGCCGTGTCGGAGAATATTACGCTGCGGGCGATGTCTGGGTGTATAGAATGGAGGATCCAAGTCAGCACTAAATCATTGCAGCGTTGCCAAATCGAGAATTTTGCATCTGTTGATGGTGGTGCTGTTATGGTTCTGTCGATCAGCCCAAGTTTGTTCTTGGCGCTGAGACTGAGACGCATTGAGCGACTCCATTGCCCGTAATTGTGCCCATCAAGTGGTGTGTTAACCAGGGTGAGTCCTGGTGTATCAGAGTGGTGTAAGGTCAAAGGATCAGGCAATGTCTCCTCCCTCTCCTCTTTGTTTTTGGATGAAAAATAATCCTTTGGTTCATAATTTTCTGGAGTTCCAGCCATGTTGTAGATGTGGTTGTGTTTTGATTCTTGTGGCGAAAGGTAGTGAGTCAAAGGCACCAAGATAGGTTCTCTGATACCATGAACGAAATGAAAAGATTAAAGGCTGTATATTTGTATTGTATGAATGCATCTGTACAAGTTAGTAATTTATACACAAACGTAATAGCCAATTCTAGGAATATAAATCACGATCCTAATATCAATCCAGACAAATGGCTGATTTATCTTCTTTCATATGCCAGCAGATTGATCTCATTTCCTTTGATAGCGGAATTGATCATCTTTCCTTTAACAATTCAGGCATCTGGATCGTCGCAAGCGGCTCATAATCGCAATGGATGCGGCCTTTGGAATGGAATATCTGCATTCAAGGAACATTGTGCACTTAGATTTGAAATGTGACAACTTGCTTGTCAACTTGAAGGATCCTTCCCGACCCATATGCAAGGTGACTAAGAGGATATGCCCTTTTTCTTTAATCAAGGGGACTTCTAAAAGTTTGATCTAATAAATATTTTGATTAGCGTTGTTAAGTTGATCGGATGCTTTGGTGAATGTTCAAATAATATAGTAGTGGCGCAAAATTGTCTATAATGCTTTACCTTCCTGCAGGAGAAAGGATTTGATAATACCTAGAAATAAAAATTAAATGAGGGAAGTGGAAAAAAGGTCATGGTTAGTGTTGAATCCAACTAATATTTAGCATTTTATTTTAATCATTGTTCAGGTGGGTGATTTTGGATTGTCAAAAATCAAAAGAAATACATTGGTTACTGGTGGTGTCAGGGGAACCCTTCCATGGATGGCTCCGGAGTTATTAAATGGTGGCAGTAGTAAGGTTTTTTCTGAGAAGGTAAGATTTTGCACATTATCTTGTTCTAAATATAGCATGGAATTAGACAGCATAGGATGTAAGTTCAGTGGTTGATGCTGGTAGACAATATTCCTACGTGATATGCGCACTTCATCTCCAGCCAGATGTCCCTTTTTTCTGGATTACTTTACTGAATATTTCAAGGCGTGTGTGAATTTCACTTTCTGCCATTTATGTGTATTTAGTGGCATCAAACTTGGTCACGCATATAGTTCTCTTTTCTGGTCTTCTCTAACCAAATTTCATACGAGTTTATGAATCATCAATTTCCTAGAGTAAAAGGAAGCCATTTTGTGAAATATTTGAGGTTCTTCATACAAAGATGAGAAGAAAATCTACACTAGAAAGATGGTTTCTCCAAATATTGGTGACAGCTTTTATTTTTGCAGGTTGATGTCTTCTCTTTTGGGATCGTACTTTGGGAAATTCTTACTGGTGAAGAACCTTATGCCAATATGCATTATGGAGCTATCATAGGTTTGTTCGCCCTTGCGTTGTTCATCAAATATCTGTCATGTCCTACAGTCCTGTTAATCTCTTAATCTTCCTTTCTGTTTCTTAATTTCACTTTGATCCCAGTTTCTAAATTGGAAAAGCCAATGGCTTCTGCATCAGTTCAACTCTTCAGAAACTTTGAACATAGGTTATAGACTTGAAAATTGCTAACCAAGAATGACTAAATAAAACTAGTAACCACTAACCAGCATATCGGTGTCATAATGGTTTTTCCGTGAAATTATGAAAATTCTGCATGTGAATTCATCTATCGCAAGCTATTATCTTTTCAACATTAGAATGTAAAATTTGAAACCAAAACAAATATTGATAACAAGAAGTCTAAAATGTTTATCATACAGGTGGTATAGTGAATAACACATTGAGGCCACCCGTGCCAAGCTTCTGTGATCCCGAATGGAGATTACTTATGGAGCAATGTTGGGCTCCAGATCCAACGGTCCGTCCATCCTTCACTGAAATCGCTAGACGCTTGCGTACAATGTCTGCTGCGTGCGTAACCAGACCACAGGTTCATGCAACACAGACTCAGTTATCCAAATGATAACGTGATATAAACACTCATATATATATATATATATATATATTTCTTTAGTTTCTTAAGAAGATTGGTATACTCTGTACAGTATCGTGTATCAGATACATGGGAGATTGAGTTCTCATCACGACTGTGCATAGATGGATTTGTGTATAAGAAAATGATTTTGGACAGTTTGGTGCAATAAATGAAAATTATTACATATGTTGTAAGCCTATATTTGTTTCGAGGTCACGGTATATTAAAAGGATTTGAGATTATAATATTGAAATGTTTATTTATTGATTTATTTTGGTAGAATAATTTTATATTGTCCTTTCAAAACTAAAAGATAGTGTATGTTTGCCCCCAGAATTGTATTTTTTGGTTGACGGCACAATAAACTTTCATTCATAGATATCACTGCAGATTGTGGTCGAAACGAAAATAGGAATACATATTTTAACCTTCATGTCATGCAATTTAAAAAACTCAACTATGTGGACTATTTGATTCCCCTGACAGGAACAAAGCAACAACAATCTCTATGGTTATCTTCAAGCATCGAACAAATATTCAAAAATAAAGCAGCTTTTGGAGCACAATGAAAATCTAAATTTAGACTTTGCACAACCTGCAGAGTCGCACTCCACCCTTACCATCGAGGTGAAAATTAGACCTGATCTCTGCCCACCCACCTGCTGACACCTCAGCAGGTGGAGCCGAATTCTTCTGCCCCCAAGGGGCAGGAGATCGGAACCGAGGAGAAAAGATATGTTGTCTGCTCGACTGCCGACATGTGGCAGTCGGACAGAAGATATGTTGTCCGATTCTCTCTACCATCGAGAACCCATTATCCTTTGCAAAGACAAGCCAATCTTTTGCTGCCATTGCCTCTTTTCCACCGACAATTGCCCCCATGACCTCTTAGCTTGCATAGCCACCACCGAACCAGTTTCATCCCGAATCACCACATCTGTAGTAATAAACCCAGCATCCCACTTAAATGAGCGCATTCTGCCATTCTTGCAAGCCCATCACCGACTTAGCCAATACATCCACCCCCCTCCTCTGCTTCATGCACTATTCGATTCCATTCTCCCCATATTACCCACATACATCACACAGCCAACTTGGTCAAGCTCTGGTGAGAGAGACCAAATAACACATCCCGCATGTCTGGATTACGAAGAAAAGTTTAACAGTCCACCACAAACCGTACATTTTCATACTCTCCTTGCTGCAACACACAATAATAAAGCATGAATGGGCGGTTTCCAATAGACCACATTGCCCACACTTCCCCCACAGAACTTACTTGACGACAACAAAGAGCTTCATAAAAAACCCTGCCAAAGAAAAACTTGCACGTTAGAGCATCCACATTAGATGCGTTAATTCAACTATAGGGGTCAAATTTAATTCTTCATTGGATCATTGGATGTGTTAGTATGTTAGTTAAATACGATCATTTGTTAACTAGTTTATTAAATTTAATTAGTATTTTAACTAGTGACATGTCATTTAATTATTTTCTACTTTTTTTTTTTTCTCCCAATCTCATATATATATATATATATATACCCACACACATGTGAGCCAGACTTTTAAAGTTGGGGGTCCTTTATGGGGTAGGCCGGGAGGGCGAAGCCCTCACAGGGGTTCGCGGCAGTCTTCAAATTTAAACCACAATTATCTTGAGCTCATTTTTATGAAAATAATATTTTTTATAAGTCATAGTTTTAAAAAGCTTTACAAAAAGTAATTGTACAAAAATATTCAAGATCTAAAATTAGTCAAACTCTTCTTATTCACGTTCATTCTATAAAATTATCTTCCAAAATAGGAAGATCCGATTTACAAATGAAATTAAATATTACTCAAGTTCAAAAGAAAAAAAATCAATTGAACACGATATGTATTAACAAGCAAAATGCATTTATTAATTTTGTATTATCATTTGAGGAATGGGTCAATCATTTGTAATTTTGTAATCCCATATCAATTCATATCCCCGTAAACATAAGATTTTACTAGAAAGAGGGACTCCCCATTGCTAATTTGTTGTTAGTCTGTTATGTTACGCGGTTAACATGATATAGGGAATCGTCAAATCGATTCTTCGATCCGAATTTTGTAGAAGATGAGGAAGTGATTTAATTTTTTTTTATTTGTGTATTCCGAAATAAAGGTTGAACTGCTGAAGTTTTACTGATTGTGTATTTGCAATTGCGTTTCTGACTATCAAATTGAAGAAGAAGTATGAATTGGACTTTTGGTTGGTTGGGTAATTGGAATTTGGGTTGGGTAATATTTGTTGGGTTTACTGAGATTGTTTGAGTATATTATAGCTTGGGCTATTTTCTTATGTTTTAGTTTGGGCTTTATAGTTATCACAAAAAAAAAAAAAAAAAATTAAAATTTAAAAAAAAAAAAAAAAATTTCAGAAATTTGGGGGGTCATGGGCACCCCAAGGACCCCCCTTTCCTCCGCCCACTGCCCACACACATTGGGAATGACAAATAAAAAGTTGACTAAATAACTATACATTCAATGTGATAACTAAACACTAATTAAACTTAATATTTAGATTTTTAATTAATATTTACTTTATTGTTTATGTGGCTAGCTAAAATTAACATTTTCAATGTGATTACCTTTAAGAGGAGCCGCATTATCCAAAAGACTTTCCACCATTCACCAATCGTTCTTGAGCTAGAATTTGAACCCCGAGGCTAGCTCCTCCAAGAGAAGTCTATAACCACTTATAACCGAATATTTCCCATTCGCCTTGTAATGCCAAATCGGCTTGTCTTCATGATGCCGAATGCTCAATAGAATAGACAAAATAAGTTCACCAACACATGGAACAAAGTATCGTGCTATCTTGTCGCCGTCCCAAACCCCCTTAATAGTAAAGAGATCCCTTACTTTAGACACTGTATCATTGACGGCAGAAATAGGACGAAAGGAGGTGGGTCATGGACGCCAAGGATCGAGAAAAATGTTAATAAAAGTTCCATCTCCAACCCGCCACCCAAGGCCTTGTTTAATAAGATCTTGCTCCCACGCTCTGCCCATACATGTTTGGTACTTGAAATTAGACAATACTCAAGACTCAACAGAAGTACTGTTATTTAATCTCTCCTACTAAATATGTCGCAAATGTCTATTTCATTTTTACATGACCAGATAGAAACTATATTAGCATATGATATATTCAAGTACAACATTAACATTTGTATTGAATATCAAGTATTGAATGCATTTATGTCATCTTTTTTTTTCATGAAGTACATTCAATCTAGCAAGGAATGAGCCTGCAAAAGCTGTCCAAAAGCACCAAAAGATGTCGACTTTTGGCACGAAAACTTTTGGATAGGTATGGTACATTTGAATCGAATTCTTTATGGATAAAGGATATCTTTTTAGTTGTTCTGGAACTCTCTTTGTAAGAAATACGACATATAGGGTCCTGCTTCTAACGACAACATGCTCGGTCCAATTCCTTCTCTCAACTACAAAAGATACTATTGAAGAATTTACAGATCATTACTCAGCACTTGCATGAGAAACATGGTTCAGATTCAATTGTCCAAACTCCACAATGGCAACACCACAAATTGGAACAAAAAAGAAATTAATTGTTTATATTGGGATATCACTCACTCACAGAGAATAATAATCTCACAATTTGAATTAATGAAAGAAGAAGTCACGAAGACTAAAGAGACAAAAAGGCAGCCCACGATTTACACCAAGAAAGTTAAGGACTCCAATTCAATCTGCGTCACAGGGACTCCAAGAACAAAGGCAGCCGCCTATTTCTCATGAAGGAAATGGGTTCAATTTTTGATTGCTGCTCCAATTGTTCTCTGTGCACTTGGCTGCGTTAATTGGCGGGTATAATATAAGTTTAATTTAACGGTAATCCTAAAACTAGCCACCAAAACATAATGTTGGTCAATTACACTGGACCGACCCAAATGGCCGTTAATTCTCCAAATAGTCCATTAAATTCTTTGGTCCTTTAATATTATTTTGAAGAACACATTGTGAAGTGGACTTTATAACAATCTTGGACTTAAAGTCTATGAAGATATAAATAGATCCTGATTAATCATCATAGGCGAGAAGTTTATTTGAGATCACAAAGAAAATCCAAAATGCCACCGCGTAAATGTTCTAAATTTTTGAAATTACAAGGTAACGCATCAAATTTCATGATCTTGACTAAGGCGACAAAAATACAATTCTTATAAATCGTTGTCAAAAATTTCACACAAAGAAAACCTGTCCCACATTTAAAAGGCTTTCATGTGGTACATTAAAGATTACACTGTTTTCCCTGCATATCTTTCTAAGAAATGCATATATATAATCAATGGCAATTTTCTTATGAATCCCAGAATCTCTCCTTGCCCTAATCACTGTGTTCCCAAGTATATGCACCACCCCGGAATCTCTGCAACTGCTCAAAAACTCCAGTTCATCGACTTCAGTTTGGCTGCTCTCTAGCCCTGATGACATGATCGTGTTGTAAGCATGCGGAGGAGATTTCACAGGCATGATCGAGTCTACAGATGAGATTGTGAGGTCAATATTTGAAGTAGATGCGTACGCATTATCTTTCAGCAGGAAGTCTCTTGACTGCTGAGTTTGCTGTCCATATAAGCTGTACTCCTCTGAATCAGAACACCCTTCCATCATAGACTCGAGCCGGACAAACGTGAAGAGATTTTCAAAGATCTTTTTCTCAAACTCGTCGTCTTTTTTGTGAAGGTCCTTGTAACCATACCTTGCAACGCAACGGAACATGTGAAAGTTCTTCGGGCCTATTCGCTTCACAAGAAACCTCTCTTCTTCGGAAACCGTGTAGACTGGAAGGTACTTCACACAAACAAAGACTACGACTGAATGTATAGCCGGTAGGTTCGTGATGAAGTGTGAAAAAATATGTGGTACCCCATTTGCTAGCTCAGTGTACACAAGTCCTATCCCGGGAACACGGACCAGCCCTAAGCTGGGACCGAGTCCTAGAATCCAAGCCATGGAGACCTTACTGTGCATCTCGAATTCGTATCTCTTGACTGTACCATAGTGCCAGACATACATGATGACAAGAAAGGCTGCAGCAATCACAAGGGGAACCCAACCACCTTGATCGACCTTGAAAAGCACTGCTGAGAAGTATGTACACTCCACCACCAGCGATAAGACAGTGAAAATCAGGACAAAAATCCAATGACAATGCCAAACTAGTAACATTATTAATGTCATGAGAAGGGTGGTCGCGAGCATGACTATCACAACTGCCGTACCTGTTGTCACATGAGACATCATGTTACAAATCAATAGTTTATCCACTCAAAGATAAGTGGTATCGTAATAGTTCTCGAGAAATTGATAAAAATAAAGACTACATAGATGAGATTATCTGAGAAGGCGCTCTGATAAATCAACTAGCTATGCAACATGCTGGATGTAATACAGGACAACCTTATTGTAACTGTTGCCGATTCATAAGAGATATTGAAACAATACTGAGTTAGATGACCTTAGTTTTCGAAAAAAAAAGCATTCATGCATGAAGACAAACTGTGAAAGTAATTTCATGAAATGCTCATTAATAATAGCAGGAATCTTGGAAAAAGTTCTTTAACACAAAAAACAATATCAGGCACTGAAGGCTTAACACTGGAAAACTCACCATAAGCATTGCCAATTTGGCTTTGATTTCTGAATCCAGCAGTAACGGCGATACATAGAATCATAAGGATCCAATTCATATCGGGGATATATATCTGTCCAAGGAACTTCTTAGATGTATGTACAACTTTGACTCTGGGAAAACAGCCCAGTGAAAGGGCCTGCTTGATTATTGAAAAAGTAGCTGATATGGTGGCCTGGCTAGCCACAATAGCAGCAAGTGTTGCAATAATGAACATTGGCCAGTATATGCTATCTGCATAATTAAAAACTTATTTCTATCAGAGTTGCAACAATGTGGTCTTGATGTCACGCTACACAAATGTTTCTGATCAATAATATTTAATTGAAGATGTTTCTAATTAAAGAAAGGATTTCGTAAAATCAAGAGTTAGTATTCCACCGTCAACAATGATAGATTATTGGAAAAGTTAAGTTTTAGAGATTTCACAGTTTTTATTATTTCCACGTTGGAAAAAGGTTCAAGCAAACATAAAAAGGCTCCATTTCAATTTGGAGCACTATTTGGTTCATGAAAGTCTGTCTATCCTTTGGTAAAACCACACATAATACTTCCCAATCAACCTCAAGTCTTGATTAAAATCAGTTTTAGAACTTAAAACCATGCCCAAAGAATTTTTTAGGTTTGGTAGTAATAAAAATTGGGTGCTCAGGCAAACCTGGAATAGAACGATAAAATGCATCGTAGACATGTTCCTTATTTTGCATGAGGTAGGCTGCTTGTCCAGAATAGGCCAAAAGAAGGCAAGGAAACACAACTACTGTGAAAGCGAGCTGTATAGCCGAAACCGGAAAATGGGCAAGATCAGCAAAAAGTGCTTCTGTCCCTGTAATAATTAGTGAGAAGTAATCAGAAAGATAATACTTGCTTCTGGGTGATTTAAAAAGTACTGAAGAGATCCAGGAACCTCTTCAGAAGACACAAGTCGAGGAGCGGGAGGGGGAAGAGAGAGAGAGGACAACCATGAAAGATACAAACCTGTGATACTGAGCATGATTCCTCCGAGAGAGGTCCAACCAGCTTTTCCTCCTCTTTTGAAGTACCGATATATATATACAGGTGAAAAGGCTTTCAGAACAGAACTATCGTATTTGCATATGTTAAAGATGCCAATACCTCCAATTAAGAGAAACCAAAGCAGCACAATTGGAGCAAACAGCAAACCAACTTTATCTGTACCATAGTGTTGCATACTAAACAAACCTACTAATATGACTACAGCAACAAGTACAACAACATCTGCAGCAAATGATACAAACTTAGTCTTGCAGGGAAAGATCACAAACAATTAGAATGGTGACTATTCCAGAAAAAATTATAGATTATTTGTTATAAGAGTATATAAGTACCATTACTCATCTTCGGATGGTCCACCTTGATCCCACCAGAAGCTGAAAGAACTGAGGGAAAAGTTTTTGGTTAAAAATTTCGCACCAACAATGAATAAGGATGATTGAATCATCAGAACAATACAAAATTACATTCACTAGTGACCGACATTTTTTTTTTTTTTTTTTTTTTCAAATGGTCCTAAGTTAGCAACTGGAAGCTTGTGATATAATGAACACAAGGAAACAAAATAAATAAACTAAATTACTCCAATTCCAAATCACTTGATTTCCAAAGTATAAGATTGTATCATTGTAATGAATTTGATTTTGATTACATGGACTAGTTAAGCTGGTTGCAAACTACAATTCTGAGCAAGAGAAATGGGTAAATATGCATCACCCTATTCACACTACTACTACTTTGTGATCCCTACTGTGGGCTCTAAGATCAGGCATCAGCTTGTGCCCAGTCACATGCATTTATTTCAATTAAGTATTTACTAAGCTTCCAATTGAAATATTCTTGTGGCATGGCTCAACCTCTCCTTAGGAATTTTTCTTTATGTACATAAGCAAGTTGCCAACAGTCAAAATCCCAATTGCTTGGGGGGAGGGGGAACAGGCCCTTGAAATGTGTTAAGCCTTTTTTCACTCCTATCAAGACCTATACAAATATGCTCATTATAACCTGATCTGAGCATCCGGCGTCAATGCTGGCAAGAACAACTTAATTTATGGTGGTTGATATCCAACAGTCAAAATCCCAATTGCCAAAAAAGACTATCATCTTGTGCTAAAGCACCCATAAAGTTTCAGACGTGTTGGCAATATGCGTTGTTTGTGATTACAAAAGAATTTTGTAATTCTTATTTTCCAAATTAAAACCAAAGAGTGGTGAATTCAATTTATGCTGCTGGGGCTGCCAACCTTGAATCCTATAAATAGATCCTTAAGAGAAGAGAGGAGAAAAACATGACTTTCTTTGATTGTGTTTTGATGTTTGTTCAAAATCAGAAAATGGTGTTAATTTTATGAAATTGATTGAGATATTGAAGTCTGTTGCCATCGTTGGAGAAAATGGACAAAATTTTATCACTTCTCTTTGGTTCACTTTTTGGAGGGAAGACCCATAAACAAATGTAATATAATGTTACATGCATCATTGAGAAAAGGAAAAGTGGCTTTGAGTACATATTACCTTAAATATGAAGTAACAAGAGTCTCTTAAACTAAAATCTCCTACTACATACACAGAACTGCTTCCAAGTAAGGCATACTCGGTTGGAAAATTAACACGAAAATGTACAAGCATGAATAAAGGAAAAAATAGGTGAAAGATATAAATTACCTGATATAGCAGGAGTCAGAATTCCATCCCCAATTACCATGCAAGTGCCAACAAGTACTAGTATAAGAAGGGCATTCTTTCTAAATGTATTTGCCTCCAGCCATCTCTTGGTTTTAGCTGCAAATGAAAGCTCATGGAATGTGCTACGACTGTAAGTTGTCAGCTCCTCATCTGTGCGGTGTTGGTTGGGGATTATTTTGACTTTAGCATGTCGACAAAGTAATGAATAAAGTGCAAAGGTCCCACCTGAATAAAGTCCAAACCGTCAATTTTGTTTTCTTTCTCATCTTTTTCTTTATGCACACCCACAGGCAAAAATGAGTGAAATTTAGAAAAATAATTAGAACTCTCAGTCAAATTAATCCAAACTCAGTTTCTTTCACTTTTCAATTACTCTCCAAATCGACCTCAACATACATTTAGCTGAAGAATATTAACCCTCTGACTTCTATTTTTTAAGAAGAATATTAACCCCTGACTAATTTTTAAGTCATTCAGCAAGGCTAACTGAATCAACATAACACTTCTCACGATTTCATACCCAACTCAATCATATGACCACTAGCCAAATTTCCAGTATGAAATTATATGCCTAGAACATACTGGCATTACCCTTTTAGTATCATATCTTCCAAAGGTAAGGATAATCAATGTAGCCCCAATGTCCACCAATTTATTAGCCTCCTGGCATTCCTTTGTTATGCCACATCTGATTAAGCCCCCACATCAACATTGACAGATAATTCATGAAAAACATTCCATCATAGGATAAACTAGCAGATTACAATACTTATGTTCTAATTTAATTCTTTAAGAAAAAAATCTGACAAGAATTTTTCAATGATTCATTGACCATATATGATCCACATAAGTAAATATAATTGGAGGTTGACAAAGGATTAAAGGAACACAAGTCATTGAAGTAGATACAAGACGTTGATGTTGGATTCTGGGGTGCATATTTTGCTGCATTTCCCACTAGTCCATTTGTGAACTGTTCCTTGAATTATACAATTAAGAAATAAAACATGCTTCTCAGCCAATTAAAGAATGTCTTTCCACCAGTGCTAACGTCACCAGTTTTACCACTCAGTCACAGGCAAAGAAACAAAAATATTCATTACAAGAAACAATTAAGGTTACCAATGACAATCTGTCAGAAGTAACAATGTCATAACATGCTTAAATTGAAATACGCATATATTATCACAAGATTTTGTAGCGTGACATCAGCATACCTTGACCATTGTCATTTGCTCTACACACTATGAAAACATACTTGAGGAGAGGTATTAGCGTAAGCGAATAGATAATCAGTGAAAGAGCACCAATAACATCCTCTGTATCATCTATCCCATTGGGAAAAGTATTGTAGAACACATACAATGGAGACGTCCCCAAATCTCCATACACTACTCCCAGACTCTGGAAGGCAAGCCGCAATAGCAATATAGATGAAAATTTCTGCATTAAGAAAATCAAAATATGAAATTTCACTATGTTATCCTCAATAAGATTGTCTCATTAGCTTCTGTCTCACTCTAGGACTAAAGCACTTACTGATACCAAACAAGTATCAATGTTGTGCAGTGAAAATATCAGAAACACTATAATAAGCACTCACTTGTTATACTGCTCGGAATTTTTTCAAACAGAAGAAAAGAAAAAAAAAATTGACTTTGATTAGTGAATATTTTATTTTATCCTGCATCATGAAGTCATAAGGCAACAAATGCAATCAAGCAAAGTTTTTTCCTTTCAATGTATGAAATAAACTATTAAATAGTCCACCGTACGTAATTACAATTAAAGGTGAATTACAAAACTAGCTATAGTTCATGTAAATCCAGTAGGATTATTTCATAATCATAATCATCATCAATTATCAATTTCCATTAAAGCAAAGGCCATAATCAAAACAGAGAAAAAAGCTATTAGCTCCTACCCACTAAAAATACTTATATATAAATAAGTATGCGTCTGCACATAAGTAAATATTTATACATCGAAAGCGAATGAAATATGTTTTACCTTTTCTCTATACATGTTTCTAAGTCTTCCAGCCTCCTCCTCCATAGGTTGATCAAGCTTCTGGTCCAGAACCCACATGCCTCCCTTAGTTTCATTGCCATCCTCGATCTCCATCCCAGATTCCATTTTCTCTTTTTAATTCAGAATAGCTTATTCAACTGATTCAAATCAAATCTTGATACAGAATCCACCTCCAAAACTTCTAAATATCAACAACTCAATTTTCCAAACTGAAAACCCAATTCAATCCCACGAACTAGTTTACACAACCCAACAGAAAAAAAAAGAGTAAAAACTTCTACAAAGAAAATTTCAAAAAATCAAGAACCAAATTGGAAATACAAAAGTTCAAGAATTCAGTATATGTAGCAAAAAGATTTGATTTTCAAACCCCTGTACAACTAAAACCCCTTCTTTTTCCTTCTCCTTGCTCTCAGTAGGAAAATTAAACTGGGTTTGATTTGGTGCAAAGTTTGAGAGAGAAACACACACCGCACACACAGAGTGAGAAGGAGAAAAGAACAGAACCGAAAAGGAAAGTCTGTATCTTTTCTGTCACAATTACATGCAAGTGTTCAGCTTTTCAGTCTCCCTATTCTCTTCTCTTCTTCTCAACTAACAGCAGCCACTCATAGGGAAGATCTAAGACTAAAAATACTAAACAAGCATTCTATAGAGAGAGAGAGAGAGAGAGAGAGGTGGCTGTCAGTTTTATTTCATGGATACGTTTGTGGAATCTAACGCAATAATGAAATTATTTAATCATAAATTTATCTTACATTTTTTGCATTTTCTTTTTAATAATTCTTTTGCATATTGTTATTTTATTATGAACAATTTGCAAAATCAAGATTTGAGATTTGTGTTAAATCTGGTGGTGGTGATTGGTGAGTGATCTATTGATTCTTATCTCCTAATGATAAGTATAACATTTACTGCAGGAGGTCCAAACATGATTGCTGCAATTAGTCTTGTAATATAATGGCGGCTTTGGCATTTGTTTATATATAATTTCCATTTAATTTTACCTACTATAATAATGATATAAAAAGATCAATATGATCTGAGAAAGGTTATTTAGGTCGGATTTTTGTTATTGGTATTTTGTCATGTAATTTGGTACAAGATAACCTATTACTGAATAATATGGCGCATTTTTATAAACTCATTGTTTTAATTTATATAATTTCATCCGTTTTTTCTTATTTTTTGAATTGTGATAAAATGTATGGGTCACGAGAACGAGAGATTTGATTAGAATTGTAAACAACTAGAAATCATCGATTAACCTTTCTTTGTTCAAATTTTACCTAGACTATAATAGTTTTAAATTTTTACTTGCTCATATCAACAACCAAATCACAAATTTTGATAAATAAAAAACAAAAGACAAATATGAGTCAAAATTATCTATCAAGATTTATGAAAATTGTTTTTTTTTTTCAAACATTAAATTCTTTTCTTTTCTCAAAATGATTATGATTAAAAAAAAAATAGATTATAAGTGATGGATTTTATAGAATATGTAGATAAAATATAGATAAAAATTATGAATCTTATAAAATATATAGATAAAAATAATATTTAATTAATTTATAAGTACTTGTAATAACTTTCAAAGATGTACTAATAATTATTGCAAGTGTTAAATGATAAGTTTATTAGTGGTGTTATCTGGGGATGGTTTATAAAGTCTATTCATAATAATTTTGTCTATTAATTTAGAAAACAAGGGAGCAATGATTGACTGGTCTGTCCCACTTGGTGGAGTTACCATATATTTTGCCTTTGTTGCTTCATAATCTTTTTTTTTTGGATAGTTGTATTCAATTTAGTATTAAGATATTTTTGAAATCAATTAAAATTTTGTTAAAAAGTTGAAATTAAAGTCAACAATTAATTTTAACCACATATTTTATTGGCCCACAATTTTTTACAACTTTTCAACAACACATTTCACCAACTTTTATCAACTTTTACAAAAAATTTGATTTTAATCAAAATCAAACACACCATAAAAATCATATAGCTTCAACAATATAATATGTATACTATGTGATTCGATCATATGTCTAGGCCAGGGCAAATTTTGGATCGAGACGAGTTAAGCAACTCTCTCGAGCCCAAAACTGAAGAGTCCATTTTCATTAAAAAAAAAAAAGAAAAAAGAAAAATTGTGATTACTAAAGTTGTCCAAAAAAAAAAAAAAAAAAATTTGTACAAAAGTTTGAAACCTAGCAAAACAAAATAAGTCGCATTCCATGATGATCATGATTATTATTAAGTAGTGGCTCAAAATCGAAAGGCCCAATTAAAAAAAAAATATTGAAGCTTGGCCGACCAACAGCCATGCCCATGATTTATCAGACTTCGCCTTGTGAGCCTAATTTTTGGACTTCTCATTGGGCCTCGAAAATTTCAAAATTGGCTCTATAGTGTGCTATCATGTGTATTCCTCTGTTATGAATGAAATTCTTTACAAATCTTCTCAGCATCAAAGTGAGGCTACATCAAAATTTGTTGCTCGTTGAACGATACATTATTTTCTATAAACAACTCACAACTTAATGATAAACTTTTTAGTTTTTTCTTTCGACTCTATCCAACCTGAGAATGGCACTTAATGTATTTCACTTATTGAACATGATTCTATGTTTGGTCCATAATTCCTTAATGTCAGAGGTACTTTAGGGTGATCTTATAGTTTCTACTAGACAAAAATGACAAAATCGATCTATAGATTTTCCTATTAAGAATAAATACGATAAGATATGATGAACTTTAGTTAGTTGACAACTTACCATCAAACTTTACTTTTATAAAAACTTGAGAATCACTGAAAAAAAATATAGGGTAAATTATAAATCTACGAAAAAAGAGAGAGAAACAAGAAAATCTCGACAAAAACTTGGGTAGTTTCAATTTGAATACTTAATCGCTCCTAATATTTATATTTTCACATTAAGCATGAGATGTTAAGGATATAAAAAACAACTGAGATTTTTCTTCTCTTTTTATAATTTTTTTTTTTTTAATATCTTATTAGTTAAGAACCAGTCTAACATCGGACATTTGAGATTTGACTTACTACAAAGACAATTAGCAAAAATAATTAATGATGGAAGTTCTCGTCAACTCTAATTATTTAATGTAAGAAGGAAAGAAAACAAAAGGCAACATCTTTTTTAAAAACTAAAGTAAAAGAAGAGTAGTAAACTTTATTATAAAAAATAATATAAGTATAGATGACGACTTCTTTTTTAAATTTAGCATAGATTATTTTTATTTGATACGTTTTATATGTCACTCGATAAATATCTACTTATATGATATGCAACAATCTAAACAAATACGGAGTATGAAATTATATATAAGAGTACTAGAAATAATATTTAAATAATGGTGTTGTCTTGACTAACCCTTAAATTATTTTTCTATGATCGGAAAAGTATTAAAAAATATTTCAACAAGCAATTAAATGATGACATAAAATAAATTATTTTATTTGTAAATTGAATATTAACTAGTTTTATAAGCAATTAGCACGTCAATTAATGGACTTGTAATTATATTTTATTTTTGGTCAATTGTAAATCAGATTCTCTTGAGTGCACGGGCATATTCTTGTGGCCGTACAAATTTTGATGAAGTGGCCATGTGAATTTTTGGACCACTACTTAGGAAGAATGAACTAAGAGGTCGACATTAAACATTGACATTGTTATTGTAAAATTGAAACATGTGCATGTACCAAAATCTTTCATTTTCATAGTGTCATAAGGCAAAATATCAAGAATCAAAGACTTTTCAGATCGACGTTGAATTGGTGGTAAAAATAATTAAATAATGACAAATTACAAAGAATGACAAATAATGAACTCAAAAATATAGAATTAAATGAACTTGAAGATGTATTGCTCCAAACCCCCATCAATCGAGTCTGGGCTTAGATTATAGCAAAAAAATCACTACAATAGCATTCCAAGAGAATGGCACAAAGTTTCCCCAAAATTACACATCGAACAATCCTCAAACACTCATTTGAAATCACAATCTAGTCTAAGAACAAGAAAGTATTGTTTATCAAGGTTTTCTTAAATCGCAAACTACACTAAGTTTAGAATATCACAAGCTTAAATATTGGCGTGTGAATGGGAGCCAAGAACAAAAAAACAAAAGAAGAATTTTTAGAGATGGAGAGAGTTTCAGACAAAGAGATGAGAGAGAAAGTGAGTGTAAACGAATGGAGTGAATTCAGACACTTCGATGACATTTCAACTTACGTGGCTTAATCTCAATCAATGGTAGAGATCAATCCAGGACTCAAGCAATTACCCAATCATATCGAGCCACGTAGCCACCAACGAGTCCCATTTCCTATAACTCCCAAAATTACCATTTTGAACCCCGTAAAAAGGTGTTAATGAAACACAACTCTCACATTCTTCACCTTGGTTTAGAAGTCCCATTTCTGGTTGCTAAAATGCATCTTTAGATGCCCTCCCAAAATGGATACCATTTTGAACCTCCGAAATAATTACATTGGTGTTAATGAAACACAACTCTCACATTCTTCACCTTGGTTTAGTAGCTCGTACCACATTCTCTGGTTGCTAAAATGCATCTTTAGATGGATAACATTTTCATCATTGTCATGTACCTGCAAAAGATATTATGTAACACTCCAAAAATTCATAGCTTTAATTATTTATTTTTAAAGAAGAAAAATTGAATATAATAAATAATTTATTTAAGTTGTCCTGAAAAATGCCTTAAAATTTAGATCTAAAAAATAAATAGGAGAAAATCAGACTTAAATAAATTATTTAAAGACTAGTGTGAATTAAATTGAGAGATAATAATTCATGTTAGGACTTGATTGAATAAAAGTGATAGTGGGGTTAGAAACCAAAAAGTTGAAAAAATGAAGTTTTAAGCTTTTTAATCCAATCAAGCAACTTTCCTTAAGGCAGTTGTACAACTTCTGTGTTCGTAAAAAAATTACCAACTTTAATGGCATACGCAACGAGACCTTTGAAATGATACCAAATAAGTATAATTTTGACTAAGAAATTAGCCTCAAATTCAAGCACCAAAAGTGTTTCAGGAAGTAGAAAATCTAGAAATACTTTCGAGTAGCTATTTCTAGAGCGTTCATACAACCACTGTGAATGTCCGTTTTCTACGATTCAAAATGCCTAGCAAAGCTCTCTATGAAATCTTCAAGATGGTATAAGAGGCATCGAAAAATGATCGATATCGATATCCACTTGAATAGAATCAGACTTTAAAAAGAAAAATTAGACAAAATTTCGAGATAGTCACATATTAACCATTATCAATACTTATAATTTACAAAAATGAATTGAATTTACCTACTATTAGCACTTTAATATCCATATTAGCCGAGTTCTTAACAATAGAAATTTTTAACAAATTTACCTCACCCTTACGTACATTGTACATTTTATCTCGTAAAATGGTATTTAACTTCAAAATGCTTTGATCTTCCATGATAAACTATAGTTTTACATAATATTAAAGCACTTTGACTATTAGTAAATACATCAACATTATCATATAAGATATGTGTTGCACTTAATACACATTGTTGACCTCAAAATCTGGTAGGATTAAGATGTCAACAGACTTATTCACCTATTGTAGAACCTGCACACATAACACCATTAGTTTGCAAAGGCAACCATCCAAAAGGGTAGGTCGGCGGCCATTTGTACTATGATAATCAAGTCAGTGCCAGAAAAATAAGACAATTATGCAAGATAGATAAAATGGGCACAAAATTGGCTAGAGTTAGATTTTCATACATTTTCCGTCACAGTGAGTGGTATATTTGTAGGAAAGTTCATGTTAAGAGTATTTCAAACGTTTTAGTTTTATTTGGACACGTTTTGCTTTCTCATTAACGATGTTATTATTAATTAACTTATTTTTATTTGATTTCATTTAAACTTTTAAACAGTATCAACTTACGTGGTAGTGAGCATCCTATTACATGGCAGCAGAAAAGATATTATGTTGTTGCTTTATTTGAACAAAATATATGAAGTCATATGATTTGTGCTTCAGTAGATCTCGTTTAGCTTTGCATCAGACTTGAATGATTTTCGTAAGACCAATACTTAGAGCTGGCAAATGAGTCGAGTTGGGTCGACCAAACCCACTAGAGCACAACCACACTTGAAACTGGACCGGACCAGTCTTGCCTAGTTTTGTGCGGATCAGAAATATGCTGGTCCAGCCCAACCATCGGACCAACCCGGTCTTAATTTTTTTTTCATTGCATCAAATATAATATTAGATAAATTTAGACAATATATATTTTGAAATTTTAAAGAGATTAATTTATAAAATTAAGACTTTCATGTATTAGTCAATAGATAAACATCAATTTTCTTTCAACATAATAAATTTTTTTTTTTTTTTGGGTTAATTGTAAACAATTTCTTGACACTTTTTTTTTATAAATATAAATAGTAAAAACATGATAGTCTTATTGCTTTGAGATATAAGCATGTTTGATTTAAATTAAAAAATTTACTTATAAGTAAATTTAAAATGAATAATTTTACTTGTCACGTCAAACATAATTTGGATTGAAACTTGAATTAAACTAAATTTTACTTAAATCTAAACAATTTTATATTGGAGATTGTGATTTTTGTACTAATTTTTAAAAATAAACAATTTAAGTTGGAAAATTTGGCTTATCTTATTTTAGATTGATATTATTTAGATTATGATTGCTTATTCACAAAATGAATGATTAATGTTAATGAAATAAATATATATATATATATATATATATATATATATATATATATATATATATATATATATATATATATATATATATATATATATATATATATATAGCCCAATTTTGTTTGGATTAGGATCACTCAACCCAAAATTGAATTATATGCGAGTCGATTTTGCCACCTCTACCAATACATTCGTCATTTAACTTGCACTTGAGAAGAGAGAGGTTACTATTCGTCATTTAACTATCAACCTCTTTATACAAAATATTTAACTTATTGGTATCAATTAAAGAAAAAAAAATGAGAACCTAAAAATATTTGAAACGAATCAAGAAAAAGAAGAAGTAAAGATTCGTATTTTCTATGAATTCCTAATAAATTGAAATTTTATTTCTTTTTGTGGTTTATGAAATAGGAGAGTACGGAAAATTAATTAAGGAAAAACTCTTCATATTTTATTCTTTGTGCCTGACTTGTCCTGGATAATTAAATTGAAAACAAACAAAATTTTCCCGTAATACAAAAATTTAAAGAAGGTCTATAAAAATAATCCAATTTATTTTATTTTATTTTATTTTGTGAAAACCATTTTAATGCAAGGAATATGCAAAGAGATATTCCACTACCATTTTGACTTGTCATCATATATATATGGAAATATACGAAAATAGTACCAGGGAACAAGAAGATATTTTTAGCACTATTTTCTACTATTTCAATTGAAGTCCCATATCTTCAGTGAAGTAGAAGATAGGAATCAAGATTCCAAAACTAAGATGCTATTCGTCAAAAAAAAAAAAAAAAAAAAAAAAAAACCATGACAAATCAGTAAATATCATATGCAAGAAATACAAGTATTAGGTGAGGGCACAAATAACATATACTCCCTCTGTCCCAAATATATAGGCTGGTTGAATTTTTCACACGGATTAAGATTGTTATTGAAAAAGTAAATTTGACCAATAGTTTTCCTAATTTACCCTTGTTTAATGAGTATTATTTAATGTACAATTTTAAGATTAAGTTGGAAAAAATAATTATAAATAAGCAAATTAAATAAGGGTATTTTAGTAAAGGAACAAAAACACCTCAAAAAAATAAACAAGACTATATATTTGGGATTTAGAAAAAAAAATGTGGCTACTATATATATTTGGGACGGAGGAGTAGTTATTATGAAGACTTTTCTAATGCCCACGGTAAGCAAAGTTATGGTGCCCACTTGGACACGTATTTTCACTTGTCCAATGCCCACCTGGACACGTGTCCAAGTGGGCACCATGCTAACTTGCTTGTGGGCATTAGAACATTCCATAGTTATTAGAAGGGTAATTTGTATTTAGTGTTTTTAATTTTTAACTTTATTTGTACTTGTATCCTCAATATTTAATTATTGGCATCCATTACTCCAACTTTTTATATAATTACCAGCTAATGCCCTTTGTGACCAAAATACCCTTCAACCTTCTATATAATTTACAATATTTTATTCTATTATAATATGGTTGTTAATTTACATTAATTAATTAACAAATATTTTGTACAAATATTATATAATATTGATTAATAGTTGTGAATTCATTTACATTAATTAATTAACATTTGTAACAGCTAAGCGGTTAATATATAAAATATTTGAATCACTATTTTAAAATTCATTTTAATTAATTTACATTAATTAACTATTATATAAAATATTTGTTTATTTCATATTAAAAATTAATTTTAATTCATTATTAAATTGAATTATGATGTTTATATTAACAGAACACAATTTATAAATATTTGAATATTTTAAAATTATATAATTCAAATCTCGCTCGAGTCTTTTCAAAATATTAGTTTTTAGGTCGTGCATTGCACATGGTGTATTTATAATATTGTATTTTAATCCTTTTCAAGTTATCGTTGTGATAGATTGTATAATTAATAATGTAATGTAAGTAACAAAAAATTATTTTTTGTAAACATGAAAATTTACCTTAGACACTTTATATTTAAAATTTAATAAGTGTTTCCAATATTTAATATTGAAAATACAAAATTTATTGATAACAATAATACATAGAATAAAATTTTATTTGGACTGGATAATACATTTATTTAGAATAGTGATTCAAATATTTTATAAATTAACCGCTTAGTTGTTACATCTGTTAATTAATTAATGTAAATTAATTTACAATTGTTAATCAATATTATAGAATATTTGTATAAAATATTTGTTAATTAATTAATGTAAATTAACAACCATATTATAATAGTATAAAATTTTGTAAATTATATAAAAAGTTGAGGGGTATTTTGGTCACAAAGGGCATTAGCTACTAATTATATAAAAAGTTGGGGTGATGGATGTCAAGAATTAAATATTTAGGATATAAGTGCAAATGAAGTCAAATGTTAGATACACTAGCTGCAAATTACCCATTAATTAATGTAAATTAACAACCATATTATAATAGCATAAAATGTTGTAACTTATATAAAAAGTTGAGGGGTATTTTGGTCATAAAGGGCATTAGCTGCTATTTATATAAAATGTTGGGGTGATGGATGCCAAGAATTAAATATTGAAGATATAAGTGCAAATGAAATCAAAGATTGAAGACACTAACTACAAATTACCCTTATTAGAACTAACTTGTTAAGACATTGGATCATTGGGTCATTTGAAGTTGGGTCAAAGGAATATGCAAAGAGATATTCCACTACCATTTTGACTTGTATTTGTCTTTTTTTTACTAATTAAAAGGATTCTTATTCAGGTAGAGGTGAATGGTTGGTCGCCATATTTTTTCTAGCGGGACAATTAAATGCAGTCCAATTTTGTGGTTGTCATCATAAAAAAAAAAAGCATGATAAAAAATACCAAACTCAAATAATGTTGGGAGTAACGCACTTTTAAAATGAAAACAAAAATGGTAACTTTCAGATATAAAAACCGTGAAATATATTCGGTTTTAATGTTGAAGAAATATATGTTAGACTTTTTTTGTTCGCATTTGAATTCTTCTTTGCTGCTTTGGCTTTTTTAAAAGAGCTTAGTTTTTTTTTTTTTTAAAAACCTTAAAAGAGTTTAATTTATTTGGTGAATCAGAATCAGTAGCAATAGGACTAAGAGCAGGCTTTGAGAATAAGGCCTTTGCTGGGCTGGCACTGCCTATGGATGCCAATGTTTAGTTGTTTTTGCAGTCTGGATATTACTACTTTTGTTATGGATAACAAATATTTCAAAATTTTATTTTCAACCATTTTAAAATCTGTTCTGTTTGGTAGTCACTTCTTGCCTTTGATCATCAGCTATTATGCGGTGAATAAACTATCCTTGATATGCGCCTGCGCCTTATGCTTCAAAAGTTTAAAAGTTTAGCCTGGGAAATTGGCACAAATGATTCCTAATGTATGGTGTTAGTGTGCAAATGGTTCTTAATCTCTCATTTTTGACGGAATGGTCCCTAACCTATCATTTCTGTGCGCAATTAGTCCTTTTTGACGGATTTTGTTAAAAACATTTCATTTAGGTGCGCAAATGATCCCTCCCATTTTTTTATTTTTTTTTTTGTCTTTATTAGTAGGGTGAAATTGTCAAGTTATATTTTTTTAACATTTCAATTGGCGCAAATGGTCTCTAACCTTAATTTTAATTACAGAAATTTACAATTAGACTTCTAACATTTGCAAAAAGTGAAAATGGATACGATACTTTAATATTTTTTAAAAAAAATTAAAAGAAACTAACAAATTGATAATATACTAAATTATTTTGTATATTTTATGAACTATTATAAAATAACTAAAATTTAAACTCATAATTATTAACAAATGTGCTAATTATAATTATTTTATCATTATTAAGTAATCATATTATTTAAAATTCACATTTAATTTTATCATTACAACATAAAAATAAAAATAAATTTATTTACAAATAAAATTTTTAATTATCTTTCAACTAAATTTCGATTTTATCTGATTTCGTATTCTTTGGCCAACTCATCTCGCTTTTAAGCCACATGACCACTAGGCTAGCCTAATTTTAAATTTTAAATTATTTTTCTATTTATCAAAAAAAAAAAAAAGTCTTCACCCCACCCCACCCCACCCCACCCCACCCCACCCCATTATATGATAGTACCATTTTATTGCGAATGACACCTCCAATTATTGTTTAGTGCATAATAATAAATATTAATTTTTTAAAATTATTTATTCAACTATAAATAAACGTGAATTAAATTCAAACATAATATTATTGCGATATTCTGAAATACTAAACGTATACAAAATAATATTATAGATTATTTTAAATCATAACTTACAAACATGGCCGACCCTGGCCCTAGGCGGCCAGGCAACCGTCTAGGGCCCTCGGCCATGCAAGGCTCAATTTGGCCCATTTTTTTTTATTTGTTTATTTGGTTTTTTTTTTTTTACATAAAGATAAATCTATTTAAATGTGAAATAAGTCTAAATAGAAAATGAATTTAAATCGAACATACATTATCTATCTTAATCTAGTTATTAAATTGTAGACTGTGCAATTTTCTCTTTAAACCTTATTTTAGACATTTTTATCTTGAATAAAAATGATTTTCCAAGTTGTTAGGATTTGAAAAATAAATAAAAGGGCAAAAAATAAAGAACACAAGAATTTATATAGTCCTATAAAAAATGATGATTTTTGTTTACAATAGATTAGTCATATATATAATAACACAATGAAAGTTTTCTAATTATAAGGTAAAATTTGAAAAACACTCTTACCTAAGAAAATACAAATCTAGTTTACCTTTCGGGCGTTGCCCTGAGCCCGAGGAAGGGGGCCACCGCCTCTTCCAACCCCACTGCAACCTTCTTGAAGGTCGATCCATGCTTCAAATTTCTACGTGTAGCACAACATATTAGGCTCCACATCTTAACACAAATTCCAATTATTTTTAATTGTCTCTCAAAAATTTATAATTTAAAACATCTCAATATATTAAAGGCGTCATTTTAATTTTCGCTAAGGTCCCCAAATCTCGGGCCGACCACGCTACAAAGAAAACTTAATCTAAGGAATTCGAACAACACTTTGGATTGAGGTAATGGAGACCACAAAGTTAGGCAATAATGAATGGTTGAGCAGTATGTATATGTAGTCATGGGTGGTCTCCATTACTTCAGTCCAATGTTGTTCGAACTCTTTATCTATACCATGTTTTAATTGTAATAAATGTTTTCCAACTTTTGACAATTTGGCACTTATATATCCAACTTTTTTTCGTCATAACTTTCGATTAATTTTCATATC